>JANVCQ010000232.1:53025443-53044223 GCA_025531925.1 Erythroxylum plowmanianum | reverse complement strand
AAATGGGAATTCCAATTCCAATTCAATTGTATTTGGCACAGCCTCAGCTGAGAATGAAGCTCACATGGATGATTCCAGTCTGACTAGAGATGGGAACTCGGACAGCTTGTTAACAACTGTGGTTGAGCCAGTGCTATCTACGGAAAATTCAAGGTTTAGTAATGACGACCATCAAGAGGCTTCAGATAGTGCTGTTACATCTACAACAATTGATTGTGAAAATAGGCAGGATGCTAGTGAAACTGATACTCATTCGTCACCTGGTGTTGATGAGGATGTTTTGATCAAAAAGGAGGATTATGAAAACGAGGGAAACATGACAATAGTGCCATCAGAAGAGGTGGATGGTCTAGAAGAACTTGTGCATACCCCTGGAGATACAGTCGGAAGCCAGGATGAATCTGGTTCAGGGAGTGACATTTCAGAGCTTGTAGAGGAGAGAATTGGGCAACTGGAGAATGAGAGGATGAGTAAAATAGCAGAAAAGAAACTGAGGCCCCCTTTGAAACCGCTTGAACTGGCAGAAGAACTTGAGAAGAAACAAGCTTTTACGGGCTTGCATTGGGTGGAAGGTGCAGCTGCACAGCCAATGAGGCTCGAGGGTGTTCGTAGAGGGTCCACTACTTTAGGGTACTTTTACATTGATGCTGATAATGTGGTCACTGGGGCGATTGCTTCTCAGCAATTGAGGCGGGATTATGGTTCCGCACATGTATTGGCAGTTCATCTTAACTACATTGCTGTTGGGATGGCAAAAGGTGTGATCGTTGTTTTCCCCAGTAGATACTCTACTCATAGCCCTGACGTCACAGATGCAAAGGTTGGTTCATTTGACTTATTTTCTGTGTGTCTTTGATGCCTTTGTTGTCTCTTTTTTTCTGTCTCATGTTTTGGTATAGTTGGAACGCAGATTCTGGATAAACTAGGGCTTAATATTCTATTATGCAGAACCAAACCATGCTTAATGGGCAATTTGAGGAGAAGTTTGGACAAATATATTTGTGTTTCTTCTTTGATATGATAGAAGAGAAATGTCCTTGGTTTTAGCACATCCACGGCAGTTTCTTAAATATGCAGCAATTTCCTAGAACATGAGCTTGCATATTTAAAATTCAAAACACTTGATGCTAATAATTTCCATTTTAAAGAAATGTTTTTGAGTTGAAATTAATCCATTTGGCGAAGCTTTTTGCTTTTTAATTGTACGGTCACTTTTAATAATAGAAATGATGGCTGCTGAAGCATCTCATAAATCAATCCAGATGATGATACTTGGTTTGCAAGGGGATCGATCACTTTCTCCAGTGACTTCTATGTGCTTCAATCAGCAAGGAGACCTCCTTTTGGCTGGCTATGATGATGGTCATGTTACTGTTTGGGACATCCAAAAGGCAGCTGCTGCCAAGGTTATTACAGGGGAGCATAATGCACCGGTAGTACACACAATGTTCCTTGGTCAGGAGTACCAAGCTAGTCGTCAGTTTAAAGCAGTTACGGGTGATAGTAAGGGTCTGGTTCTATTACACGCTTTCTCTGTTGTTCCATTGATAAACAGGTTCTCCATCAAAACACAGGTAATATACCATCATATAGAAAAAAACTCTGCTATACATTGACGGATAATTGCTTAGAATTGTTTGTACATAACATGCATCTGCATTATGCTTACCGAAGTGTGTTGCTTGGGTTTGACAGTGCCTGCTTGATGGACAAAAGACAGGCACTGTGTTAACTGCTTCACCTCTTCTTTTTGATGAATCTTGTGGAAATGTTCTGCCATCTCCTGTGGGAAATACTTCAGTTGCATCAAGTGGTATTGGTAGCATGATGGGTGGTGTAGTTGGAGCAGACGCTGGGTGGAAGTTATTCAATGAAGGCTCTTCTTTGGTTGAAGAAGGTGTGGTTATCTTTGCCACCTATCAAACTGCTCTGGTGGTATGAAGTCCTCTGATATTGCATAATCAATGTCCCAGTTTTAGTTTTTTCCTTTTTGAGGAATATGTTCAGGCCATGCCTTTGTTATAGGTCAAGCTTACTCCCAACCTTGAAGTATATGCTCAAATTTCAAAGCCAGAGGGGGTCCGGGAAGGTTCTATGCCTTATACTGCATGGAAATGCACCACACAATCAAAAAGTTCATCAACTGGTAAGGCAATGAGTTCTTAAAAATTCTGGTTGGCAGCTTCCTAGAAAATGATTATGTTGTAGAAAATATTCCTACAGATGCATCAGAGAGAGTTTCTTTGCTCGCAATTGCTTGGGATCGCAAGGTTGAAGTTGCGAAGTTGATCAAGTCAGAGCTAAAAGTATATGGAAAATGGTCTATTGACAGTGCAGCTGGAGGTGTGGCTTGGTTGGACACTCATGTATGTGCTGTATTGCTGTTTCATTAATCATGTAGAAATTTCTTTGCATCAAAACTTGTTTAGCATGAATGATTATGCATATTTTGTTTTCATCTTTTCCATAGATTTGAGGCCTAGTGACAGTTTTATTCTTGTACAGTTGCTTGTTGTTCTTACATTGGCCGGTCAACTATATTTGTTTGGAAAGGATGGGACTCCTATTCACCAAACTAGTTTTTCCATTCATGTTTCTGGAGGGGATAATCTACTTGCATACCATACTCACTTTCTGAATATCTATGGGAACCCTGAGAAAGCATATCACAACAGTATAGCTGTAAGAGGAGCTTCTATCTACATTCTTGGACCGATGCATTTAATTGTTTGCCGGCTTCTCCCATGGAAAGAAAGAATTCAGGTTCTGCGGAGTGCTGGTGACTGGATGGGTGCCTTGAACATGGCAATGACCCTTTATGATGGCCAAGCTCATGGTGTCATTGACCTCCCAAGATCTGTTGATGCTGTGCGGGAATCCATAATGCCCTATCTACTAGAGCTACTTTTGTCATATGTTGATGAAGTATTTTCTTATATTTCGGTTGCTTTTTGCAATCAAAGAGAAAAAGTTGAGCACAAAGAGGACTTAAAGAGTGGAGGCAGTTCTGTACATGTTGAAATAAAAGAACAATTCACACGTGTTGGTGGTGTTGCAGTAGAATTTTGTGTGCATATACAGAGGACTGACATTCTTTTTGATGAAATATTCTCCAAATTTATTGCTGTCCAACAGAAAGGTACTCTTTAAACTACCAAAAATTTGATGCTAATTTCCACTTGGACATCAAGGTAGTTTAAATCTATTATATGGGGGCTAGAGTATGGCAACTTCTTGTTGCATGTAGAGAGTGATATGACACTGAAAAAGACATTTTTATAGAACAATATTAGGCAGTGGAGGTGCTACTTTGCTGGTCTATTTATCGTGTATTTGATTTCAGTTTGCACAGAGTGTAAAACTGTTCTATGGCCATGCTATTCTGCAGATACGTTCTTGGAGCTTTTGGAGCCATATATCCTGAGGGATATGCTTGGCACTCTACCTCCTGAGGTATTGCTTCATGCTTGAGTGAATAGCCTTATAATTCTTTCTAGCATCTTCACAATAACAAAAGCACATAGAGAAAAAGATAATGGGAGAAAAGTATAATTGTTGCAAACTTTTTGTATTAATTTGTTGCCTCCTTTCTCTTATTTTTCTACCCTGTTAAAGATTATGCAAGCACTTGTAGAGCATTATAGCAGCAAAGGGTGGTTACATAGAGTTGAACAATGTGTCCTGCACATGGACATTTCTTCTTTGGATTTTAATCAGGTAATGTTTAAATATCTTTTTTGACAATTGCTGTATTAAGACTTCCCATTGAGAATTGTTAGTAACATTCTGTTTCTCTTTCAGGTAGTCAGGTTATGTCGGGAGCATGCATTATATGGTGCTTTGATCTATCTTTTCAATAAAGGATTGGATGATTTCAAGACACCTTTGGAGGAATTGTTGGTAGTTTTGCAAAAGAGTCATACAGAGAATGCTAGCATTCTTGGGTACATCATCTTATTTTCTATATCTGTGGTTTTATAATGGTGTTGAATTTTTTATTACCTTGTTCTTTCCTGCAATAATTTATTTAATAGTGACTTTCTTACTATGTTGGATTTGCTTGGAAAATTTACGTCTTAGGATCAAAATCTTGGCAGTAGGTTGACTATGTCATAGAGTTCCAAAAATGGGTCTTCACAATACTATTGTTGATTTGCTTAATCTTTTGATAACAATATTTTCAGTTCTGTTTGAATAGTAAGAGTGATAACATGGTAATTTTGTGATTGGCAATAAAGTTTAAGTTGATTAATTAACCTATATGTTTGTGTTTTTTGATATCACTGAATCTGAAGTTTTCTTCTTTCAAACAGGTACAGGATACTTGTTTATCTGAAATATTGCTTCTCAGGTCTTGCATTTCCACCAGGTTTGTGTTCACGCCTTGATTTAATATGATGCCCCACTTTTTTTATTTATTTTTGCTATCATCATTTTTGCAAATTCTGCTGCAAGTGAAGACGACTCTATTTGGTCAACTATCTTTTGGAAATTGCATTAGTTGTTTATCTTTCTCAAGATTTCTTTTGAGGAATAGTTTCTAATGAACTGATTTATTCAAACTATATATCCCCCTGAGGTTTATATAGTTTCCTACGCCATTGGTATCCTTTATTATGCTACTCTGATCATTTTGAAGTGTTTGGTAATGATATGTGACAGATTTTAAATACTATGGCACAAACTGCTGGCATGTTCTCATCAGATGTTCAGATTGTTTTTCTTTTCTCCATTCAACTCAAAAGCTTAAGTTATTGGGTGAGGCATAAAAATGGTTATGTTCTAATACGTCTTTTCAACAAGTGTGGACAAACATGACAAATCACAACCTACCAGAAACAAGGATAACCTTTTGACTTGAATGGTTGTCTGACATAGTAGAAGAAATAGAACAGATTGTAGAATGATTTATTATTAATTTACCCTTATATTTGAAATGGAAGGATAATACAAGTTAATACTATTATTTCCTTTATAGGATCCATAACATGATAGTTAATCTCTAAAACTCCCTTCAAGTTGGAGTATAGATGCTTCGGTTTGTTACAAATCATCTTTATCCTAAATTTATATAATTTTGTATAATCTGTAAAGGGTTGGAACCTTCATTATATAATTCTTGACCCTGACAAACCTTCATCACATGACCAAAGGATGATGAGAGTAGTGAATTGTTAAATTCTACGTATATGATGTATGTGATATAAATAATAATTCATAGAAGGATGATACTTGTATTTGGTTATATTTTCTAATGACTTTATGTGGCAGATTCATACGTCTTATATTTTCAAATTTTGAAAAGTTCAAATTATTTAAATCTAAATAAAAATTAAGCATTGGGAATCTTGAAGCTAGTAGAACATTAACAACTAAATGCTTCGTGTAATTTTAAGTATTTTAAAAGAACTAAGCATTCAGACCACTAGGTTTTGGTCCAGCTTTGATATGATTAAGTAAAACTTTTTCCATATCATCAACGTTGGAGGGCTTGAGCAATCTAGTTATTTCTATCTCTATGTTATGCTCTTTCATGAGGGATTTTACTTTAGAAGAGTTTGAATGTGACACACTTGCTCGAACCACCACTGTTGAAGTCAATTTTATGGTATAGGAAAACCACAGTTGAGTTCTCCAACATCCACGAGTGAAGTTGATCCATTAGTCGATATTGTTACTCCATCAGCTTAAAACAAAGATCTGCAAAGGCAAATTGGAACGAAATCTTTAAGACAAAAAAAAAAAAGAACTCTTCAATAAGAAATTCAAGACAAAATCTCCAAATTCAAAAGAAAATAAAATTTTCAGGACTAAACAAAAAGTATCAATAGTATTATAGTGGTTCATCATCAATGAACAGTATCACATAGTGATGTGGACGATGCTACTCCACCACACAACATTCCTCTTCTTGGTTATTTTTAGGGTTTTCCAGGCTCTGTTTCCCTGTAAAAATAGAAATAGACAATTCAATGACTTACTACTGATTAGAATTTTTATCCTTTTTTTATCTATAATAATAGGGCCATACAAAATATTGCTAATATCTCAGAATAGTTATTCTAATATCGGAGACTTCCTACATAGAAGATATTAAATAATAATTGTAAATCTCCTGACACCAATTACTAGAAACTTAGGAATTTTCTTAATGTCTAACATTTGTGTTTGTTTCGGTAATTTTTTAAGTCCTATATAGCTTAACATTCTCAGTGTGCAGAATATTCAGTAGTTGTCCTTCAGAAGTAACTTTTACTGTTCAACCTGATGATGTCATTGCTTTCAAATTTTTCCTAGAAGTACATATACTGATCTGTGCCTCATTTGATGAGTGATTCAGAAAGACTAAAAGGTTCCTTCTTGCAGGGCATGGAACTCTTCCCTCAACACGAGTGCCATCTCTTAGAGCAGAACTTGTACAGTTTTTGCTGGAAAACTCAGACTCCCAAACCTTGCAAGCAGCACAATGCAAACAATCAAGGGGAACATACCTAAATCTATATCATCTCCTAGAGTTAGATACTGAAGCTACTTTGGATGTTCTCAAGTGTGCTTTTGAAGACGACAAAACCCAAAACCCTGACTTTTCTTTGCATGATTTTACTGGTTCAAATTTGGAATCTAAGCAAGAATATATGATGTCTGCAAGTCAGAATATACTAGTTCAAAATACAGTCGATGCTCTTGTTCATATTATTGAAAGATATGTAATTCAAGCAGATGAATCAGCCAGCACTGGTGATGCTGAATCAGGGGAAGTGTGGCCTACAAGGAAAGATGTTGGGCATGTATTTGAATTCACTGGCTGCTATGTCGCTTGTAGAAATGCTTATGTTTCAAAAAGTGTGCTGAATCAGATATTGGAATACTTGACGTCAAGAAGTAATTTGCCAACAAGCACTCACGTACAGATGGTTGGAACTTCAAAAAGTAGAGAGAAGCAAGTGCTTGCCCTTATACAAGTAGTACCTGTGGCAGACTGGAATGCTTCTTATGTGTTGCAACTTTGCGAGAGAGCAGGCTTTCACCAGGTGTTTCTTCCACACATGTTTCTGTATATTGGCTTTGGCGAATAGAGTGTAGTTGTTGATTAGGTATATCTTTTCTGATATTATGTGTTATTCTTTTGATGTTCTTTACAGGTTTGTGGCTTCATTCATAGCATCAGACATCAGTATCTTCCCGCTCTTGAAAGTTATATGAAAGATGTTGATGAACCAATCCATGCCTTCTCGTATATTAACGATTTGTTGGAACAGCTTAGTGGCAATCAATACGAGGCTTTTCGAAAAGCTTTAGTCTCAATGATCCCAGAGTTGGTTGTCTTAAGCAGGTAAAGCTTCTTGCAAATTAGTCTGAAAGAATTGGCTCATCTCAATATCAAATGTTTATGCTGCTCAATTTTATCTTTGATAGTTTATATTTCTCATTTAATTTTTCCATTTTTTCAGAGAGGGCACATTCTTCTTGGTCATGGACCATTTCAACAATGAAACTGATCATGTTCTTTCTGAACTACGCTCTCATCCAAAAAGTCTTTTTCTCTACTTAAAGACTGTAATTGAAGTTCACTTGTCTGGGACTCTCGACTTCCATAATTTAAGAAGAGATAGCAGTGCAGATGTTTATAATGGAAGAATAGGGGAGGATCAGAATAAAAGACTTGAGACTTACTTGGAAAAAATAACCAAATTTTCCAAGTTGGTGCGGAATAATGTTGTCAATGTCACTGATGACATGATTGAGCTTTATTTGGAGGTAAGCTCATGTATCACCTTTTTAATGATAACGGTTCTTTTCTGGAGCTGTTATATGTTTCATCTTGTTTCTCAATTAATTTTTTGCCAAATTCTGGCTGTTATAAAGTGAGCTAATATTTCATTGATTCAGAGCTAGTGAATACCACCCAACCATCTTCTTAGTAATATATATACACAGCTATATATGTGAAAGCATGATGGTTCACAACTTCTGTTGTTAATTTGTTTAAGTTACCTTAGTAGTTTGTGGATTCCCAGTATAATTTAAGATGTATTTCTCTAGTATTTGATGTTATATTTTGAAAATTTTAAGCGAAAAACTTCTTTTCACAAGAACAACTGGGTACCTTGTGTAATGCTTTTTACAGGAACATGTCTTCCATATAACTTAAGGTTGAGTCGAATTTACAAGAAATTAGAATTAAGAATTTGACTGTTAATGATTAGTAAACTATTAGCAATTGCGGTTAAACAATGCCATTTTTTAAATAATATTTTTGATCATGTGCAATGTACATGTATAAGTGCAAGTGTATCTAATTGTCTGATTCTGGATGTTTGCATTCATTTTTGCAGCTGCTGTGCCAGTATGAGCCAAATTCAGTCCTAAGATTTTTAGAAACTTTTGATAGCTACCGCGTAGAGCACTGTTTACGCTTGTGTCAGGAATATGGGATAATTGATGCTGCTGCATTTTTACTGGAAAGGGTTGGTGATGTTGGAAGTGCTCTCTTGTTCAGAATTTCTGGCCTTAATGATAAATTTGCTGAGCTGGATAAAGCTGTGGGAAGCATAGTTTCAGGCAAAGCTTTCAGTAGTTCTACAAGTATTAAGTGCTACCACACTCTTTCAAATATGAAAGAGGTCTGCACGTCTCTGATTTGTATAATGTGGTCAAACTTTTTTTCAACATTTTATGTTTTCTTTTCATGGGTTCCTTACGTGTGTAAAATTATCTGAAAACTTGATGTTACAGGTGAATGATATTCGCAGTATATTACAAGCTTGTATTGGATTATGTCAGCGCAATACTCTTCGTTTGATGCCTGAAGAGTCGGAGGCACTGTGGTTCAAATTACTGGACTCGTAAGTGCAACTCAAATGTGCTTTTATTAATTCCACATTCTCTAGTGCTAATGAAATACTTGATAGAGCTGTTTGTAGCTTCTAGCTATGCAACTATTATATTGGTGAGTCAGTGCAAGGATCAATCATTGTTTCGCATTTTCTACATTACTGTCATGGAAGTTATTATTCTGCAGTTGAACCCTGAATGTTCCTCGACTCTTTCTCTTTCTTCAAAGATTTTAAATTTACCTCATGAAATGTCTGATCATTCTTTTTGTTTATGAACTATTAAATTAGAGCTTAAGATTCTTTTCACAAGGTTGAAATAACTGTTGTATGATAGTGATAAAAATTGCTTAAAGTTGTGGAGATTTCTATGTTTTTTTTCCTTCACAAAGTTGTGAACCAAGACTGTTTATCTGGATTTTACCCTTTTTTTTTCTTCTCTCTTTCATCGCTTTTATGACTTCATCAAGTTCTATTAATTGTGTGGCAAACATGGTAAGCCATATGTTTAGCTCAAAACTCTGAGGGCAGAATCTATTGCTTGTCAGGTCAAACTTATGAAATAAGTCCCAGCTAAAACACAAAGCACCATGCTCTCTAGAGAAGTTCTTAGTGCAATAATTTCTTCTTTCTCAATGTCTTGCACTTTTCTTTTACTAAATTTGTTTGTCAGCTATAGTATTCATGTGACATTAGCTTCGCCACTGATATTTTCTCTCAAATACTGCTGTGAGTGATCTTACTAATACACAAATCTTGATTCTTTTGCGCTTTTATATTCAGAAACATTCCCAAATATTTTCAGCCAATTGGCTTGGGTTGTCAGTTATTTAATTTCTGGATAATTATTCTCTAGTTTCCAGAAGTGTCGTGTGCAAAAAGTTGCAATGTTTGCTTTGCGCCTAACATTCCATGATACATCATCCCTTCAAGTTCTTCTTAAACTTTCAACAGCTCTATCCGACATTTCTCTATAATATCCAAAATTAATGCTTTTATGGCTTCCCACTAACTGTTTATCCATCCACTTTTTTGGCAAATTACTGGCTTTGTTACAGGTTCTGTGAGCCTCTGATGGAATCTTATGACAATAAAGGGGCATATGAAGTGAATAATGGTTTTGGGGTGCTAATAGAAAATCAGAGTACTACGAATGATGATGATGTGTGTGTAATCAAATGGAAAATTTCCAAATCCCACAAAGGTGCACGTGTGTTGAGGAAGTTGTTCTCTCAATTCATCAAAGAGATTGTTGAGGGAATGATAGGCTATGTTCGTCTTCCAACTATCATGTCAAAGCTCCTCTCTGATGATGGCAACCAGGAACTTGGAGATTTTAAAATTACCATATTGGGGATGCTGGGAACTTATGGATTTGAAAGAAGAATTCTGGTACTAATTAATAGTTTCAAATATGTGGTTTAGTTACTGGCTTTGCTCTCTGCACGACACTGTTCAACTTCTTTTTCTGTTACTTTTTGTTGTCTCTCTCCTTTGTCCCTGTCAGCTTCACTTGTTGAATATGACACTACTTTCAACTAGTTTGTTGATTCAGATTCTTTTTTTATTTGCTCAAGGATACTGCTAAATCAGTGATAGAGGATGATACATTCTATGCCATGAGCCTGCTCAAGAAGGGGGCATCTCATGGTTATGCCCCCAGGGGTCTAGCATGTTGTATATGCAACTGCCTTCTCTCCAAAGGTTCTTCTACTTTCTCTGTTCGAGTTTTCAGTTGTGGTCATGCAACTCATCTCCAGTGTGAATTTCTGGAAAATGAATCACCTAGCAGAGGCTCGTTATCTGGATGTCCCATTTGTATGCCAAAGAAGAATGCAGAGAGGGCCAAAAATAAGTCAGCTCTTCCAGATGATGGTTTGATTGATCAGGTTTCAACAAGACCTCCACGAGCACAAGGACCTTACTTGTTACAACCACACGAAGATTTGATAGAAAATTCCTATGGGCTTCAGCACATATCACGGGTAAATCTTATTTATAATTGTTGTTCAACTTTCCTGCCTTACAAGGGTAGACCTAAAAGATTAATCAACATGAACTTCTATACTGCAGTTTGAGATGTTGTCTAATCTTCAGAGGGAGCAGCGATTTATGCAGATGGAAGTCATGCCTCAGCTAAAACTTGCACCGCCAGCTGTGTATCAAGAAAGGGCTCAAAAGGGTCCGATCATTTCGGCTGGAGAGAGTAGTAGTCTTCCACTTAGTCAGAAACCAACCAAACAACTTAGTGAGCTTAAAGTGAAGGGATCATCATCTCTTCGATTTCCACTAAAGTCAAATATATTTGGTAAGATAAACGTCTCTCCGTATTGAAAAGTAAGATATATATGATTGATCACCTGAAGTTCCTGAATTCTTAAGATGGTTTTGCAGGTAAAGAAAAGAGGAACAGATATTGACACTGTTGTATAAATGATCTATTGATCCGTATAGCTAACTCTAGAATTTAATGCATTTCTACCTGGTAGTTCAATAGCTCACACAGTTTTTTGGATTAAAAAGTAGGCTGCCTGAGTTCTGTATAGAACAATTTTGCCCCGATATGGTATATTATAAGCTGAGTGTACATATTAAAAATGTATCTTTTGTTGTGAAATTAAAATGGATCGGGTCAATATCTGATCGTTGCATGATCACTGTTTTGCCCATTTGATGAAATGTATTTCACTGGAGAAGCTTAAGGCATTCTGGGATTGGAAGTAGCTATTTTAAGCAATTGTACCTGTCGTACCCAACATGTTACGATGAACTAAGCTAAAAGTACATATTCACTCTTTTTTTTTTTTAAATGCCTTAGTTATTCATATTTAAATGAAATATTTTAACAAAATTAATCTTCTAGACTTCGTTTACAATGAACACGTATTGACAAAGAAGATTTAAAATGAACAAAATCAGTTAAAGAGTATAAAAAAAGAAAATAAGATTAAGAAAATTAAAATTGTGGATTATTCTAACGTACATATTGCTTATACATCATAATGCTATTACATATAATTTCCAAGAAAATCTCAAGGTCCGACCCCTAAAACAGTTAACATTCTTTCAGTTCTTCAGGGGAACTACATTTGGAAGGAAAATAACTAAAACGATAATATAAATACTTCTGCATTTGGATACCAAAATGACTACATAGCTGAGATGCAAAATCCACAGCTTTGCAGCTTTGAATGGTGAGTAAAGGAGATTAAGAGGTGATCATTTCACAGAGATATGCTGTCCAGGCTTCCAACCAGTTGAATCCAATTTGACTCCTTAGCATAATGCATTAACTTGAATAGAAAAGCAAGATCCATCTATAGTGTAAGAGGATAACTTAATAAATACATACAGAGTAAGCAATTTAGCAACCGCTGGAATTCATATTATCCTACCAGAAGCAAGGTCTATGAAATAAGATGCTTAGGTTTACAGTTCTGCCAAAATCGAACCGATTAACCATTAAGGAGTGAAACACTGCATCTTACTGATGATCAATTTCAAGTATGTAAGTCCTAAAAGATTGTAAGGAACCAAGTTATACATATGTAACATATCCATTTCTACATAACCTTATGCAAGTAATCAATTAATGGGAACTCCCTACCCGCCATTGTGGTCATCCACAAGATTGAATATATGAAAGAGCAGAACACAGCTATCTTCTTCAGGTTAACAAAAATTAAAGATTTTTGCCACAGCTTTAACTTGATATCGATTCATCTTATGCTTGAAAATTCAATTCTTTATTGCACCATGTAGATTCCAAATTATGCTAACGGACATGAACAAAATTCTTTGTCTATCATCCCTCAAATGATTGTACTTTTCTTGACCAAAAGAAAATGAACATTCAACCAAAACAGAGCAGTTACAAGAGCTTCCCGAGTAAACGTTACAGGATAACCAATCCCTAGTGACAATGATTAAGTACAAACAAAAACCATGAACACAACTTAACAATTGACAAACTGCAAAACTTTAAAAGAAAAAGACAAAGATCATCATCTTACTTTTTGTGTATAAATAATTGAATTTCAACTTACTAATTTCTGTGATAGAATGTGAGTCATAACAACTACATGATCCCAGTCATCAATCTTGCTACTTTAGCTCCTATACATTTTTGGATTGGAGGGCAGGATTCTGACTGTGAATAAGTGCCACTGCAATTGAAAAAGACTGCAAAGCTGACAAACTTGACTGAAAATTGACAAAATACAAGCCATCATAGACATTCACCATCCTTAATGGGGGAAAACCTTTCTCTAAACCCTGCAAAGTTGAAGTTGAGACATGAAATGTCAATGCCTATTTGACCAAATATGCAGTTGCTTAAAATTCTTGAATCCAAGAAGAATTGTGGTATTAAACCATGAGTGTAGCAAGATGCCACTAAAATTTACCCAAAAATGCGAAAGATGGATTTGTTTAAGCCATAAATATACATATGAACTATATTATAGAACCTCATCAGTTGGTTATGCAACTTGTACAAATGTTTTCTAAGTGAGGATTAAGCAGCAAAATTAACTACAACAAAATGTGTGATTCAATCAAGTATACGATGACATCAGAAGAATGTGATGACATGTTCAATAACAGAAAACATTTTCTATTTTTCTATTTTGCAAATACCATGTTATGCTTCCTCATTTTCAATCTTTCCATGAAAAGAGAGACAAAAAGGAAAAATGGAATTCATTAAATACAATTAGGAAATCTGCTTAGAAAATTTTGAAATCATTCAAAAGGATAAGGAAACTGTGAAAAAGCCAATAAAAAGATGAGAGGAAAAAAGCGATAAGGAAAAAAGAAACGAGGAAATGTCTTGTTTAGAAATTTTATAAGTTTGGAAAATTGGAAACATAGATTTCCAAATTTTCAAATAGAAAATATGTTTGAACAAAGAATATTCTAAAGTTCCATATTCTTATATAAACTTTTTTAAAATAATCACATCTTTTCCACAATTAAACAGCTGTGTTCCTCATAGTCACTAATTGTTGAAGATCATGAAAATTCAATATTTACTATAAAAATATGAATACATATCTAGTATAAGAACATTATGTATCCTATAATACAATAGATCTTAGATATTATTTAGTAACATTTTATTACCTTAACTTGAAATATCGTACTGCCCTACTATTATAAATAAATGTGCCAAGCATAATGAATAACGTATCTCAGAAGCCTTCGCCGTATCAATGGACATAAGCTCTATAATCGAACTACATTAAATCAATGTCTATATTCTTCTCCCTTCTCTCTCTCATTCATCTCTTTTCAATGTCTATATTCTTCTCCCTTCTCTCTCTCATTCATCTCTTTTCTATCTCTACTTTCACATGGCATCAAAGTTAATTAAGCACCGACACTTGCCACCTTAGACAACTAACAAGTACCTGTATGGAAAATTCAGTGAACTTGCACTCTCTCTGTGTTTCTGCTTCAGATGAATGTTCTTTCATGTTACTTCTAAGTATTGTTAAAGGACATCCTAGATCCCAGCCACCACAGTCACAGGAACCACCTGATCTCCATCTTTCAATAAGACTAGAAGGGCCACCATTCCTGGTTCTTGGACCACCATGAAGACCAGCTGGAACAATGACATCCATACTTATTGAGCAACTGTCAGGATTTTGAGTACAACAAGAAGATCCTCGGGCTTCTGTGGCATCACTTTTTTGTTTAAGGCGAACTTTTTTCAGGAATTTCATGCCCCAACCTCCACCTTTCTCCTGACGAATCTCAGGAAGATGGTCTTTCACAACAATGGCAGCCAACTCCAGATTTGGTGGAAGATGATCTTCTGAAAGTTTGGCTCCACCAAGTGCATCAACATTGTTATCTATATCTTGAAATGGCTCCAAAGAATATCTCTCCATAACAGCACTTGATCCACCAAATGTCGATTTAGTTCTCTTCTTCATTGAGCGACTAGTTCGGAACGCATCTGCAACCTTCTTGGAGAATCCCTTATTCTTCTTCAACTGCTGGCTTGAAGTGTGCATCTCTTCCATAATGATTTCGTTACCACCAAACAAGACAAACTCTCTCTGCATAATTCTACAATTGTCGGGGCAGAAAGTAAAAGTAGTTGATATTTTCATCTTTCCTATAAGGTGAGAATCATTATCATGGATCTCGTGTTCCCTTAGACCACCCTTTATTGAATGGAACAAGTACATACAGTCCATTGATTCAGTTTCCAACAAGTTTGCAACATAGACCACCTTCTGGTCATCGACAGAGAAAACAAAATGTGGGTTGCTACCCTTGCAAATGAATTGGAGCATTCCTTGAGTAGTAGTGTCAGAAAGAGAAGATGACGGCTGGTCAGAACATGTAGAAGTTGTGCTTGAAATAGAAACAAGCCTTTCATGCAAAGTGTCAGGTCCATATTTATGGATTCTTGGAGAAGGTACTCCTTTATCCATCTTGTGTGAAGAATAATTACTCATCCAGATCGGAGACTCCATAAAATTGTATGACATTGATTGATTAACATCACTGGACACCATTTCTTTGAAATTGGCTCCACCATCAAAAGCACCATATTTTTCCAACAAAGGGTTCTTCAGGATATTTACCATGCTCTTGCTACCCATAATGGAGCCAACAATCCATTGCCCTGAAGAACTAATCAGAACATTACCAGTTGCAGCTGCTAATGGACTGTCAAAACCAGTTCCAGCCAAAACATATGCACTGTTACATCCCACTTTAGCTAGATCCAGACCATCATCCATAAAGCTCATGTTTTCACTGTTCCAGTTCAAAGAGATGTCACATGCAGCTGTTTTTGAAGCACTGATATGAATGAGTTCCAGGCATCGACGAAAATACTTCTCATCTGCAGACACCATATGCTTTGGAATCCAACGGCCTAAGATACGACTTCTTTGAAGGAAAGACTCCTTGATATAACTTTTACTTCGTTGAAATTGCTTGAAATTTAAAATCAGAGAATTCTGTGAGTTCACCCTTCTCACCAACTTTTTGGATTTGGATTTGGAAATGCTACTGCTCCATACGTCTGTGTTTCCTCCGCAGTTACCATCTTTCTGAGCTTTAACAACAATTTTATCCTCCATCTCGTTTCACCACTCTAATAGAGCATGTTAATGGCAGGCAACTTCATTTTCCATGTTCTGTATCCAATTGATAGTTGTGAATTTGCAAGGTTACGTGCTAGAAAAGTATCTTCTCGTCCAGTTCACATCTAAAACGAATCTGGAAAGTAACTTGAAGGGTTAGCATCAAATATTGAGAAAAGAAATAGGAAAAAGAAGAATGTTCATGCCATACCTATCACTATCAAAGTACAAAAGATGATAACAATTTTTGGAAAGAAAACTAAAGAATAACAGAAATAAAGACAGACGTAAGAGACTTGAGTAAGAGAGAACGTAGAAATGGGAAAACCAAAGGCATCATAGCTCAGAAAATTTGTAGGTATATATGTAAATATTGAAGTTGTAATTACTTTCCATGTGAACAACATCAAAGAACTTTCCTCTTTGGTTGATTTTACTTTACCCTATCTCCTATGTGGAATAAGCAAACAAGCAATAGAGCTGATAATGACGCAAACCCCTAAAGGAGTAAAGAGGAAAGTCTTCTACTCTACAGTTTTGATTGCAAGAAAAGTCAAGGTTACAAAATGAAACTAAACAGCAGAAGAAGCAATGGAGAGAAGAAAATGAATGAACACGATTGAAAAACTTTTAAAGCTCATAAGTTGCAGTCTAGAAGCTGCAATTAAGAGTAAAGGAAAATCATGAGAGGAAAAGATAGTACAAACTACCATGAAAAACAAATTTAAGTTCAGCTCCTGTATGCAACTCAACTACTCGACGCAATCTCTCTCTCCATCGCTCTCTCACACACACGATTCTGAACCAGAAAACAAGGCACCTTAAAATGATCGAAACAAAAACTCTAAAAGCAGAACAAAACAAATCGGGTTTTCTTCTTATTGCCTTTTCATGGACAACAAACTACGCTCAACTATTCACAAATCAAACAACCAACTAACTAGATTTTACACCAAAAAACAGAAACAAGCCAAAAAATAAAAAGTTGCAACTTTACTATCACACGGGAAAAAAAAAAAAAGGAACAAGAACCTAATATTTTTGACAGACAAGAAGCCAACTTTTGCTTACCAGAAGAAACGGATCCGAGGAGCAAAACGCATTTCAGTAACACTTTGATTCCCAAGAAAGTAATACTTAATTAAGCACCAAGTGTGAGGTTACCTTCAGAAAAACAGAGTTAACTGACCAGAAAAAAGAAAAAAACATTTAACTGCTAAGAATGCCAAGTTCTGAGCAAAATGTCCCCTTGACCAAGAAAAGGTAATCAACTATATTATTAGTCACTGTCCTTTAAAGATTTCTAGAAAGAGAGAGGAAAGAGTAAACTGAAACGGAAGTAGTGGGGAGGCTTAATGCGTATAATGGATGATCGCAGTGTGGATGTGAGGCACGTCTGTTGTTGAATTTTAGCACTCACCCCACCAAATCCAGGTTCTGTGTAGGACCCATTAAAGGACTAAATCGGGGTTTCTGGTTCTCTAAATTTTTTTGAGAAAATTTGGAGGAAAGATCACATCTTTAGGGACAACTCAAAATCCCAGATGAGGAAGGAAGATAATCATAGCGATAAAGAAAAAAATGTGAAAAAAACAAAAGTTTAGAGGAAAAACATGAGCTGGTAAGCACGATAGATACAGGAGTCCACTAGTTAGCCTCCACTAAAAGTGCCACTTGCTATATAGTTGAGAGAAGCATCAAACCGAAAATGGACTTTTTTTTTTTTCTTCTTTTCCTTGTAATGGGTGACGATTCTTACAAAGCAATCAACTTTTGGGTTCTAAGACACGTGAGAGAGAGGATGAAGCAACACGACAAGTACGTATGAAACATTAATAGTTGCCTGTCTCTACATGCCTTTTGTTTGACTGTGCAGATCGGAGTTCGAGCTTAATTTAGGCATTGGTTTAGAGAGAGAGGGTATGTTTGTTTGTGATTGTTCATTCTCATATGCTTCTTATACACTTATTTACTGCTTGACCGGCCGGCGTACATTAAGGAGCTTTATTTTTATTTGATAATTTTATACTAATAAATTATTTAAAAAATAAAAATAAGATTTTGTAGAAAAGATTAATTATAAATTAAATGCTTCTTATTAATAAAATCTTATAATAAATAAATTACCATATTCTTAACACAAAATATTTATTATAAAAAACTCTATGTTCATATCCTTTTAAAATTTGACATAAATCTAATTTTTAATAAATAAAAATGTGAATGTAAAATGCTTATTTTGTTTTTACTTTTTTATTTTTATTTTTAAATTCAATAAAAATATGCTTATTTGAGATCTTAGTTTTTTTAATTTTGATGGCCTATAATTTCTATAACTTATGAAAACTTCACGTTTTATTTTTGATAATTTAATTTATATCAATTAAATATATACTATTTAATTACTCAATATTAATTATTTATAAATTTATAAATAATTTACTTTAATAATAATTTAAGATTTATTATTAATAAATTATGAATAATTTGATTTAATCTTATAATTAATTTAAATATCATTTTTAAATAACAAATAATAACTCTCTGTCTCCAAATTCTATTTATAAACAAAAAAAATCAAAGTTTTGTATAAAAAATTGTACAAGCTGAGATTAAATTTTTTTTAAAATTAAGTCGAGATTAATTATAAACTATAAATTCTCTTGTTGAAGTCTTATTAAGCGAGATATGGGGTTTTGATATGGAATAATTATTATAAAAAAATTTATGTTAATATTTTTAAAAATTTTGAAATAAATCTAATTTTTAATAATTACAAAAATGACTAATTTTACTGCTTATTTTCGACTATTAAATTGTTTAATCACAAATCATAT
>JANVCQ010000232.1:52994832-53005386 GCA_025531925.1 Erythroxylum plowmanianum | reverse complement strand
AATTTTATTTCCTACAAGAAAATGAGACATCTCTTTAAATTATTTCCTACAAGATAGTTATCTAAAATTTCCTACAAGACAGTTATCCAAGAAATAGGTAACTGTAAATATAATATATTGTATTTTGCATATTATTCAGTATAATTTAAATATTATTTAGCATAAACAATTTTATTATAAAATAAAATATAGTTAAAATTAATAAAAAAGTTTTTTATTTTTATGTTACCAAACAGGCTACTGTATCAAGCTCTTTTAAAAAAACTATTTTTTAATTGACAGCCAAACAGTCAACTGGCTTATCAGAAAAGCTCTACTGACATAAGCCCATCTAAATAGATACTTAGTACCTGTTTGATTCAGCTTTTAGAGAGTAAATAGGCACTTTTTTTCATCGCAAAAATTGTTTTTAAGAAAATTGAGTGTTTGGCTATAAAATTCAAAAGCACTTTTTAAATAGAAATGACTTTTTTAGAAGCTAAAATACAGCTTTTTGAGAAACTCAAATTTGGAGCTTTAAAAAAAAGTACATTTTCAGGTAGATTTTTTAGATCAATTAATGAGCCTATTTTTAGTCATATTTACCTTTATGTTTTACACATAATTCCCACAATACCCACAAACACATCTTTACGTTTATTTTGAGAATTATATAATATTATTTGACTTTTTTTTATATGTTTTAATATTTATCTTTTATATTAGTTTTACTTATATTATAATCCACATAAAAGATTCGGTTAGATATATTTTTATTTATGTTTATATGGTTTAAAATTATATAATAATTAATATATTGTGTTTTGCATATTGTTTAATATATTTTAAATAATATTTATATGCATAAATAATTTTGATTACAAAATAAAATATAGTTAATTAATATATCGTGCTTTGCATATTGTTTAATATATTTTAAATAATTTTTATATGCATAAATAATTTTTATTACAAAATAAAATATATTTAATATTAAAAATATTTTTTATTTTTATATTGTCAAATACTCTATTGTACGAAACTCTTTTTAAAAAAATTCTTTTCTAAATGACAGCCAAATAGTCAACTGACTTTTTAGAAACGTTTTTTTTAGAAAAGCTCTACTGACAGAAGCTATACTAACAAAAGCTATACTGATATAAGTCTATTCAAACAGGCACTTACGCTGTTACTTTAGGTTAGGGTCGGTTTTCAGCTCACTTGGGGCCGATTTAGTGAAACATAGATGATTTGTATTTGAGGAAATGGGCTTTCAGATCCATGACAATCAATTGGGTCTTTTAACTGTGGATCCTGGAAGATTCAATTGGTACTGAATCGGGAATCCCAAAACCTTTCTTTTTGACGCTCGCTGCCGCTTCTTCTTCTTTTTTCTTCTCCTCCTCTCCGGCTCTGCCCTTCACCATTCATTTATTTTTTCACTTCCCCATAGCTTCCCAGTCAAACCCTACTTACCCTGTTCCTACCCTCTCTCCTTACAATGCATTGCTCAAGTAACTTGCTCACTCACTATTTGTTAGGTTTGAATTTTTGTTTTCTAATGGAAGATCTAATTTGTTCTAGTTTCTTTACCCTGCAGTTTCCGGCGAAGTGCCGGAAGAACCAGTGTTCTCCAAGAGTTCTGGCCTTGTGTACGAGAAACGTTTAATCCATAGGCACATTTCGGTTTGTTCATCCCAATTCCCAACTACTCTATTTACTAACTGTTTTATTTATTTTTTTAATATCTACAGATATTTGTTAATTGTTTGTAGGATTATGGAAAATGTCCAATAACTGGAGAACCGCTTACCTTGGACGATATTATTCCCCTCAAAACAGGCCAGGTTACATTCATTTGTTGCTCAATTTTTTATTTTTTGGTTTCTTAAGGTTTCATTTTCCCAATCTTACGTCTTCTTCCTCAGCCTCAAATGCCTTGTTTGTGTTGCTTTTTTTACTTTTGTAGGTTGTGAGACCGAAAACTGTACAGACTGCTAGCGTCCCTGGGATGCTTGGGATGTTCCAAAACGTAAGCGTCTCTCATCTCCTACCTTTTTGGGTGCACAATTTTCTATTTGCGTATACACCAATATAGGGTTGGATTTTGTCACAGTCAAATTCTTGTTGGAGCTCATAAGATGCCTTAATCAGTTACTACAAAACTGTTAAATATTGTAGCAATTGGCTTAGTCGTGTTTGTTGTTATTATAGGAATGGGATGGACTGATGCTATCCAATTTTGCATTGGAGCAACAATTGCATACTGCAAGGCAAGAGCTAAGTCATGCATTATACCAGGTAAAACTGTTACTTCTTTTTCCACCCCGTCATATTCCTACTGGACAACTTGACTAACGTTGCTTTTAGACTTTGAGCGTCTAACCTCTTATCTATTTTAGAGCAATGCATTTACAATGTCGCATATGGTGCAAAAATGTTATGTTAACTGTTCTGTTATAACTGCTTCTGAAACGGCCTTTATGGTCATAAACCATTTATGTCCTCATTGAAATGTGGTAAACCTCAACGACCTACCATCTCCTAGTTCAATAGTTTCTTAAGTGATTTTTGTTTCAGTAACATGCTTATTTGGACTTCATGTTGTGGAATATTGAGTCAAGTTTTACTATGCCTTTATGAGAGTTTGGCATACTAGTACTCTAGGTGTTCAACCTTATCAGAGCTAAAACTGCTTTTTCAATAAGTTTTTGGAGCTTGGTTTTTGACTCTATTTGACGTTTTTATTTCTTCAAGTGGTTTCAGGACATCTAGGTGAAATGCAGGTTTGCAGTAGCCTGCAAATTGTTCTCGTGGCATTAAATTGATGAGACATTGGTATTTTTGGGAAATGGCCATCAATATATTGTTGTATTTTATTTTTCACACACGTTAATACTCAAATTTAGTACACCGATTAACAATATTGCCTTCTTCATGAAGGAACTGAGACAACTAAGTGTTGTTTTTGAGATGAAAAGAAAACCAAACCAGTTCTTGTGAATCTGATAACTAAAAACTCCTTAAATTTTACATATATGATAAGTTCTTTTGCCCTTCTCGTTTTCTGGTGTATAGTTTTCTTGTCCTTTAAGCTTTTGTTTACAGTGATTGAAATAGTTTGTCTTGGTTGCATAATAAATTTTGATGTGACAAATTATTTTCCCATTCTTCTGATAATTTGCATCCTGCATATCAAATCTGGAGCACCTAATTGTCCTTTACTTTTCTGATTGTTATATTTGGAAAGTACTTAGTTGCACTTTAACTATATTTTTGCTTTCTAATTATGTTCTATTGAAGAACCCTTTTGTTTTGAGGATTAGAAGATCTTGAATTTTCCTTCATTTTGTTATTTCAAATTATTAAAGACTCCATCAACATCCCTTATATACGAGTTTTGGTTCTATCAATCACTAGTTCTGTACATTAGATCCAAGACCTTGGAATTTTATTTTCCCATTTTATTTTCTGTTTTATGTACATTTGTTCTTTGTTCCAATAAATTCAAATTGGATTGGTAATATGGTATTGCCACCCTTATTTACTGACCCAACTATATGGACTGATTTGATTGTATCTACTATTGCAGCATGATGCTGCTTGTCGTGTAATAGCTAGACTAAAGAAGGAAAGGGATGAGGCAAGATCATTACTTGCACAGACTGAAAGACAGATACCCCAGCTGGGAGCAGCAGCCTCTATGGAAAATGCTTCCACTCTTAGCAATGGGAAAAGAGGTCTATCCAAAATATTCTTTTTCATTTCAGCATTCATCAAATTGCTAAGTCTGTGTACTGATGTTGTGTTTACAACATCGCAGCTGCTGAGGACAAAGATATATACCCACCAGGAAAGAAAATGCGTCCTGGCACTTCTGCTGAGATCATTACTGAGCTAACGGAATGTAATGCAGCTTTATCTCAACAACGTAAAAAGCGACAGGTATTTTCATGTTCATGCTAAGTAGTCTAATTAATGATTTTCAGACATATTTATATTGAACAGCAAGACTAATCAGAGAAGCACCTTCATTTGAACACATGCTTAACCATTGGTATGTTAGTAGTTATATCTTTCCTTTTATCTTTGTTAGCGTCCACCAACATTGGCATCCACTACAGCTCTTGAGAGGTATACCCAGCTTTCTAGTCATCCTCTTCACAAAACGAGCAAGCCAGGAATTCTGTCTATTGATATCCGCTATTCCAAGGTATGTGTTCTCATAAATTTAAAATTCATAATGAATTGATGTAGTTAGAGATCTTGGCAAGGACTTTTTATAATAAATTGGTCCACAATAAGTGTTCAGGAAGTTTGTACTACATACTCTAATTTCTTGGGGGTTATATCACGCTTATACATTGGACTTCAGATTGTCTTTCCTTGAAACTATTGCAGATTTCTGTGCTCCCTACATTTGATGCTCAAGATAAGTGTTACAGATACTGATTATAATCAACATAGAGTCCCAAAATTATCAAAGCTCTTTTGACAGTATGTATTAATAAGCCACATATTCTACAATCCTGCATATTAAGATTTTTCTGCCGCCCATCTTAATTTCCTAAGCTGAGTGGGTGAGGCATGCAAAACCCCGGAAGGTTTTTAGTGTAGTGAGGCTTTTCTTATCAGCTCAGGCCCAAGGAAATATTATGACGAGGATGATATTTCTTTGAAAAATTGTATTCAATTTCATATTTAACAATTGTAAAAGCATCTTTCTGCTTAATTGGGGAATAGTTTGAGGGACTTAGAATTGTCTGAGGAGCATGTCAAGACCTTTTTACCTATTTGTTGCGGTTTTTACTGGTCCAGTTTGTTGCTTGCTTGCTGATTTCATAATGATTCATCTCAATTAGAGCACCTGTTACTGTGGTATTCAGGACATTATTGCAACTGGAGGGATTGATGCAACTGCTGTACTATTTGATCACCCATCAGGGGAGATCCTGTCTACACTCAGTGGTCATTCAAAAAAGGTTTCTACTTCATCTTGATTATTGTCGGAACATTTTGTTTAAAATAAATGTCTCAACTGATCAATTCAAGTATGTGGTAGGTTACAAGTGTAAAGTTTGTTGGTGACAGTGAATTCATCTTAACTGGGTCAGCAGATAAGGTTGGTGAATTCTTTTGAAGATAGTATTGTTCCATTGTGTTAAGGCAAATGATTTTATTTTTTTATTTGTAGGTGCTAGCTATCTGATATTCTTTTGTGTAATAATACAAGTTACCTTTTGCTATTCAATGGCACAGACAGTCCGAGTATGGCAAGGGTTTGAGGACGGGAAGTATGATTGCAGGCACATCTTGAAGGATCATACTGCCGAGGTAAGTTATGTCTGTATTTTAACTGTTGATGTGAAGTCATGGAACCCGGACTTGCCTGACCTGACTGTATTGTTGTTTTAATTATGTGATAATTATAATCACTTTGATTAATCTGCCTATTAACCTGTCAGGTGCAAGCTGTCACCGTTCATGCCACAAATAACTACTTTGTAACTGCTTCTCTCGATAATACATGGTGCTTTTATGATCTCTCTTCTGGTGAATGCTTGACACAGGTCCCAAGAGCTTCCATTCTCTGATATACTCTATTGATGTTCAGAAATTGGATTTTCTCATTTCTTTTGTTCCATTGTTGAGATGTGTATGATGGTTAAATACATCCTGTTTACTCATGTAAATGTTTACCATTACTTTGTAATTCTTTTAATGCTTTATTTAAATTGAATTGGTGATAATTATTTTGATTTACTAAAACTCAAAATCTGTGAATTCTAAACTTACTGGCTGTTGATATTCATATTTGAGTAATTTGTTCTATGCTTGTAGCTATGTCCTTTAACGCTGTTTCTTAAGGTTGGGTGGTGATTTTCAGCTTCAAAATCTCTACTAAATACCACCAAAGTTTTTTCATGTGGGTTATGTCTTACACTTGTCATGATTTTACAGGTCTCTGACACCTTAAATTCTGATGCTTCCAAATCAGAGGGCTACACATCTGCATCTTTCCATCCTGATGGTCTTATTCTTGGAACAGGCACCTCTGAAGCTGTTGTTAAAATTTGGGATGTAAAAAGCCAGGTAATGCTATCATCTGTATATTAACAGCTTTCCATCCTCATGATCTTTTCTTCAGATTTCATAACACGAACAAGACATGTTCAGGTCCATCCCTAAGCAGCTTAGTATGTTGTATGTTGATTTTGATAGTTCTAAAAAATTTTCACATGTTCACTTAATTGATTTACAGGCAAATGTTGCAAGATTTGATGGGCATGATGGAGCAGTAACAGCGATATCATTCTCAGAAAATGGTTACTTCTTGGCGGTGAGTATCTTGGTAGAATATCCAGAATGCATGGCCGATCATACAACCTATAACTCATATATTTTGAATGTACAGACTGCTGCTCATGATAGCGTTAAATTGTGGGATCTTCGCAAGTTGAAGAACTTCCGTACATGGAGTCTATACGATGCAAATACGCCAACAAACTCTGGTATATACTGCTGCGACGCCAAACCCTATAGACACTAAAGATGATTTATTAAGTGTTAAATATATAAGCAGCATGATTTGTAATGGTAGTACCCGATTCCGATTTTGGTTTTTGTGATATGTTTAATTTTGTCGATAATATGATTTTATTGATCCTAGTAAATCAATTCAGGTAGGAAAAAGGACATAAGATAATTATTTGAAAATCAAGTAATCAATTATCTGACTTAGATAAGAAGTCCTCATCTAATAAATATAAATATCAAAATGCTGTTACAGCATTGGCAAAATATAACATTACTAATTGGAGGATGTGTGCATGATGATCTTTGCTATTCATCTTTTTTGCAACAAAATGTAGGGAGGCAGTTTGTTATTTTTCTGTTTTTGCCTATGAAAAATGTCACTTTACTTTCATCTTTATAAAGTTGCATAAAACTACTCAACTGCATCTGGTAATTTGTCTCAGGAGTTTTGTTTTATTATTGCAGTGGAATTCGACCATAGCGGATATTATGTAGGAGTTGCAGGTTCGGATGTAAGGTATGGTTTCCATGTTTATTTTAAACATATTTGTAGTCACCTGTACCTTAAAAATACAGTTCCTTGGATTTTCAAGGTCAGTATTTTGTCTGTTACGGGATTATGATTGTATAGTATGAATAACCAGCAGGACCTGCCTGGAAGTTACTTGATGTCAGGCTGTCTTAGAGTTGTTTGTTTGTTTCTTTTCAATTTTTATTTTCCTTTCTGAAATCCTGTCGTCGTGATGAAACGTCTTATTAACCACTTGGGAAGCAAGAGTAAACTCTTTGACAGCTTCCTATATATGCCTCTTAACTTTCTATATTGTTCTTTCTGGTTAATCAGGAGCCCTTTGTTTTGTAGGGTATACGAGGTTGGGAATGTCAAAGTAGAATGGAATTGTATAAAAACTTTTCCCGATCTGTCTGGCACAGGTTTCACCCACTCTCTCTGCCTACCATTGTTTTCTTTTGGGTGACAGACAGATGTCATAAGGTTTGCTCTAATTGCAGGTAGAGCAACATGTCTGAAATTTGGTCCGGATGCAAAATACATTGCTGTAGGATCGATGGACCGCAACTTACGGATATTTGGCCTGCCTGAAGACGGAAATGAATTGGAGTCATAGGACTCTGACTTGTTGACCTTTTGGGATTACCCTGCAGTGAATGTTATTGCTTGTGTTGAAGAACGACCATTGGGGCTTCCGAAGTGAGTGGTCAAATTTGAGAGGATATAGGTAATGTTGCCTTGACGCTTTGCTTTATTTCAGCCAATGTTTTATGTGCCACCAAGTGTCTAAATTTCAAAGTCAATTGGTTCATTGAGGAATGCAAATGGGGGATTTTGTTCTTCATTTTGAGAAAGTAGGTCCTTTTGCTGTTATATCTGCTGTAAAATTTAGTTGTGGCAAGTTCAGACACCTTGAAGTTTATAATTTACTATAGTTTGTAACACTAACCAGAAACTATGATCGAGTAGATTTGTAAGTTTATAATGCCTAGTGGTTCACTCGCATTTAACGTAACATAAGTCGTAAGATAATTTTATGAATGTATAATATTTATAGTTACAGATTATGATGTACTTGAAATCCTGATATGGTATTCAATCTGTGCTCAATATGTTTAAGGGCGTGCTTGGTTCGTGGGTTTGGAAGACATCGATGAGTTTGAGAATGAAAAATTTAGATTGGTTATATATTATTATTATATAAACAGTATTTTGATATCTAAGTTTTGAAGATTCATCCATCCCCCCTAGAATATGAGAGAATGAAAGTCATATTTGAGAGGCGGAAGTGTCACGGGCGTGACAAACCTCTGTCGCCGTGAGAGAAGTTTCACGGGACTAACAGGTCACGCTTATGGCGTGTGATTTTTTTTTTGCTTGTTCTTTATTTTAGTAAAATAATATAAGTAGTTAATTATAATATTTTAAAATTAAATATAATAAATTAGAATATATTTAACTTTGATAAAAATTTTAGCAAAACAATATAATTAATTAATTATCATTAATTAGAATATATTAAAATTAAATATAATTAATTAGAATATAATAAATTTTGATGTAAAATAAAAATTTAACATTTTTTCTTTTTAGCAAAATAATATTATTTAATTAATTGTAATTAATTAGAATATATTAAAATTAAATATAATATTTTAATATAAAAATTTGATATAAAATAAAATTTTATTTCTATAAATTTTTATCAAACTAATCGTTATAATGGTGGTCATTTTTTTTAGTTCTAAACAATTATTATAATTATAATAATTATTTTTAATCTTATTTTTTATTTTTAAAAAATATTCATTCTTATTCTTTACAATTTAGGTATTTAGGTTCTTGGTGGGTGTTTTTATAACTTGTGGTGTTTCTATTGTTCAGGATCTTTTTTAATTTAGGAACAGTATAAATATTATATAACTGACTTGAGTTTTTTTATGTGAATCAAAATGAGATTAGTTCAGCTCAGTCTGTGATGTCTTTCACGTAAACCCTACTAACAAAATGTATTATTTGTTAATAATAGATTTAACATTAGGACCATTTCAGTCAAATTAAAAAAAAGTTAATTTTTCCATACTCCTTGTTTTCTTGTTTACATTATCAATAATTCATTTCTTGTTATCCGATTTTGCGCAATATTTAAAAATCGAACAAATTTGATCATTTTTATAGTAAAAATTTTGAATTAATTTAATTTAATAATCTTTATTGTAAAAAACTGATCAGTTTATTAATTAATCAATTAGTTTTTATAAATTAGTCATTTTTATAAATTTAAATAAAATATTAATTTTTATTTAATACCTTTTTAATTAAATTTTAAAATTTTCAAAAATATTTTAATTATTTTTAAATTTTAAAATTTTACTTAACTTTTAAACAATTTTATAATGATTTAATATTAATTAAATTTTTTAAATTTTAAATTTTTTTATCTTTTTAGTTTAATTTTTGGTTCGGTTAATGAGAAAATTGGCTTTATGTTAGTGTGAGCTCGCTCCAAAACTTCTGTTTTCAATACTCATCAAATTTTTATGACCGGATTTTTTGTTTTGACTATAGTATTTTTTATTATGTTTTATTAAATCTTATTCTTAATTATAATAATTCTATTATATTTTATTAAATCTCTTCTACATATTTACATAAATTTTATATAAATATATAGATAAGATTTAATATAACATAATTAAAATACCCTAACTGAAATAGAAAGATTGACGTATAAAATCTGGGCCCACTTCACTGAACAATCAAGTTGCATGACACCGGATTATCGGGTAGCCTTTGCACGTCCTGGTAAACAGTACGTCAAACTAACTTTAGTTGGTGAAATATGATTGCTTTTACATATAAATTAGTACGAATAAGGATGGTTTTCTATTTACTTATATTTTAAATTCTAAAATTTATTTGATTTTATAATATGAATTAAAACTATTAAAATACCAATTAAACATTCAAACTTTCAATAATTTAATAGTGACATTTTAAAAATTCTATTTATAAATATTATAGTAAAATATATTTATCGTTAAAGGTAAGGTTGCGTATTATTAGACCTTCTCTAATCCTGAATCTTAGCAGAATTCATATTGAATATTGTTGTTATTATTAATTACTATAACTAAGCTAGTAATTCCAAAATGAAGTTCCTCGACTTGAAGGAGAGCTTGATAGAATAACAATGCATCGTTTTCTTGTTCTTGTAAAGAGTCCGTATTAGGTGTCAATTAAGCTCAGGCTTGGCCGGCCAGTCAACAAATTCGATTCAATTTGATATGACTTTATGTAGGGCTCATGTTTTTTTTCAATTCCAAGCGAGCCTAAGTCCGACCCGACTCAAAGATTGAAGCTTCTAAAAATATGAAGTCATTTTTCTTGTTTAATTAAAAAAGAAATTGGATAAAGTCCAATTGAGTTGGGCTTTTGACTACCTAAGCGCAATCGATATGGTGACCTAAATTGAGTAAATGCTAGCCATTGCCCCACCTAGCAAAACTTGACTCGAAGTTAATGGA
>JANVCQ010000232.1:52969270-52994732 GCA_025531925.1 Erythroxylum plowmanianum | reverse complement strand
CCTAAATTGAGTAAATGCTAGCCATTGCCCCACCTAGCAAAACTTGACTCGAAGTTAATGGACCTGATCTAAATTGATTGGACTTTAAATTAGGTTTGAGTTTTTTAAAAAAAATTGGACTTAAGATAAAACTCGATTGTTCAATCCAACTCGATTTAAAGATTGAAATTGTCAAATAAAATATCGTTTTACATATTTTTAATTTAAAAAATTTTAAAAATATACATTTTTTATTGGACTTGATTCAAGCTGATTTTCAGACTCGAACTTAAAACCTTTGGTCTAAACGAGCTTCAAATCGAATCCAAATCCGAACACAGTGGACCTGAACCGGGCCCTGCTCAATTACCAACCCTGCTAGCCGACAATAGTTCATCAACTCATCTTCTACTTCCCGAAAATGGCAGACATGAAAATAGTTGTGCGTTCACATGGCTTGTCCTGGAGGAATATTGGCTCCAGTGCCATTCTTTTTCCTATAAAGATAAATGATTTGACAGTGCCTTTCCATCCCTTTGTTGTCTCACTCAATCCGAAATCTTACAGTAAAATAGGATCTGAAAAAATTTGATAATACACAACTTTATTTTTATATAATAGAGAAGTTGATTTCAAAGAATTAATAATTAAATATAAAGAATTACTGAATTCAATCTGCCATTACTCTTCAGTTTCCTCAAGTAGGAGATACTTCTAAGTTATTCCCAATTACATAATATATTACTTATGCTGTCAACTCACATCTTCTAAGCATTTAGATTTTAGCCTCTTAGCTTTGGAGATAGATATCAGAGGTCTAAGACGTGGCCCACTCAGTGTAAATAAAAAGCATGACTTGAGTGCTTAAGATAGACACCAGAGGTCTAAAACTTGGCCCACTCAGTGTAAATAAAAAGCATGACTTGAGTGTACCGGAGCAACTTGTTAAAAGTTTCATGGCATGGCACTTTATTTGAAGCAAATCACAACAGTGGACATGAACTTTAAAAAGATCGTTAGTTGGTGAAGCTAACTTCTAGAGGAATATTATTAGCAGAGTGAATCCAAGTAAGAAGAGAAAAAATGCAGATGAAGTAAGTTTTGTGTGTAAGAAAGAGAGGAGAGAGTTGATGGTTTGGGAATATTTTCTGAATAGCTTAAAGAGAAGAACAATGGAGTTATAAAGAGACAAAAACACTCACATGATGGATAAGAGGAAATACCCAAAAAAGAACAAATAACTCAAAACACCTCCTCTCCTCTCTCTGTTATCCATACATTTGTCATTTTGTCTTTTATCCCTTCACTTTCAAAACCCTTCTCCTTGCATGCCTGAACTTACTGCTCAGTTGCTTTTCTTCTCAGTAGAACCTATCACAGTTACAAAAGTTCCCATCTTTTTCCCATTTCCTACTTGGTAAATAGTAAAATCTGTCTTGCCAAAAATTTTGGTGCCTGGAAAACCTATGAGTGTGAAGAAAGAATCCACCTCAAAAAAGAATGAATTTTTGCCTTCTTCAAGATCCATCTCTCTCTCTCAAAAATCTGCACAAAATTGAATTGAACCCTTTCAACCATATCAGCAAAAGGAAAGTGCATGTGAAGGAAGGAAAAAGACAAGATTTTGCGTGTACCATCACGTTTCTTCATCATGTTTCTTGCAAACATCAGACAGATCACCAAGAACCCCACTCCAGCTGCCCCTCCTAAGATAATTGCCACCGTCTTCCCTGTGTTTTGTCCTGTACCTAATCAATACATCCGAATGGTTATTTTTCTACACCAGCTATACCTTGTTCACACCATGAATACTTCTTTATACCCCAGAGACAGCTACACGGATTTACATCTATTATAACTAAAAAGGGACAACCTATCTGTAGGAGAAGAATATTTGATAGTGAAACTGAGAACAATATTTAATGAACAATCCACAAGTCGCATGTATATAGGTATATCAGTGAATTTTTTAATTTCAGCTTCAGATTCAAAGTGTCGCAAAAGGATTTTTTTTTTTTTACCTGATGAATATGAAGCCGATGAAGAAGAAGCTGATGATCTCCTGGGAACCCCATTTGGATAGTAACTATAACTAATAAAGCATTTGTGCAGATAGATTTGACCTGAAATGGAGCTCCCACATTCAACCTGGGCTCTCTGCACAGCACTTTTCACACACTCCCCACAATCTGAATCCCCCACATCACCTTCACACTGCCCCAAAAGATACACAGATTCATAGTTAGTGGTATAAAACCCATGGCCACTAACCACACCAGTTACCAGAGTTTGGAAGGCACTGTCTCTTCTCTCCTGAAACCCAGTTCCTGCCACATTTGTAGCTCCACAGGTCTTGAACAACATTTCCATACCTGAAATTTGGGAAAAACCAGCGACCTCATACAACATGTAGCACCCATAAAGCTGAAGTCTTGCAGCTATTGTTTTGCCACAAAGCTTGTCTGTTAACACTGGCAGATTGCTAACACAGTTGTAGCAGTCATTAGCAGAAAGGTCCCCTCTACATTGAAAAAGACCAGTTATGGTCGTTTGACCAGTTCCAGTGGTTGTATTAAAGAACTTAGCTTTGGTGCTCTGTGAAACCAAAGAACCAAAGAGAGCAGAGAGGGCCTGTGAGTAAACACCAGTTGGATCTTGAAAAGTCTGCTTGGCACAGCCCTTGTAAACCAAGGTTGTGTAATCTGTGGCAGCTTGTGCAAGATTGGCAAAAAGAAGAAGAAAGAGAAAGAGGAGGAGAGAAAAGGGTCTTGAGAGAAAACCCATTTGGGAGGCAGTGTTTGTTGATGGATCAAATCATGGCAGGTCTTTTGGAAATTTGGAGGGATATGAGATATGGGTTTTCGTTAAAACTGAGGAAAGATGTGAGGGAGTTGGATTTAGTGCCCTTTGATTTGCTCAAAAAGATGGAGGAGCTTGTGTTTAGGTTTTGGACCTGCCAATGCTCACTGTTGTGTTTGGGATCTTACCTTTTCCCCATAATGGCCTACCTGTGTATGTATAGATGTGCAGAGTCTGGGAGACGAGGGGGTTCACTTTTTGCTTTCTCCACAAAAAGGAACACCCATTGCCAAACCATTAAAAAAACAGATATTTATTGAAATTGCAAACTGTTGTCCAATTGCTTCTGTATACTATATTATTTGAAGAGAATGAGAACAAATTGGTACAAGTAAAATAATCATTAAATGCTGGAAGATGTACCCTCCCTATAAGAAAAAGTTAGTTGGAGGTCTAAACGTAAGGAATCTGAGAGTTTTGTAATAGAAAATCTTATGAAGTTTAGCTCAAAGTACGGCATCATTTCATTGCCCCCTCTCTCTGGCCCCTTGAATTGGAAAATGTATCTCCTTTTCTTTCCAAGTTCTGCATCTCATTTACTTTTCATGATACTGTATTATGTCCAAGAAACAGGTGATGATCTTTAAAGCTGTGAGACCCTGCAACTCTATAAGAATTTATAGCCCCTTGAGAAGAGAAGACCCACAAGACAAGACTCTGTGTTATGCTTATGCTTAATAAATTCTGCAGAAGAACAGTTGCTAAACTGACCTTTACCATGTGTAATAATCTAAATACTATTTTCTTTAAGACCTTTAGTGTTTTCCATTTTTTCTTGTCATAGGAGTAAACAAAAGATTGAGAGGTCCTACTAAGATACACGAGATTGGATTGGATTGTTTATTAGCAGCAGACAATTAAGAAAGAGCAGTTCAATCTGAATATATATATAGGCTAGTTTTGTCTTGAACTGATATTGTTTTGAACAAAGAGCATTATAGTTTCTGAAGATCTTAGACTCCATAGTTTTCACTACACTGTTCATACATGATCTGGACAGGTGTAATATTCCAGTTTCAGGATGGCTTGGCCCAGAAAAGGAAATGGCACTGCAGGGTTTGACTTGAGACAGCTCGAGTTTTAATTACTGTCCTCGAACTAGAACAGCAAACCAATTGAACAGAGTAATCATTTCGTAGGCACAAGTGTCTCGTTTTGACTTTCTGGCCTTGTGCCATGTTCTTTCCACTTCGTTACACTTTTGTTCAACTAATGGTAATATCTTATTGTAAGATAGAGCTTTAGTGAATTACTGTAACCAATGGCTTAAAAAATCTTAAGGTAAGATAAAAATAACAAGTTTAAAGTTTAAAAGTTTCAATCATATTAAACCGTTATAAATTCAGTTAAAGATTAAGTAAAATTTAAAATACGATTGAAAGATAATATTTTTATTTATCGAAAAATTTAAATTTTAATTAAAAAAATTTAAATAAATATTTTTTAATTTATAAGAATTTATGAATTTACAAAAAGTAACCAATTAATTAATTAATTCATCAATTTTTTACAACAAAATTTATTAAAGTTGAACGATTTAAAATTTTTACAATTTGACCAATTAAACCGATTGAGTTTTTTAAACATTGGTTTGCAACACGCTTCAGTGAATAAATTATTATTATTTAATTATTAAATATGTAATAGGGTCTATAAGCAATTGTCAAGAATCTTCATTAAAGTTAAGCAATTGTCAAGAAGCTTCATTAAAGTTTAAAGTTTAAAGTGACCTTTTTTATAAATGTATAGAAGGAATGTTGTATCGGGTTTGATATTAGATTTGATTTTAATACGATATAGTATTAGTATCAGTCAACATCAAGTATCACCTTTGGGTAATTTTTTAAAATTATAAAATAATTTCTAAATTTTATAAAATTAGAAAATAATGTTTTAATATATAATGTTATACAATCTTTTTACTTAGGAAACCATAACCATATAAATTTGATATAAAATATTTGTTTATTTTTATTAATATCATTTTTACATATTTCTTATAAATTAAAACAAAAAAATCATTTAACTCTGATATAAACATACAATTAATAATAATACAAAGCAAAAAAATGATTTTAAACAAGTAAATTTAATTTCAATTATTATCTTTACACATTACAAAAGTTATTATAATAATTTTCACATATATATATTAAGAAGTATATGTATTTTCACTATAAAATATATAAAATTTAAAAAATTATTAAATATGATTATATTGAACTAACATATCCAGTTATGTTACCTATGATCACTTTATATAAGTTGGATGACATAAAAATTTTATTTAATACAATTTTAATAGTATTTTATTATTTATTAAATAAATTATAGAGAATTTTTTATACAAGTAAATATTATTTTATATAAGAAAATTTTTCAAATTTAAATTTAGTTGTAAATTTTTTAAATTTATAATTATGACTGATTTTAATTAGCTGTTAGTAACAGCCGGTGTTGAACGAAAAATTCTAAATCAAATTATATCAAAATTTAGTATGAAACTATTTTGAGAACATACATGCTGTTCTCGAATTGTTATGTCTGAATATATCTCAGCCATTAATTTAAATAAGTTAAGTAGCTAGGATTTTAAAGGCAAAGGAGCACAGCAACAAGATAAGCAAATCTGTTCCCAACTATTTTGTTCAGTGTCAATTTTTTGCAAGTATCAGCTACCGTATTACACAGTATTCTAATAATGACAGAAGTGAAACTAGTAATGGATGTCATATCATTTGAGGAATTAAAGGTCTCCTCAGCTCAGGCTTGACCCACAGAACACTATAAATAAAGTGAAATACTATTGAATTTGGCCTCACATCTGACAAATCAGAACCTGTAAAGCAGCTTATAGGTTAGCAAAGGTAGAAGAGGAGTAAGACTAAAGCATGAAAAGAAGGTAGGAAAGGAGGAGACAAGAGTCAATATCTATGGAGCTTAAAGTTATTTCTTTACCCTTAAGTTTTACATACAATAATTAGTTCAAATAAAGATAAGTAAGTTTGAGATGCATTAATTAAGCATGATTAAAAAAAGTTTAGATCTAGTCTTACCGGAGTTAAACTTAATAGACTACACATTATTTGATTGAGTTTGAAATCGAGCTTAAATTTAAGTACTTAAAATTGATCAAACTTATAATTGACAAATGAATAAAAAATTAGGCTAATTATTAGACTAATTCAACGGAAAATTTATAAACCAAAATATATTTAACCGAATTTAAACTCGAGATCAGAATCACGTTCGACCTAAAGTGCAAATTACTATTATTTCCCTTTACTTTTTGCTCTGCCTTTTATTTCAATTTCAGTTAGGAGTAAACATTACATGAAAACATCAGGAATAAGCTGTTCAACACCTTTTATTTTGCTAGTAACTTCAAATGTTTCTTCTACTTACAAAACAGAGTTACCTGTGCTCTCAACCATTGAAGTGATGGTAACTTCCCTGATCTCTCAAAAGGTTTCCCTGCCAATGCCATATTTTGAAGACAAGAGAGAAATGCAATGCAAGAATGTGAAAAGACAGCAATTGCAGGAGTATAAGTACAACTACAATTGGTATCAAACAATTGAAGATTTAATCAATAATCGTAAAATCTCGTTTGACATACTCCAAGCATGAAAATGGTAAGTTCAAAATGTTTTCAATCTCAAGGGACTTGGATATGATGGTATTCATTACCAAATCCCTGCTACAATTCCTGTTATTCAGTGCAAAACCTCTGCACACAACTAGAGATGTATTACATACCCAGGGAACTGAAACAAAGAATCCTAGACCACAACTTGAATTTCCATTTCCTGCTAGGGCTTTCCTGTATGCTTGGCAAACTTTAGAAACATGCTTACTTGTTTGCACAAATGGCTTCGAAAAATATGAAAATGATGGATTTGAAATGTAGGCATCAGAATCAGAGTGAAGGTTCACGACAACTGTCCCATGTCTGGGATGCAGCAGATTCCTGAGAGCTTTTAGAAATGGGAAATCTGGGTCCCATAGCTTGCGAGGGAAGATGTCGTCACCATCATAAGCGTCTATAAAAATCATATCATATACGGTGTGTCCATTGAGAACAAACTCCTCAGCATCTGATTCGCGAAGGTAGAGTCTCTCATGGATGCCTTTCCATAGCATTTCATCAATGGCATTTGGTTTTGACAACGCACGTTCACCTGACGAGTTCACCACCGAGAAAGCTGGAAACCCCATTGCTCTGATTGAACCAGATATAACAAGAGGATCAACTTCAATTATGTCAATTACAGCACCTGGATACAGGAGAAAGACTTCAATTTTGTCAATTACAGCAACTGGATACAAAGATCCAAAACCAACACTCTGGCTAAGAATGATTAATGCATTGCAAAGAAACATCAATGAATACCAGAAATCTTACAAGGAACAACTATAATAAAACTCGTAATGTTCCAAAGGGAACCTTGTTCCATAATGGACAATAGCTGCAAGATAACCATCACATGCACATTGAACAAAAAAGAGTTATCATATATTAGCAATTACCAGCGAACATTCATTACCTAGATTATACATAGAGATCAAATGTCTGAAATCACATTCACATAGTCAACTAATACTTTAGTTTACATAAAAAAATTTCTTCTTGAGACATTAGCAGAACAAAGAAACCTCAGGGTATTACAATTTTTAAAATCAAACGAATTGAATTTGATGGAAAGCCATCAAAAAGAGTTGAAAAGGGAAAACAAGCTTCATGATTGATGAGTATTAAAGTTTCAATCATCTCATGACAGATTGACGAGTATTCAAGTTCCAATTATCTCATAGGTTCACATAAAAGCACATAAAGCAACGCATATGAGCTTCTCCCACCTTTAATTTTACTAGTCAAGAACAATGGTAAGCTTCCACCACCATGGCCTATGCATAGGATACGCATATCCTTTTTACCATTTGTAGCACTTTTAAGGTCAAATTTACAAGATGCTAAAGTTGCCAGACCGGTTGATACCATACTCTTCAAATCTGCACAATGATATGACATTAATCACACTCAGCAAACAAAAATAAAAACATCATTCAGAAAAAGTGAACAGAATAAATTCACTTCCAAATTGATCTAGTAATCCTCTACCTGCTATATGATACGTTGACAGAAAATACTGAAACATTGAACCATAACACCATGGAAACAGAGTAGCACGTACAACACTGATCAGTACTACACTCCTTATGGGTATGAAATTTTACTTCTCAACATTTACGGACAGGAAGAAAACACATTCAATAGGGCAGGTTTCAAAATTAGCCTTCTTTTAACGCATACTCTGCTCCTGCTTATTTTCGGAAAATAATAGTTTTGGTATGCGCGCTATCCAGAAATCAATAATTTGAATCCTCGAAAACCACAATTAGCTTTATCTTTTATTTCTTTTATTGTTATTGGTATTGTCCTTCTCATCATTCAGCATACTAAAAGGGTGAATATGACCACTTCTCTGATAAATATAGTGTAATGACATTGCCACATCATAAACTTTTCAGCCCAAAATCAGAAGCTTGATAAGAAGATAACTACCGTACACCTGAGTCAATAAAAAAAAAAGCAGAAACTTACATGGAACTGCCAGACAATGTGGCTGTTGCATTAAGCATATGGAAGATGGTTGAGATTCCTGATAAAAAGCCACGACTTTGACGGTACTCTGGAACGTATTGTCATTGAAATGAAGAGTGCGCCACTGATATCCAACTATCCTAAAACGCCCATCAAGTTCAAGACCCGGATGAAGCTTTGTGAACCTTTCTTGAAGCCATTTCTCAGTTGTCGGCCAATGAATCTGACTCTGCAAACAACATTATAATATTTGCCTATAGAAAACTCGTGAATTACCAAAATAATAAACGGTGGTTAGATAAAAAGGAGAAGAAGAAGAAGAGACTTACGGGTCTAGAAGAGGGAAAAGCGAGAACAGAAACAATGCCGTTGCCCTTGTCGGAGGATGAACGGAAAACAGTGTGTGTGTCGGAGGAGTGAAGATCATACCATTCGGAGGAGTAGAACCAGTCACCTTCGTCCAGTGGGAAACGCCGTGTCGCCGCCGTACCGAACCGACGGAGGCTCCGTCTCCATCTCGATCCCAACCTAGCGTGATGCCACATACGGGCATATGGGTATACGAGAGCCCTTAAACAGTTAAACCCTGCCTAGTGGCCCTTAAACCCTCCCTGATGCCCACTTACCCTTTTTTTAATCTTTAAAAAATACTTGTATATCGGAGCTCTTTGGATTGATTAGTATAATTAATTAAGAACGGAGATATTTTAAAATCCTTAACTATTATTTATTTATTTAGATTAAAACTATTATTTAATTTTAAGTCATTAACTTTAACTAATATATTTATAATTTATAAAATATAAAATATTAAACGCATTTAATGGTTTATATTGTGTGTCCAGTCAAAACATAATATTTACAGATTTTATTGATCTAAAAAAAGTTTTAGGTATTATATAACATAATTGAAATGAGTTTATTTTAAATTATTCCCTCATAAATCACTGGGTGTACATTTCATAAATTTCATCTAAATTTTATTTAATATAGTTTTCAAACATAAATATTGAGGTTGAATTGTTATATATAAGTGTGTAGAAAATAAGTATCATATTGTATTTGCCCATGCCAATTGCATCCTTACGAAATATGTAAATACTGTATCATTTTTTGGTTGATTGTAGTTTAGAGAAAAATAATTTAAATAAATTATTTAACTTATACATATTAATATGTATATGATAAAAATATTGTAATAGCCCGTTTTTCATATTAACGGGTAGAACCCTATAATATTGCACATGACCATATCATTGAGAATTCATGAATTACATTTCATTCACATGCATATCATTAGCATACATATATGAATTATGAATTAATACACGTTGCAAAGATAATATATGCACCGAATTGACATATTTCGGGTATGAAAGGTTTAAAATGATCATGATGTAAATTGTGTATTGTTTGTCTTGAATTTTGGTTTGGTGGACTATAATTAGTAAACTTGGAATTTATTGTTACAACTAAAAATTTGATGAATTAAAATGTACATTTGATCTAGGAAAAATATCAAGTGGTAAGATAAATTGATACATGAAAAATTAGGACGACTGAACCTATGAATTAGTGACATTTGGCATGGAAAATTAAGGGACAAATGGCATAACTAATTAATTGACAAATGACAACAATGAGTGGGTGACAAATGACCTAGCTTAATGGTGACATTTGGCAACAAATATGCAGGACAAATGGAGAACATGCTTAGGGACAAATGTCATAGTAATATGGAGACATCTAGCATCCAAGGTGTTAGGTTTCTGTAGGAGTGAATTTAGCTTTGCTCATTTCTTCTTTTTACACTATCGAAACTCTCTCATCCTTACATCCTTGTATTTTGTCTATGTTTGTGTCAATTTCTACACTAATAATCCATGTTTTTACCCTTCATAAGATGGTTAAAGAATCAGATTATTGTTGCACTTTGTTCTAACCAAAAACCAACCTGTTGTTACCTTAAATTCGTGATGATTTTTGTAGGAGAATTGAATTAGCTTGATCTTTGAGCTGAAATTTAAGCTAGACAAGTAAATAAAAGATTAGTATTTATAGCATGTTATAATAGAGAATTTATGATGATGAAATTATGATGAATTGTACATGATATTGATGATAAATTATGTTGAAAATTTCTGCATGAACTTGGATACTTTTTCTGTTCTGTTTTTGCATGTACGAAAATAGTAGCTTATGGGTTGTTGTATGGATGATTTAAGTTGGGATTTGAAGTATAATTGATGAGGAATTCATGCTAAAGATAGGTGTTATTAAGGTGTTTTCGAATATGAAAAATTAGAGCTATAGGCGTGTTTGTAAAAATTGATTGTTAATAATATAAGTGAGCAGAATTTTGTAAGCTTTAGTGTAACCAATATAGAAGTTAATTTATCATGAAATGAAGTAACGTTAAAGGACATGAAATCTATAAAATTTCAAGTGCTAGTGACCTCTTTAAGCTTGTAAAATTCGTGAAGTATTGAAGGTAGTAAAGTTACACACATTAGTGATGTTGATGACAAATTCAAGAAGTTAATTTCAACCTTGTGTACGTGTTAAACCAGTTGAGAAATTTCACTCTTAATTAGTATATTTGGACTCGATTAAGGCTAAGAATGAACCTAGATTATTGCTTGATTAATTTGTTAAGAGCTTGATAAGTTTATGTAGTTAATTGATATCATAACCTAAAGAATTGATTGTTTTGATGTGGCTGAGTTCAAATCTGAAAATTTTGATTTGTTAAAAGAATAAATGAGTTCTTTTAATGCAAACATGATCTTAAGGATATGAATAATGTGTATAAGGTATGGACGAATGAGCATTGAAGAACATGGGGTAATTATGAATGAGAACTGGGTAAATGTACGAATATATATTGCTGGAAAAAAAGTTTGGTGAATGTATAGATCTAATTACTGAAATTCCAGATTTAAAGTAACAACTGTGTGTGGATTATGAGATGCTTTTTTATCATGAAAATGTTTCAGGATAAGTGTAAAATGTGGTTGATAAATTTGGAGTAAATCAAGCTAACTTAAAGATGCAAACCTGATTGCAAATTGGTAATATGCAAAATATGATGTTTGAATGGTCTTAGGATGTATAAGCACAAATTGAATAGTTAAGATCTATGTATAAGAATGCATATCCGGAAAAGTCAATTGAGCACATATTGTACATAGCACATATACATGTATATGATTGAGTACTTATTTGATTAAACAAGTTAATAATGTGTACATATGTGTGTATTGCATGATTTAAAAGCACAAAACCGATAACTTCTAAACATCGCCAGCTCGTCAAGGTAATAGCTATCTGGAGCATACTATAAGTTAACCTATATGTTTACTCACTATATTTGAATTGTTCTTAATTAACTGTTAGATATTGAACTGTTACTGATATGATTGTGTTCATTTTGGACATTGATGATTCAAAGAGTTTGATATTCGGGACTATATTGGAAGTGTTTGCAAATTGAATGTGAATATGAAAATTTTGTGCTCAACTATATGTTGAATACCGGACTTAGATCCGATGAATGTGCTATATGACTGTGCACATTGAATGAGAGTTATTGATAGCATAATATGTGATTCGATGCATTTTCATTACATTGATATGATGATCAGATAAATGGGTTATTTTCGGAGTGACCAACATGAAAAAGAGTTTAATGCTCACAAATGTACACACAGAGCCACAGGCTTAACAATTAATGAGTCCAGTATCCACAGTGAGTACGAGACAGTATTTGAAATAAATTTAGTATCAACAATAGATACGGAACAGTTAAATAGGCACTCGATCAAAAAAAAATAAAAATAAAAGTGGAGTCTCACGTGCATTGTAAATATATTTTTACATGTATCACGTGAATCATTATAAAGAATGACTAAATGTAGTTGATATAATGTTATGCTATGTTTTTGTACATGTGAATGATTGTAAAAAAAGTACTGAATTGTGTTGATATAGTGATCTACAATACTTGTATATATGTTGATGATATGAATGATTGGGGTTAAAGATTGGATTGTTTTGAAAAGATTATATGGCATGTTTGTATTAGAATGTGCTTATTGATATATGATGTATAATGTGATTTGATATACAAAATTGTATGAGAATTGATTCAAGCTAATGTGATATTGTGTTTTTGCTTGAGTGAGCACATCAATGATGGTTCACTTATTAAATTCGCAAAACTCATTAAAATTGCAATGCTATTTGTTAGGTATCGAGGAGACTTAGCTTCTAAGGCAATCAATTAGCAGCCTAATATTGTCAATTTGAAATTAGAAATGACTCAAAAGTCTGGTCAGTTGATGTTTGAGAAGTTTGGATAGATTGTTTCTATTAGCATCTCATTTTATATTATATATTTTGTAAAGAATAGTGACCTCTCAGATGTTTTTGTAATATACATATATGGATTATGAGATATAGTGACAATGTAAATGATGTTTGTAAAATGAAACCAGAAATGTTGAACTAATGATCACTTATGTTCTGTATGATGTTGTAATAGTGAATATGATTGCTCTAACATGTATATGTTCTATGGCAATGGCATGTTACAGTTATGAGATAAATATGTATTGCAAAATTATGATAAGATCATAACTATGAGATTCATATTACATTCATATACTATTCTTGAATTGTTACTAATCACTATTTTATTAAGATTAAACATTAATAAAAAGTAAAAAGATCAACATATGTTATGTTTTTCCTTTTATAATGAAAGTAGACAATTTTATAGATTAAAATATAAAAATACTTAAACAAACATGTGAATGCTTATTAAATAATAAATTCACTGATTTTATACTAATTATGACTTGTTATAGCCAAAGATGACTCAGTGGTTTATACTAATTATGACTTGTTATAGTCAAACATAACTCAGTCGTTAATAATTGAATATAATATGAACTATATGAAGGTAAATGAGTAATCAAGATATGATTCACTACCATAAAGTCATCATGGAGAATATTTCATTGTTCTCAATTAATATTAATTCAGGAAATGCTTGATTAAGATAGAATGACGTTATTCAAACTAAAATAGACATAATTTTATATTTTATGTCTAATCGGAACATTATATGATGAAGAGATCTAATTATACGAAAAATTAAAGATTATTTAGGGTTAAAATTATTTATTAATTGCAAACATATTTGAAAACTAATAAGTCACACATAAAAAATGATTTAAAAAAAATATTTTAACTAAGTTTGACTTGATTGTAAAATTTGAAACTTCATAATTAAATATGAGATAGTTAATAAAAAAATAATCAAGTTAAGAACATGTCTCTTTACTACTAACGTAAACAAGTTAGTTTTTAATTAAAATAGTGAAACTGAAATTCAATATTTAATTTGATGATGACGTATCATAGAGCTTTGCAAGTGAAGTTAATACTCTTTAGGACCTTTTTAAAAGTTTTCAAAGTTTGCTTCTATACAAAAAGATTTATTACGGCTTAGATAGCAAAATAGAGAAGAAGACGAAGATTTGAGCAATTAGTTATATATTTAGTCAAATTCAAGTTTAGATTTAATCATACATTTAAAATTTTTTGCTATATTTTGAACTAGATAAAACCGTATAATTTGAGTTCAAATTTAATTATAAATTAATTTATTTAAAAATTTTGAATTTTATTTAAAATTTTTTATTAGTTTAAAACGAAATCATTAATTTTAGATTAATCTAGATCAAAAATTTTAATTTTACTTAAAAAACTTTATTAATTCAAAATGAATTCATTAATTTCATACTAATATAGACTATTTTGTCAAACTTAGCTTAAGAAAATTTGATCTAATAATAAGAGATTAAAAAAAATGGTGGGTTAAATAATGGTATAATTAATAGAGTAAATATTTAAGAAAAAGGTGGGTTAAATAATGGTATAACAAAGCTTAAGAAACTTAATCAGTCAATTTTTGATTTAGTTTTTAAATTTTTTTTGTTATTAAAAACTGATAATTTTGTTAATTAATTAGTCGGGGTTGTAAATTAATTATTTTAAATCAAAATTAATTAATTAATTTTTATTTAATAATATTTTTTAATTAAAATTTAAATTCTTAAATAATAAGACCTTTCTTAAGTAGGTTAAGTGGAAGGCAAAGAAAGCCCCCTCTTAGGAGGGTTCAAGCCATCAACGAGAATTCTAAACTTGTGTCAAGACCTAGGGTCAAAGTACATTTTTAAGTAGACAGATTTTATAAGGGCACAAGTCTCCTAAAAGATAGCATAGGCGTGTAAATGTTTTCTCGGTGTAAAGACAAAAAGGTGTTTGATTGCAAGATTCACCCGTTGAGTAAGGATAAAAGTTGATTTTAGCGATCCAATGTGTCGAGCGAAAGGATAAAAGTTGATTTTAGTGGCTCGTTGGGGTTCTCCCATGTTTATCGTTCGGCGAACGGGGTAGCTCACACTCTAGCTCAAGCTACTCGTTTATACCCGAATGCTTTGGAGTGGACTTCTATCCCTCCTGACTTTGTTCTTCCTCTGTTGTTTTAATACTATTCCGTTTTATTTCAAAAAAAAAAATTTATTTTTATTTTTATTTTTAATCAATTTTTTGACAGTTTTGAATATTTTAAACCTTAATTTTCTTATTTTATTGATTTAAAATTTAAAATATAAAATATTGCTTATTTTTTACATTTAACACTAAATTAATATTATTTTAATTTTTAAATTTTTAGATCAATTAAAATTCACCTAACTCTCAATGATCTGCATTATAAAATCTCCGACCATCCCTATTCCTATTGCATAAAACAAAAACGTGAGGGCCAGTTGACCGGCGGAAGGAAGGACGTTGAAAGTTCCAAATTGGAGGCGTGTCCATCACCACCTGACTGTCATTTATTACAAGTCAACACAATCTCCCCCAAAAGGACTCAGCAGTCAGGTGGGGTTCCCCCTTCTCACTTTCTGGAGATGCCTAATGTTCACACATAACACGCATCATCGAGCACAGACTGACCACTGAATCTTATTCTAAGCTTTTTGGACGTTTGACCTAACAAAACTAAGAAGAGTTGAGTTTTTGTTCCACTCCAGGACACAGAAGAAGACAATCTCTTCCCACACGCTTTCATTGTTTATTCCACCTCCACAAGAATCCTGTGTCATTTATACTCTTCAAACGCAACTCTGTTTCTCCAGGATTTCTTTTTGATTCTTTGGGCTGTATAACTGAAAAAACCCACCTCAAGTTTCATACGATTCATCAATCATTGAATATTCTTCGCTGGAAACATAAAAGAGTACGATTTTTCATCTGGGATTAACTCGTTTTCGATCTTCTCTTCGAAATATCTTCTGTTTGTTTATGGGAACTTTGACTACATATTGATATTAGTTTTTCGTGTTCTGTTTCTTTTGGAAATTCTGAAAGTGTATCCGAAAGTGAAGGTGAGAACAGAAGATCAGGATGATCAGCATGCTTTAAGAGATAATAATTGGAGTTCTTTGCTTTCTTTGAAAGATATAGAGTTCCTCTCCTTACATGATAATTGTTTTCCAGGTAATTTCCCCCTTCCCAATACTATCATGCATCACCCTTTCAATTAACAAGATTGTTTGATCATAACTTCTTATGCTTTTTGATTACCCTATTAATACAGTAAGCCTGCCAATTGGAAGAGCTCAAAAATTCTCATTGGTTAATTGAACAGAACTGGATCTGATTGATTATGCTTTTGCTGCAATTGTGTAACAGTTTAGAGCTTTTGAGAGGTCTTGAGCATTAGCTCTAGTCTAAATTCCAGAGATGGTGCTTGTTTTCAGCTCTTTACCTAGTTCAGGGCAGAAGCTTAGTGTCTTAGAATGATTTCTTAGTGATGAAAAGTTTAGAGGGCAGACTTTAGATTTGAACTGTGAGTTTTTAACGTATCCTTAAACTTCGTAAGGAATTGATGCAACAATCGTGAATATAAATTTTTTTCTTCTTCTCAAATGTATAGTCTTTTGTTTCTTAACAGTTTATTACTTGCAGTAAAGCAGCATAAAACTGTTTCTCCACCTGTCCTTGGGAAACCTCCAGTGTCTTATGTTCCAAGCATAGTCATTCCAACAGTTTCTTCTCCAGAAGGTGAGAATTCAACAATGATCATTACACGATTAAGTTTACTTTAATTTTGTGTTACTTTATTAATTATTATTTGCAGTGAAGGAGCAAAAAGCTGTTTCTCCACCACCCCTTGCAAAAATTCCCAAGTCTTATGTACCAAGTGTAGTGATTCCACCAGTTTCTGATTCAGAAGGTTAAATTTCTCGCTGATTTCATGCCAAAAATAGGATTGCCACTATTCTTTGTTTTCCATTCTTATACGTTAGTTGACTCAATTGGCAGGACTAGAAAAGAAAAGTAATTCTGATGAGGAGGATAGACCAAATATCAGAGCCACTTCAGTACCACGTCCACGTGCTGTCATGTCTAGTCCAGGTGCGTTTCCTTTTCAACTTACATTCATAAGCCTGGTTTCTTTTTACTGTTTTTTGTGCGATTGTTCAATTAGGCTATGCTGCGCTGGTACTGGCATCCATGGAATGTAGTAGACTACTTGCAATTGAGTGAGAAAACTGCTTCTAGTAATAGTATACAGGTCATGCAATGACCATATTACATTTAATCCTACAATTATGAGATATTCTGAAATGTTCCATTTGATCATTAGGTTGGTGCACTTATGATATCAGTAAAAGCTTGTTTGTCTCGTTTGTTTGTTGGAGAATATTGCTTTCTTCATAAACTACCGTGAGAAATAGGGATATACATGCATGCTGGAATTTATATAACCAGGGTTATGAAATAGAAACACTGGCCTGGATTTGGTTTTATTTTTAGGATTTAAATCATTCAAACCTCATTCCTTTCACATATTGCAAATGTTTCTAAGATGTCGGTATCTTGTCTTTGATGATTATATTGTTTCCTGTCTTCATATTATAAATAGTCACTCTTTCCATTAATGAAGGAGCTAATTGAAATGGCTAAGGTTGCTAATCACTATGGTGATAATAGAAACAGGTCTTGGAAAGAGTTGCCAGATATAAAATCAAAATGTTTGTGCTTAGAAATCAGATTCCAGGATCTTGGTGGAGATGATCATATACCACATCATCCAGAGAAAGAAATACCTTCCGAGTGCTCATGCGTAGTTCATTGCTTGAAACAGTAACGTAAGGCATATGTAGGAACAGCAGATAGATTGGATAAGTTGTGTGCTCAATGAACTCCGGATAGCTAGTAAACAATAAATACACAACTAAACTGTACCGGCAACAAAATAGATTATTGCCTGTCACTTTGGTCTTTATTGCGTGTTCATGCAAGTTTTTGTAGTCACGCATTTGCATTTGATCGCAGTTCTGTTAATATGAACAAATTCCACTGACCTCTGAATTTTCGTATTTGCTATGTAGACAATGACACAGTTATAGGAAATAAAAACAAGATTAAAGCTGCACGACCATCACCTTTACAGAACCGTGGCTCAGTTCAAAGCAGACATGCACAATGTAAGCCTATCCCAGCCCAACCCACTAAAGGAAGTCCTTCAACCACAGGAAAGCCGAAGGAACCTATCGAGAAACGGGCTGATCATGGTGGACATCTAGGGTCAGCAACCACAATTTCAAGTCGGAGGAGAAAAATTACAACTAACAAGCCTAGTTCTGTAAGAGTTTAATCATTCAGTCATGTGTGTGGATCTATAGATGGTATTGAGTTCCAATTTTCTTGTTGGAAATGTTGCAGGTTTGGCTGTAATCTTGCTAGCTGGGATAAAAATTCATGTTTGGAGGCAAGGTTTCTGCAAAAGTATTTTCATTATCCCTCTCCTTTTTTCTCACTAGAGCCTATGTTTTACAGCTCTTATGATCGCCTGACAAGCTTAGTCCAATGGAGAATTGTTGTATTATGGTGTGATTTGAACATAGCTTTGCAATTCTAGAGTGTAGCTGATTAGCTTATAGACATGGTTTTGCCGGAAAATTTTGCTGAGACTGTTCAAGTGACAATGAAGTTGTGCGGGTTCTTTATTTCAAGAATCGACTGGATTGAACCAGCTGTACTTTTTTTCGTTTTAACTAGTAAAGAAAAGGTATACGATCCTGCGAATTATTTTTGAATAAATTAAGAAATCATTTATCCGGGATGGGGAAATGAAATGCAACTGTACTCTGTACATTTCTCTTCCACTTTTCCTCTTTTATCTTTACTTTTAAAAACATATATACGTATGTGTGACTCATTTATGCCTGGAATTGCTTCAGCAATTAGAAAGTGAGAATGAAAGTCATTTTCCCCATGTCATCCTTCACTTTCATTTCCAATGGAGATCTAGTTCAGCTTTTTCTTTCAACATCTTTAAGAGTTTGACCTAGCATAAAGGTGGCTTGACCTTTATTTTGATCACATAATGAGAACTCAAGAAACTGAAGATCAGAATGGTTTCGGCGCTAGATGAGAAAGAAGTGATTTGGAGAAAAGTGAAATAACAACCTGAGAGGGTGTTCGACTCACAGCCATGCTCATTGTTCTAAGGAATGGTCCAAGTCATAATATTTAGGGTTTACAAAAATCATTTAGATTAAATTAGTTAATTAATTTTAAATTATTGACTTATTAAGTAGTTTGTTTGAAATATAATTTACAAGCCATTAAGTGTATCTAACGATTTACTTATATATTTTTAAAATTTTATAAAATAACAATTTAAATCACGGACACAACCTCTTTGTACATAAAGAAAATGCTGCGTACATTATAACCTTCTCTATATTCCCGCAAAATAAATAATCTTGTAAACTAAGTATGTTGACTTTGTCTATAAAATTTTCAGGCAATTGAATTTTGAACTTTGATCTATCATAATATATCATATAAATGTAAATTTCCAAAACCTTATAACTAAACATTTTACTACAAAAGAAAATATATTATAAGAAATTATAAATTATAAGATCTTTTTTCACGTTTTTTGACCTAAAATTTTGTAGTTAAGTACATAGAGCCCAGCTGGGAAAACCTGAAAAGCCTGCAAAATGGGAAGACACATAACAGGACTTTAGTTTTAACTAGCAAGTAAGTCAGAGAGTCTGATCCACACCGATCTCACGCCTTATCCTGCAAAACTATGACTCCCAAGCTCATTGGACACAATCTCCCCACATCAGCTTCCCTTCTACTCCCCACCCCATCTCTCTCTCTTTTCCCATCAACTCTCTAAGCCACCATCACCACCACCACCGTCATGGCTGCCACCGTTGCTGCGGCCGTAGGCTCTTCTTTCTCACCGTCCGTTCAGACTCTCAAATGCACACTCGCCAATAAGCAGTACTGTCCAGCTGAGTCTGTTGTTAAACTCTCATCAACTCGGATCATGTTGGCTCCCATGTCTCGTTCTTATTATCCCATGGAACAATTTTGTCCACTTAATGCAGTCTCATGGCGTGTGCCTAGAGTATCTCCTGCTGTTGCTCAGGAAGAGGCTGCTGCTGCTGCTCCTGTCGAAGAGGGTACTTTGGCTGAAGCAGACCAGCAAGTTGACAGTGGAGAACAAGGAGATGTGGCAGATGTAGCAGATGCTACAGGAGAGACCGTGAGCACTAAACTTTACTTTGGGAATTTGCCTTATAACGTTGACAGTGCGCAACTTGCTGGGATCATTCAAGACTATGGCAGTCCAGAACTGATTGAGGTAGGTCACAGCATGCGCATACATTTCCTTGTTCTTTCTCAGTGGGCCGTGTCTAACTTAAATTGTTTTGTGAATCCAACAGAATTGTTACTGTTTCAATCATAAAAGTTTCATGTTTACTGATTGATTTCTCTTCACAAAGATTTGTCAATTGTGTTGATGTTGAAAATAACCATGTCTGTTGGGGCGCTTATAGCTTTGATCATTAACTATACATGTATGTATATATTAGATGAATTGTTCTCAGTATTTGATGGTAATGATCAAGGTTTGACAGATTGAAAAAGATCTGCACTTACTTTCCCTATATCACAGTAAATTTATTGTTACATGCCTTTGTAGCAAACACCTCCAGTTCAGAGTTACGAACGTGTGACTGAACCTAATTCTTTTAAGGAATCAACTTTCAAGTGCCTGAAGAATGTTAAAAGCTCATCCAGATGATATGGTTTGCGTCAGTGAAGTACATTAAATTTTACGGGAGATTGCAGAGTGACAATGACAGAACATTGATCTATAGTATCATTGTTCTGATATGTGTATTACAGTTCTGGTTAATTATGCTTACGAATTTAAACACACACCTTCGAGTACCTGTTAATCTCTATTTTTTGAGAGAATTATGTTCTGAAAAAAGAATGGTTGTTAGGTTCTTTATGACAGGGAGACAGGAAAGAGTAGAGGTTTTGCATTCGTGACCATGAGCAGCATTGAAGATTGTAATTCAGTTATTGAAAATCTTGATGGAAGTGTAAGAACTGAGAACTCCCTTCCTCCCCTGTCGCTGTGTTCTTGTTTCCATTACGATAACTCGATGTTTATGTCCTTTCTCAGCAATACATGGGTCGCATCCTGAGGGTTAACTTCTCGGATAAACCTAAACCTAAAGAGCCTTTATACCCAGAAACAGAACATAAGCTTTTTGTTGGGAATCTGTCGTGGTCCGTGACGTCTGAAGGTTTGACACAAGCATTTCAAGAATACGGAGATGTTGTTGGAGCAAGGGTTTTATATGATGGGGAGACAGGAAGGTCTCGCGGATATGGTTTCGTATGCTACTCAACAAAGTCTGAAATGGAAGCTGCCCTTGCATCTATCAATGGAGTGGTATAATCCATCTTAATCTCCACTCATTGATCAACATTCTACGACCATATTTATCTGTTGTCAGTGGTTTGTTTCAAGTAATCACTGGCTAATCTTGTTGGTGTATCAGGAACTAGAGGGACGAGCAATACGTGTAAGCTTGGCGAAAGGAAGAAAATCAGTATGACTTTAAACATGAAAGCAGATGTGAGAAAGAGATGCAGATGCACACAACACACACACACAGGCCTAAGATCCCAAAAGAAGTATTCCTTCCATACTTGAAAGGAAAAGCTACATCATCTTTGCAAATTCTTATAAATCTGCTAACTGTGATAACCTATATTCATCGTATTAATTGAGTATGAATTCTGATTCTTGCTTCGCCGTCGTCTTGTTTCAGATGTATTATGTACTTGACAACAAGCCAGTTCTGAATATATGCAGATAACTAATTGGTTTATAATTAGGCTTGAAATTGGTTAGGAACGAAATGCATCAAATCTTCTGTTCCAATTACGATATTCCAACCTTGTTCTATCAAATTTCATCTATATATTTACGTGGGGTTTACATAAATATGTGAATGAGATTTAATGAAACATGATAGGAATACTATAATTGAAATAGGAGATTTGATTCCAGATCGAACATGCACTCTTCTTTTTAAATCCAAATTTAGTCCGAAAATTTATATTCAAGTGTGGACTTAACTAGACATTAGGTCAGGATTGAGGCTCGTGATTCGTGACTTAATCAAACTTAGGTTGACTTTAATTAATTTTTAATTTAAAATCTAAAAAGAATGTGATTTGATAAATTTAAACTTAGATTCAAATTATTTAATATTTATCCAAATTAATTAGAATTTATTAATTTTAAATTAGGTTATGTCAACCCGAACAAAAATTATAATTCTTACGAGACGAATATAACATGTATATTTTTAAAAAGAACAAAATAATTTTTAATTAATTAAAAATAAAGATGTGCATTTTTTAACTTTTTTAAATTGGAGCAAGGCTATTCACTTTATAAACGTATATTACTAAAAATCATGAATAAATATTTTAATACATTATATTTTATTTATAAATTAATTTTAATATATTAAAACTTAATAATAAAATCATCGAAATTTAATAAAATGGAAACAAGTGGACAAAATGTCTCCTCGTGTCTATCCCCTTCGCCTTACCCCCGACCAGTTAACATAACACTCTCAGCAGGCTCACTCGTACACTCATAACTCTCTCTCTTCAACCCCTCAGTCAGATTTTCCTCTCACTACATGATTTTTATGTATGCAAAGTGTATCATTTCTGTACGTTCATACAATGTGATCAGACAAAGACTGAGAGGTTGATGTGGTGTTGGTTTTTGTGTGGTTGCAGATCTTGAAGAGGGATTGTGGCGTAGGGTTTTAGAGATTAGGGTTTTTGCGGAGACTTGAATGTCGACCCCTTATCCCGTTCCCCTAACTGCTGCTCAGGTTTGGTTGTTCTTTCTCGAAGATTTTTATCTGGTCCTTGTTGTTCTTTTGAGTATTTCTTTGGGTGTGAAGATTTGAACTTGATATGTATTGGCTTTGTGTATTTTAGGTGGGCACTTACTTCGTGGATAAGTATTACCAAGTTCTGCAACAAAGGCCCGAGTTAGTGCACCAGTTCTACACTGATGCCAGCACTATGCTTCGTCTTGATGGCTGTAACCGAGACTCTGCTGCTTCATTGCTCGTAATGGTCTTTTCTTTTTCGTGTTAGATGATACACATGTGCCCTTTATAATTCGGGCCTTGTGATTTATGTTTATATCTTTGAAAGACATTTGGAGAGGAACTTTTGCGTTAGGTTTTGTTCAAGAAACCAATGTTTTGTGTGTGTGTGTGTGTGTGTGAGAGAGAGAGAGAGAGAGTAGATATTGGACTGAAAATCCTACGCGTGGGTCTGCTGCAGTATACTTGTGCAACATCAATTATTTTCTCATTTCTGTTTATGTATGAGGATTAGTATCTTGTCACAAAAATCTCATGTTACATATTCATAAATTTTGCGAGTACGTTGCTCGAAATGTTCCAAAGTGAAATTTTTATCGAAGTTGGTTGTCACTTATGAGGAGATATTCCAAGATCATGCAGAGTTCAGATACACATGCACAAACCAACTTGATGATTTATGGTTTGCATTGTTTTGGTGGTCAATTTGTTAAATAATATTTTGAAGGCACATTTGTTTAATGCTCAGTAAAAATGAATTTGTTGGGTACAGATATAGCTTGTAGAGTTGTCTCGGTATGCTGTTCAAATTATTGCAACATGTCTTTACAGTTTAGCACTGTGGATATCTTTTGATGGCCTAAAGGGTTTGGTGAGTCACGCATTGTACTTGCTTTTCAAGTGATTTGGGTTGCTATTGAAACAAATATGTAACAATGGTTAGCCAGTCCATTTGCATGACACCTTACTGTTTCAACATTCTTCTCTTTTCACAGGCTTTCTTCATTCTCCACCTCATATATTATTTAAATTTGTGTTCTGACACCTTTTATTTTATTACCTGTAACAATTATGTGAATGAGATTGCTTAGCTTCTGTTTTCTTTTTGGCAGCAAATCCATGTGCTTATTATGTCACTTAACTATACCAGAATTGAAATTAAGATTGCACATGCCTTGGAATCTTGGAATAGAGGTGTTCTTGTGATGGTTTCTGGTTCTGTTCAAGTTAAAAATTTGAGCACCAGGAGGAAATTTGTGGAAACGTTTTTTCTTGCACCTCAAGAGAAAGGATTTTTTGTGCTAAATGATGTCTTTCACTTCACGGATGAGGAACCTGTTCATCTTCCAGCAGTCTTACTAGCCCAGAGAAATCTTGATTCCCAAGTTAATAGTACTATCTCGATTCAGCAGTCAGGTACTTTTATGTTACTGGAATCATTAAATCATGAAATTGCTTATCTATTGGTGGAAAAGGTACAGGTAGTAGTGGATTCTATCATTTGAGATAACCTTTGAGATTTGGCTTAATTCATCTTTTTGATTTTCATTTGTAATGAGTAATTATGGGTCTTTATGAACTTTGATTTCTAATCAGGAGATGTAGCTGGACACCTGTAGGTTAGTCTTATGCCTGCTGGACAATTATATATGTTATTTGAGATTGACGTCGAATACCATTATGAAAAGTGATGAACTCGTGAGTTATCCACATTAGTAGATAGGGGAAATTATCATCTTAGTTCTTTAAACATGAAGTGGTGAATTTTCTTATTTTCAGTCTCAACCTATATGATGGGAGGTGAAATTCAGGCCAGGGAGTTTGTCCCTTCAGCTGATGTGAAAGAGAATAACCAAGTTGATAGATACAGTTTTCAAGAGCAACCGTTGCAACAAGTACCAGGCACTGAAAACATTCTAGGAGAGCGTTCTATTCAAGAGTCAAATGATTCACTTCAAAGCACAGTGACTACATATCCAGACCAACTGCATACTCCTATCGAACAGCGGGCTGAAGAGCCTCCAAAACACACTTATGCTTCTATTGTATGTACCATGAAGGGTAGTTACATTGAATTATTTCCATAAAGAGATTTATTGAGTAGTTTTGAGACTAATGTTGGTTCTTGCATCCCTTTCAAAATTGTTTAATCAAGTTGCGGGGGCAATCTGCACGTGCAGCTCCTCCCCGGCCTTCTGTCAACATGAGTGCACCATCCCCACATGCTTCAGAATGGAATCGTCTACCAGAGGCCACGGCTCAGCAAGCAACTGTTACATCAAATTCGTTTGAAAGGTCTGTAGCAGATACATTTGAGGATTTTTCAGCTGTTGAAGATGAAGGTTAACAATGAGCTCCTCTATATATTTAGAAATTTGCTTCAATTTTGATTCTTTATTACTGAATTTTTCATATTTCTTTTTTAACTTTTAATATGAATCATTCAGATGAAATAAAGTCCGTGTATGTGAGAAACTTACTGCCCACGGTATCTGAAGCTGAAATTGAGGAGGAATTCAAGAATTTTGGCAGAATTGCTCCTGATGGTGTCGTCATTCGGGGTCGTAAGGTTCATTTCTGATATCTGTTATCTTTGCCTTCCTTTGCATCATCTAATGTTGCTGAAATACACAGTGTAACGTGTGTGCAGGATATTGGAGTTTGTTATGCCTTTGTGGAATTT
>JANVCQ010000232.1:52938241-52953027 GCA_025531925.1 Erythroxylum plowmanianum | reverse complement strand
TATGGCGAGCCATCCGACTCTCACTTTACACTCAGGCACAAAATTAACAGATGCAAGTGAATATCGCAAAATCATCGGAAGTCTATAGTACCTGTTACTTACCAGACCCGATATTGCCTTTGCTGTGAACAAATTATCTCAGTTCAATCATTGTCCCACGACTGAGCACTGGATGGTTGTTAAAAGACTCCTTCGGTATCTAGCTGGCACAATTGATGAAGGTATTCAACTTTTTCGAAACCCTATTTTGAATCTTCATGCCTTCACTGATCAGCTTCATGACCCTCTACTTCACGCATTCTCTGACACCGATTGGGGAGGAGATAAGGACACCTATCACTCCACTGGTGCATTTATCATCTTCCTAGGACAAAACCCAGTGTCCTGGAGCTCAAAGAAGCAGCGATCTGTGGCTAGGTCATCCACGGAGGCTGAATACAAAGCCGTCCCCAACATGACTGCCGAGCTAACTTGGATACGTAATCTTCTTGCTGAACTACGCATCGGGTTGCCGTCCACTCCGGTGATCTATTGCGACAACATCGGCGCTACCCAACTGAGTTCCAACCCGATCTTCCACTCTCGAATGAAACATGTTGCTATCAACTTCCACTTCATTAGGGATCTGGTCCAATCTGGTTCCCTCCGTGTCTCTCATGTTTTTGCTGCCGATCAGACGGTCAATCGTCTCACCAAAACACTCTCTCGGCAATCCTTTCTCCAACAGAAGGTCAAGCTTGGTATCCGACGACGTCTACCAGCTTGAGGGGCCGTATTAGACATACACCTTAACTTCACAGACTCCACAAGCCCATACATGCATTAGCCCAAGTCCATAAATACAATGTACACAATCAGATAGGATAAAGCAAGAATAAGTTTAAATAGATATGATGTTATCACAATCTTCTGTATATAGGATCAGGCAGAATCATTTTTGAATACTCAATTATATTTGTTGTACGTGTATATAAACAGATACATCAAACATGAATAAAATTATTAATTCCTCATACAACTCTATTCATTATAGCTAAGTGTTTAATTTGCCAGCAGATTAAGGCTGAGTATCAGGCTCCAGTTGGAAAGCTTCATTAGTTTCCGGAGTGAAAATGGGAACGAATCGCTATGGATTTTATTATGGAATTGCCTAAGACTCCGAAATAAAATGATGCGATATGGGTTGTGGTGGACCGATTAACTAAGTAGGCCCATTTCATACCAATATGGGAGAACAATATACTAGACCAATTGGCCCGGAGGTATGTGACTAAGGTTGTGAGACTATGTGGTGTTCCTGTGTCCATTCTATCGGACAGGGATCCTAGATTCAGTTCGAGATTTTGGAAGAGTTTGCAGTCAACTATAGGCACAAAGCTGAATTTCAGTACTACATTCCATCCTCAGACAGAAGGGCAGAGTGAGAGAACTATTAAGACTGTTGAGGATATGCTTAGAGCATGTGTATCAGAGTTTTAGGGAGCTTGGCATCAATACATGGCACTGAATGAATTCGCATATAATAACCATTATCATAGCAGTATCGGAATGGCACCATATAAGGCACTGTATGGCAGAAAATGTCGATCGTCTCTATACTGGGATGAAGAAGGTTTGAAAATGATCGAAGGCCCTAAATTGATACAAGATATTGTAGATAAGGTGAAACTGATCCGGAACAGTAATTTCAAGCTAGATTACGACAACTACATTATGATTATCAATGCTTGGTATGGAGGTAATTAGTTATATGAATGTGTGAATCGAGTTTGTGTAGAAAGTGTTTATAGGATTGTGAGAATTGAGTTTAATGAGAATCTGAGACTTAGATAACTGCAAAAAAGGTAAATAGGTTTTGTGTTTTGTTGGATTGGATGGAATTATGATAAGTGCAGAAAATGATATAAACAAATGCAGAAGATGATGAACAGTCGTGTATAATTTCTGGTTTTCATACTTGTAATTAATCTTGCATTTTGAGTTGCTTTCGAATAAGGTGAGTTGGAATGGGAGTGGAAATGTAGAGAATATAAGTTAGAAATGGTGTAGAAATCGTGGATTAAGGGAAGAGAGCAAGAAGAGAAGAACTCCGCAAAATTCGGGAAAATGGAATGCACGATCATCCACCTGAAGGTTTCTTCAAACTGTACAACTTTGATTTTTTTGACTATAACTTCTTCTCCCAATATCCGAATGACTTGATTCTTGAACCAATAAACTCCTACCACATTTTTCTTCCTATCCATAAAAATTTAGAGCCATTTGAATTTATTTGAAAAAGATTGATTGGATGAAAGTGAGGAAATGTGTTGGAATGTTATGAACTGGAGAATTTTTATTGAACATGCTTCGATATTTTAATTATATCTTGATCTATATATTTCAAAATGAGTTTATCTTAATTCAGATTAAACTTGAGACATATTTCTACAACTTTCTTGAAGAAGTAGAATTTTAATTCTGTCTCTAAGACTTTCAAAATTGGCATGAAATTGAGTCTTGGCTTAGGCTGTAGCACTACCAAGGACAGAAATCGTGTCTTGTTGTTATTGAATAAAATGTATTTATGTAGGCCCAATTAGACTAAGGTGTTTTTACCAAAGTTGTAGCTTATTCTCTTATCTTTAAATTGGTATAAAGTTTGTAATTTTTGGATATTGGAATTGAGAGATATGGGTTGTACAACTTGAATATATGATTTTGCACTAGCCCAAATTTTAAATGTACTCAGTCTGTGGTATTATGAGCATAACTTATAGAATAATGAACCAAATTGAATGATTTTGGTGTCATTAGAAACTTAAGACACAAAAGAACAATTTTCTATAAGAAAGTGTTACAGGAATACATCATTTTCTTACTCTTATTGATTATGCAAAGTTGACTCGAATGGGATGTTTTCAGCAAAAGCTGGAATAGTGAATGAGTGTGTGAATTTTGACACTATTGGAGTACATCAATTTGTTATAGAAATATACCCGAGAATTTGTCATTGCACATGCATGATACATGATACATTTATGCATGTGTTTACTCAATTACATAAGCAGTATAGTAATGTGAAATTGTGTTAATGTATATAAGAGAGCAAGTAGCACGACCACATCCTGATATTACCGGAACGTCAAGGTAATAGGATTAGGGGAGCAATTATGAGTAATCTAAGATGGTTTCACTTTAATTTGATATGATATTACTTATTTGAATTTGACATATGATGAATATGTACTGATTGTGTACTGAATTCCAGACAATACTTATCCGAGGTGTTTGATTCATGTGAATATCATTGGAAGCGCTATTTGTATGTGAAGGAGACTGCCTAAATGATTTTCAATTAAAAGTAACTGAATGTTATGACTGACTGTATTGACTGAGATAATGTGAATGAAAGTGATTGATTGTATTGAATGAATTATGCCATGCATTTCATTTCAATACATGTAATATAAAGACAGTTGTGACTGGTGTTGCTACTGACTGAGACTGCTACTGAACAGAGCTTAAAGCTCAAACATATGTGGTTAGAGCCTAAGGCTCACTGTGATCAATGAGCCCGGTGATACGAGATACTGAAAAAGCACACAGTCACAACAATGTAAAAACGAATATGAGTCTTATACATATAGCATTCACATATGATTTGAATTCATTGAATGATTTGTAAAGCTGTAAGAATGTTATATGTTTGGATACATGGATTAAACCAATGATTGTGTTTTATTCAAGTGTAATAAAGTGATAGTTTGATTAAATTGTTTGATTGAAATACAATTTGATTGTGATAGAACTTGATGCTAATCAAGTTGGTATGAACTATGTGACAATATGTTTATGATTGATTGTGTTTTATAACATGAGTGAACCACTGAAGATGGTTACTCTATTGAGTTCACAAAACTCATCAAACTTGTAATGTTGATGATTTCAGGTTCGGTAGAATGAGACGACCTAGCTTCTAAGACTCCATAGAAGCTCATTTTGTACAACTTTGACGATCAAATATGGCTCAAAGGTCGGTCAATTGAGAATTGAAGACATAGTTTGTTAATAACTATTGTACATTCCTCATGTTTGTAGCATGCTGTATAGATTGAGCTGTTTATGTTCATAGGACGATGTTGTATATATATGGATGATGTCGAACTTAAAGCTACAATGTGCATTATGGTTATGATATAAAATGAGGAAATTTTGGATTTTCGCAAATGTGCAATTTGTGATTATAATTACGATGCCATGTGATAAAGTGAAGGTGATATAGGTAACACGCTAATTCTGTCGGGCATGTGCATGTGTGACCGTATGACGCACGTATTGGCGTCGGGCGGGATTGGGATGTTACATTGTGTCTTTTACCTTTATTATAAATATATTTAAGTTTCAAGAGAGCCAACACTTTTTGCATAGCTGTCTTTATAATAGTTGTAAATTTATCTTAACACTTTATATGAATGTTGTTAGAGATCGAATATTTATACAATGGCAATTAAAAAGATTCAATTTAAAAAATAATAAAAATGATCAAACTTGTTCATATTTTATTATGTTTTGTGTATTAATTATGTTATAGGATTTAATTTTTATTAATTTTCAGAAAATTATATGAAAAATTTTGTTACGCACAAAGTCTAATCCCACCCCATTTTTTCAATAAAATGTCAATCTTAGTTTTTTTTTTCCAAATCTTGCGTGATCGTTGACTTATTTCTACGCTTATAAGTCTAAACTCTCCGAAAAAACATCATAAAAGCTTACTAAGGCCCTGTTTGGTTGAAGGGGTTAGTAATAGAATGAGATAGAACGTAACAAACTTCCATCGTTTAATTGAGGGTTTCATAATAGAATAGAATGGAATGGGATAAAAGTGGAGAGTTTCATGTTACGTTCAATTCCATCCTAAACAGTTAAAATAAGAAACCTACGATTCGCAGAGTTTATGATGAAACGTAAACTAATAAATACATGCTATCTAATATCAATAATTCTTCTTAATATCAACTATTACCAATTCATAATATTAATATTAAATAGAATATAATAATATTTAATATAATAAATTGTATTAAATACTTAATAATAATAATTTTATATTATTAATAATAAATTATATATGTAATAATAAATAATAAATTTATATTTAAAAATAATTTATTTATTTTTTATCCCTCTCAAACAATTTTTCACACTTATAAACCGTAACTTTTTGTTACATATTATTTCACTCCATTTCATGAACCAACAATCTAACACCCTTCACTTTCCCGCAATTTCTCGGCTGCCGAACACCAGTTTCAAAGCTGGATTACAAATGGTGGCTTTATCACCTAGTTGTTCCCGTCTCAAACCCATAATCAAAACCCTAACTTCCTTGAACCAGTTCCAAGCAAGATTCCACAGGTCCCCAACCCTGTATCCAAGTTTCCTTCTTTCAGAACAGCCAAAGAGCGAGGAAGATGATGTCAGCGGCAGAGACCCCACTAGTCCGTCTGGACTTGGGTAAGTTTGTTGTTGCTTAATGAGAATTTCTTTGAAGCTATAATCGACAATGCTTAGCGGAAAACCTATACTTGCTCTAGCACTGAGAAGGATAACCTGTGTTATCTTTTGCATGTTGGAAAGCATAGCGTTTGATGCTCTTGTATAATCGTTCATGGTTAATTGCATCTTTTATCTACTCTTCTAGTTTACGAATTACTTAAGCTTTAAATCTTTTGATTGGCTTCTTATATTATCTTTCTAGAGAGGCTAGCTTTATTGTTATTTTCAAATTTCAAGATTTCTTATTTTTAAATTATGGTAATTTAAATGCTTCATGATTCAATTCAGATGTAGTTTACTTACTTGGCCTGGAGAGGGTATCTACTTTCTCTTTTGGTAGACTTGCGTACCATCTCTGTTATATCAGTTAGCAATTGCTGAAATAGATTCTGATTGGATGATTATTGGCAGGAGAAGAAATGAAAATCGTGGCTTTAAGGATGGTGACGGTGGAACTGAACTTCAGGTTCCAAGGAGAGTATTTATTATCAAACCGAGACTTCCATCAAAAACACATCTTCTCAAACAGCACAATCATCTTGTTCTCTCTAAGCCAATTGATGGCCGTTTTAACTACAGACAATCACGACAATACCACAGAAACCGCAATCCCACCAATTATAGCTCTCCAACAAACAAGATGACAAATGGGTTTGGCGTTGTTTGCTTAAAACCCCAAGAAGACAATGTTGGAGTTGAAGAAAATAACCACCATTTTGATGATTTTGCTAGCGATGTTGAGAAGATATATAGAATTCTTAGAAAATTTCATTCCAGAGTTCCAAAATTAGAGCTTGCATTGCTAGATTCTGGTGTTGTGTTGCGTTCAGGTTTAACTGAACGAGTATTGAATCGCTGTGGTGACGCTGGTAATTTAGGATATAGGTTCTTTGTGTGGGTATCAAAACAGCAAGGCTACAGGCATAGTTATGAGACTTATAAGGCTATGATTAAGATTTTAAGTAAAATGAGACAATTTGGTGCAGTTTGGGCCCTGATAGAAGAGATGCGGAAAGACAATAGCATATTGATAACAAGTGAGGTTTTTATAGTTTTATTGAGGAGGTTTGCTGCTTCTAGGATGGTTGACAAGGCAATTGAAGTATTGGATGAGATGCCAAAATATGGTTGTGAGCCTGATGAATATGTGTTCGGCTGTTTGTTGGATGCTTTGTGCAAGAATGGCAGTGTCAAGGAAGCTGCTTCACTTTTTGAGGACATGAGGTTGAGGTTTACGCCGAGCTTGAAGCATTTTACATCCCTGTTGTATGGTTGGTGTCGAGAAGGGAAGTTAATGGAGGCTAAACATGTGTTGGTACAAATGAAGGAAGCTGGGTTTGAACCAGATATTGTGGTTTATAATAATTTGTTGGGTGGCTATGCAAATGCCGGGAAGATGGGGGACGCATTTGCTTTGCTGAAGGAAATGCAAATCAAGTGTGAGCCAAATGCAAACTCATATACCATTGTAATTCAGGCTCTTTGTCAGCAGAATAGGATGGAGGATGCAATGAGGATTTTTGTTGAGATGGAAAGGAATGGCTGTGAAGCAGACATAGTGACTTATACTACATTGATAAGTGGGTTTTGTAAGTGGGATAAGATTGATAAAGGGTATCAGATTTTGGATAGTATGATACAGAAAGGGCATATGCCCAATCAGTTGACTTATTTAAGTATTGTATTGGCTCATGAGAGAAAGGATCAATTGGAAGAGTGTATAGAGTTGATGCGAGAGATACAAAAGTTTGGTTGTCCTCCTGATCTTGGTATTTACAATGTTGTGATAAGGTTGGCTAGTAAATTAGGGGAGATGAACGAAGCAGTGCAAGTTTGGAAGGAAATAGAAGCAAGTGGCTTCAGTCCAGGACTGGACTCTTTTGTTATCTTGATCCATGGGTTTCTTGGGCAAGGTTGTTTGGTTGAGGCTTGTGAATATTTCAAAGAAATGGTTGGAAGAGGTCTTTTGTCTACTCGACAATATGGTATGCTAAAGGAGTTGTCGAATGCTCTCTTGAGAGGGGGGAAGCTTGAAATGGCCAAAGATATCTGGAGTTGCATGGTGACTAAAGGATGTGACCTTAATGTGCACTTGTGGACAATTTGGATTCATGCATTGTTCTCTAATGGGCACGTGAAGGAGGCTTGTTTGTATTCTATGGATATGATAGATGCAGGCTTGATGCCTCAACCAGATACTTTTGCAAAACTCATGCGGGGCTTAAGGAAATTGTTTAATAGGCAGTTGGCAGCAGAAATCACAGAGAGGGTTAGAAAGATGGCTGCAGATAAGCATGTCACTTTCAAGATGTATAAACGAAGAGGGGAAAGGGTTTTGAAAGAAAAGGAGAAGGCAAAAAGGGATGGGAGGAAGAAGAGTGCTCATCGTTGTCGTAGAAGTGGTGGCCGAGGTAGAGCTGGCATTTTGTAGTCTTGTGACAGTATGTTATTCAAAGAGACTTTGAATGACCATGCAACATGGAAAGGAGGCAAAATTACAGGTAAAGTTGAGAGCTTTAGGGAGGAGTTTCTTCAGATGTTTACATCAATTCTGATATCATCTTGTTGATTCATTGTGCCCATGTTCTGTTTTCTGGTGATTTAAAATTTATGTAGGCTGAATTGGTGGCTTCTAATTACAAAGAAGACTAGAGTAGTGCAAGTATTGGGTTCTGAAGGATGCAAACTTTGGTGGAACTGCCTCTTGGAGAAAACTGAAGTTGTTGGAGCCTGAGGGTAAGCTATCGTTGCCTGAATTTCTTGTAAGTTATGGTTAATGCTTACTGAAAAACCAATGGATGCTCTATTCGGAGAGTGATAACTTCTGTTGTTTTTTGCATCTTGGAGAGCATAGCATTTGATGTCCCTTTAAAATATTCCTTGTTGATTACTTCTTTTGTGTACTTTTTTTAGTTTGTGAACTCTTATGCCTTTTAACTTTTGAGATTTGGCATATAGTGTCTTCTAAGAGATTTCAAATATTTGTATTAGTAATTGAATGCTGCATGATTCAACTCAAATTAGTTTACTTAGTAGGTGTTTAAGGTGAAAACTACCTACTCTCTCGTAAGATGTAATTGCATACTTGTTTATCATCTCTGTTACATCAGTTAGAATAGTTTCTGATATAGTTTCTGATTCAGATGAACATTAACAGGAGAGGCAGTGAAGATCATTGCTTTAGCAGTGGTGCTGGTGATATTGGGTTTGCTTCTATAGATAATTTTACGATTTTAGCTATAGTTAAGTACAGGGTTTTCACACTTCCAGACGCATGTGAGATCATCAATTGGAATTGGAAGAGCCAGAAATTCCTGCAGATTCATTCCTTTTTCATTGCTCCAATGAGTTCTAATGAAAGACAAATACATTTTTTTTAAGATTTGCTTAAATAGTTGGTCTAAGACCTAAAATTGTGAATATGAAGAATTTTTGATAGATATCTATTAAAAATTCTTTATATGTAACCAGAAAGTCAAAAGTTCGAGATACAGAAATAACCTCTTTGTAAAATACAAAGGGGGGCTTGCATACAATTGATGACTCTCTTCTGACTCTCGTACATGAGCTTGCCCTATTTTTATATGTTTTTGTATAAATACTATCATGAGGTTACACATTGGTTAGTTTTCAAAATGTAGAGTTTTACATAGAAACTCAAAAGTTTAAAATAATGAAATATTAATGTTCAAAATTAGCATCTTGTTTACTTCTTAAGTAACTTGTGTGCTTAGCATTGTTGCCGGCCTTTGGACTCGTATTCTTGAAATTTCCGTTCTTCATATGCGACAGTAACAAAAAGGTTCAGATTTCATAATTTAAAAACAGCTTTTCATCATAATTGAAAATCTGCTTTCATCGTAGCAAATTAAAGGATGATAGTGAAAGTGAAAACATGTTAGAATGATAGATATATCAAAAAATCTATTTTTCATTTAATTATAAATTGTTTGTTTGTTAAACTGCTTATTTGCGGATTATTACATATATGTGTATTTAATGAATTATCCATTATATCTAAAAGTAGAAGCGCTTTCATGATATATAAAAAAAAAAATGCACTTTCTCAGCTCTTATACAAAGGTGAATTGTTACTGTTGTCAATGTTAAGTTTTCACTCAAAACTCAATGAGTTGAGAATCATTAGCAATTAGTTCAAAGTTATTGTTGTGGGTCTCATTTTATAGATGTTAGCTCGACTAATTCCACTAAATTTAGATTCAGAAAGTGTTAACTATTTTCGTGGATCAAAAGTAGCGAAGCTCGGGTAGATTTGAAGTAGAGAAGCTATTTTTGGAGGATACGCCTATGTTTGGGAGGCATACACTCATGTCAATGATGAATCGTGTGCACGACTGTGTAAGCATTTATAACCATGTGCAAGTTAAAAGACGACATTACGAGATTAGACACACCTATATAGAGTCAGACACAACCTTGTCAGTGGTGGACACGACCGTGTCTGTTGATCATATAAGTTACTATAACCGTGCGTCTTTATAATGTCAAATTTTGCAATTTAAAGCTTGAGCACGATTATCACATACGGTCATGTAGACGATCGTGTCTAGTATACAAAACCTTATCTTAAGAGTTTAAAGATAATTTTGACTGATAGAGGTTGTATGTATAGAAACACTCTATAAAAGAAAAATTTTAGAGTCCGAATAGTATTTATCAACTGCTATTTTATTGAAGTTTGATCTCTAGGATTAGGTGGGAGAAGTATTGTTATATATATGTGTCAATTTATACTAGAAGATTTTTTTGGATAACTCAAGAGAGATAGCTAGCTAGAGCGACTATTTGTAGTTGTCTTATGATGTATTCCTAAGTTATAGTTTTAGCTTAAAAGTTTTATTATTTGTATCTTGCTATTTAAATTTAGTGGATTTTATTGTCAGTTTTATCCTGTAGTTTTTACCTCTACATTGAAAGATTTTACATTAAAATCATGTGTTCATTATCTTTCATTCATCTTTATTGTTCGAGTGGCTTGTTACTAGTTGAGTAAACTTGAAGATTTTGTAAGCACTATCACTTGGAGCTTCAATAAGTGATATCAAAGCCTTAGGTAGGGAGAGTGACAATAACTTTATGGTGAAGTTGACGTCAACCAACTGTTAAATTTAGAGACCTGTGATGAAAGATCTCTTGTATTGCAAGGATCTTTATGATCTAATCAATGTGGACAAAAGTATAAAAAGCAATGTCTTATCTAAGCTAGAGAAGATGACATATGGGAACTATCAAATAATGGATTGATATCAATGTATTCAATCATATATCCCAAAAGACAAATCCTTTCAAGTTATGAAAGAAATTAGAGAATTTGTATGAAAGGAAGACCACTCATAACAAGGCCTTGATTAAAAGACTTGTGATCCTAAAGTCGAAGATTGAGAAATCAATGTCAAAAAAGCTAAGCGATTTTTAGAATATTATTAATAAGCTGACCACCATGAAAATCATCTTTGGTGATGAGATGCAAGTCTTGTTTTTGTTGAGTTTCTATCTAGATAGTTGGGCTTTAGTTATAACTATTAGCAACTCCACTCTAGATGGTGTGCTTTATTTGGATGTGATCAAAGAAAGCTTGGTTAATAAAGAGATTCGGATGAAGGAGATCAGTGTCAACAAATGTACAATCTATTGTGGTAGAAAACAAGGGAAGAAGCAATATTAGATGTTCTAAAGGGCAAGGCAAATCAAGAGATGACAAAGAGACCAAAACGTGTCACTACTACACCAAACTTGGTCACGTAAAGAAATTTTGCTGCAAGTAAAAGAGAGACCAGAAAAAGTAAGACACCCATAAGGATGAAAATGATAACAACACTACAACAACCATATCTAGCACAAATGATAAGGTGTTATTGATTTGTGCGACTAGTAAGTGTCTCTATATTAATCACTCCGATTTTGAGTAGCTTGTTGATACAGGGCCATTGTGTTCCAAAGAGGAGTATTTCAATAACTACAAGAGTGACAAATTTTTTTATAATAATAGAAAAACAAAGCCTAAACAGTGGCCCTTGGGGTTAAAACCCCACACATATCCTCAAAGAGGATAGCAAGATATCCCGAAAGAGGAGATTGCAAAGACATAACTCTGAAACCAAACGACTCCGAATTAGTAGCTAACCAGTCCGCACAATAATTTTTTTTACGAAACACATGGCGGATACGAACCGTCCATAACTTAGCTAATAAAACCTGTATAGCTTGGATCAGTGAAGTATTATAGGATATCGTTGAACATGAGGAGGAAAGAATGTTTATGACTTCCAAAAAATCAACTTCTAGTTCAATCCTCCGATAACCCATATTCTAAGTTAGATTTAACCCCGAATAAACCCTCCATAACGCAGCTTCTAGGGGTGAGCAATGTCCAATATGATAGACAAACCCTCCTACCCAAGCACTAGAGCTGTCGCGGAGGAGACCACCAATAGAGACATATTTACTTGACGATCGTTTCGCCCCATCCGTGTTTAGTCTGATCCATCCCGCACTTAGTTTGGCTCAACCAATATACCTAGTGTTATTAGTAGCATTTCCTACCACGGTTTGAGAAGTAACTGTGCCCGCTTTTACAACCTGAGCCGCATAATCTAGAACAGGGACGGAGGTAGGTGGGGGCCAGCGGTGCACTGGGCCCCCCACCCTCAAGATTATTAAATAATTATATATATATATATATGTATATATATATATTACACGAGGTTATTTAAAAGTTAGTGGTGCATTGAACCCCTAAAAATTTTAAAAATTAAATATTTGGACCTCCTATTTTAATTTTTCTGACTCCGCCACTGATCTAGAACAATAGCCTTGCTAGCCACTAGCAAGGAGAAATCGTTCTCGAAGAAACTTTTGCTTCACAGGAGTGACGATAATAAGAAGTTGGGCAATCAGACATTAGGTGTATGTTGACATTGAGAGGTCCAATTTCGAAAAAATATAAATTTGTATCAAATTCCTTAGATTTTGTGAGTTAATGGTTGAAAGCCCAACAATTATTGTCTAATAATGCTGTGAAATCTAAAGCCTCTTTACTCTCTCTTCCTTTACAGCGTTTGGCGGCACTTGTTCTCTGGTTTCGTTGATCTCGGCACCGGCCTCTCTGATACTAGAACCACCTGTAATATCCGACATTGATCTCCTCTTTCCAGGATCAGACACTCCAGATGATCTTTCCGAAACAAAACCTGGGATTTTTGGACATGAATTACTCCTACTTAATCTTGTACTAACGTTGCAGTCAGACGATGTCTTCTGCTTGAAGTCAACGTCATCTTCTTCCACTTTAGTTACCTTCATGGACAAACGACAACTGCTGAATCTTTCACTCGTGGACTTTCCAGGACTATACCTGTTGCTGTACGTAGCACTAAGCATGTCCGACCTCAAAGACAACAAATCTGAAGACTTAAGATCGCTCCATATGTTCTTGTTCAGGACATCGGATACGATGACTTTGTGCTTAAGTTTATGCAGGGTTTTATCGTCACCTTCTTCTTCATCAATCAGGAGATGGTCATATTTCTTTCCCTTACTGTTCCAGCGACGACTCCTTTTCCCTTGTTTCAATATTGATGGTCCTGGATCTTGTTCTCTTTGGACAAAGAGCTCAAGATTAGGATTATCCGAGAGATTTGATGGGGTCTGTAAGAACCTCAAGCTCTTGGAATAAGTGAAGTTCTCGATATCTCCAGGATCCAACTTGAGCCGGCAAAGTGGACAGCTAGAATGATTTTCGAGCCATTGGTCGATGCAGTTCCTATGAAATGCATGCCTGCACTTTGGCAACAAACGTAGTATCTCAGTTTCTTCGAATTTCGATATGCAGACTGCGCACTCTAACCCTTCTTTCGACCCTCTGAGTGATGAAAACTCGAAGAAAGGTATAGAAGATATCAGCAGCGGATCAATGCCTGAAAATCTTGACCTTGATCGAGAAAGTACTCGGAAACTAGGGGGGTGAATGTTACGGCTACTACAATATTTCGCCAAGGAAACTGAGAAAAGTAACGCGAAGATCATGACCAAGATGATCCCAATAACACCCTCAATCCCTGCATGGGTTTTGGAATTACTTGTGGTTACTGAAGAATCCAGTCTGCCTTGCGCGTTGGCTTGGAAGACGAAGAAAAGAATTGCAGTGAGCAGTGCTAATCGGGACGTTCTCATCCTAAGTTTGTGAATTTGTGAATAGAAACCCAATAATGTTCTAGTTTTGTACCCTTATCATTCTTCAGCAAATGCAGCCAAGATGCTTCCATTAAATAGAATCTTTGCAACAATGGAGGCTTCGTACTCATAACAGTGCTTGTTCTGGTCGACATGTACAAATTCACTTCAATTAATGAGATCCCAAGATCATTAGGAAACTGCAGTCTTTGAGATTGGGCTATTTTTAAAAAAATTTTTAATGATGTGATGTGATGTGTTGTGATTTATTTTTTCTAATTTAATAAATATATTTATTAATAAATTTTATTACCAAAATTTTTTCTTTTATTTTCATAACCAATTTAATTATTTTGTATCAACTTCTTATTCTTCGATCAATCAATGTTAATGATGATTTTATAAGATAAAATTCATTAATAAAGTGAAATTTTATTTTTGATGGGACTAATTCAATCATGTTTAAGTTGAAATTAAAATAATATTATTTTTGTATAACAAATTAAAATGAAATTATTTAATTAAATCGGCTTAGATTATTTTGGTTTTGCCAACCCATGTAAGATCTCTAGCAAACTTTGTATTGTCCTTGATTTCTCCGTTCTTATTGAGATTGTAACGGTTGATATCAAGAAACAATTTTCAGGTTAACTTTCCGTTAAAAAATTGCATAACTACATCTATTTGTGGTGTGACGTGAAAAATTAAAAATTACCTAAACATGTCAACATATATATAATATAGCACCTCACTCTCACAGGACACGTATCTAACATTTTGTATGATATTCTGTTAGGATAAAATGCCCTCGGATCGGATACCGGTTGAATTTAATAACCCGAAAAATAGTAACGAAAATAAAGATAGGAAAATTAAATGGGACATAACACAAAGATTTACGTGGTTCGGTCAATGTGATCTACGTCCACGGTCGGAGGATGAGCAATTTTACTAATATGTGGAGAATGTATACAAGTACAAAAGGCTTGAACAAAAGGCTTTCAACAACTCAAAAAATATACAGAGAGGATAGGAGGATTTTGAGAAAGGAA
>JANVCQ010000232.1:52910054-52935461 GCA_025531925.1 Erythroxylum plowmanianum | reverse complement strand
TTTTCTCAATTGTGGCGTGTTGATTGTTCGCTTTTCTTGGTTTTATTTTGATCATCGGGATTGCTCGGAACAAGTTTTCGAGAGGTGTCGTAGAAATCAAAACCCTGCGTATCTTTATTTCCAGCAAATTGTCGTCGATCTTTCCGCGGAGCGCGTTATTAGGTGTCCATAGCTAGAGGCTTCCCTAATAAGCTTGCAAGAAAGCTCAAGCCTTCTGTTTATAATTCTAAGGGGAGATTATGGAATTGTACCCAAATGGGGATTGTATCCACTGTGCTTCTGTCCATAGCTATACCAGGCTTCCATTTTTTTATAAAGAGAGGTTGATCCCCTATATCTATATGCCAGGGACCTTGCTCCAATATAGCTGGCAACTGATTTTCATTTGTAAATTTGAACAAGATAGAGTTGTCTTCTCTCAACAAAACTTTCTTTAAACCCTTAGAGCCCCAATATGATTTGGCCTAAGCGTTTATCACGGGAAACTCTGGTCTTCTATTCCAGAAAATACCAATAAGTGCAGAGGACCGTACCTTCGCTCCAGCTCGTAATAACTCCACGGGAGGACTAACAACTCCATCAAACATCACCTTATCATTGTGCTTCAAAGATACTTTTTCCGGAGATGTATATAGCTTGTTCCAACGGGGGAGATCTCAGCAGAGTTGGTATCGTTTAATCCATATGGTTTTTGGATGAGCAGTTCACGAGTTAGAACAGGGAATTCAACCTCTGCCACAGATGTTTCCCCTCTCTCCAGGGAGGTCATGAAGGCTAGAGGGAGGCCCTCCATCAGGGAAGGACCCCCCCAGCAAAAATGACAAACGAAAAGCTGGGAACTACAGAAAGCGAAAGGTGGGAAAAAGGGAGGGAAGAAAGGGGAAAGCAAGTAGAGAGAAGCCAGAGAAAAAGATGACGAAGCTGGGGTGTGAGCTGCATCAGATCTGGAATTGAATGGATCAGATCTGGAGCTTCTGCTAGGTCACCATCAGATTTGAAGCTATAGCTAGGTCGTCACTTCCTTGCTCCCCCTTGCGCAGCTGTCTTCCTTTTGTCCTAAGATCTGAAACCTTGGCTCTTGCTGCCATCCCTCTCTTTCGCCTATCCTCTCTAACCGCTGTCAGAATTTATTCGTTTTTTTATGATATTTCAAATCTTCATCTTTATCAAAAACTAAAATTCATTAAATAATTTATACCTTGCAAAGTTAGACCTGTCTTCTAATACATGCATCTTATATATTTAATATGATAAAATAAAAAACAACAACAATAAATTATGGTCCAACAACAAGTGCTGATGGGCCTGCTATCTATCGGTCAAGTCCAAATGTCGGAGCTGTGAAGTGCAATTTTGATGCTGTAATTCAATATAATCAGGGAACTATGCCATATGGCTTAGTAATAAGCGGAGAGAAAGGTCAGTTTGGTAAATGTCTCTAAGGTTTTTCTATTTCAAATTATAATCCTCTTATTGTTATCTTGGTTGATACAATCTGGCTTCACGTCAGTTAAGGTGAAAATAGATTGTCTTTAGTTGGTACAGAGGTTCCATGGATCAAGAACTAGTATCAATGAGTTGGGAGTGATACTAAAAGAATGTAAATTAACAACATATGTTTTTTAATCCTTTACGTTTAAATGAATTCCAAGGCATGTAAATATAGTAGTCCACTTATTATCTAAGTTAGCTATTAGATATCCCAATAGGTTTAGTTGGGACATGTTACCTATTTTTTTGTTAGATACTCTAAATTGTAATGTTGTTTTGTTTCAACAAATAAATACTTTTTCTTCAAGAACAACAATAACAATATTCAGTAAAAATTTTGTTGATACACAAGATCTGGAGGGGTCTAATAATACGTAATCTTATTCTTAACTAATAGAGATGTTTCTAAATGACCCACATGAAAATTAAAAAATTAAATAAATAAAAAGTTGCTACAGCCGGGGGCCTCCTTCGTGACTCTATTGGTCAATGGTGTGGCGGTTTTACACACTACATCGGGGATGAATCTCCGCACATTGCTGAACTCTGGGGCCTCTATTCGAGTCTTTCTCTGATTTGAGCTAGGGGGTATCGTCGCGTCATTGTTGAACTGGACTCCTTCAAAGTGATTAATCTCCTTTCTTCTTCCCGGCCTGATCTTACTGACCATTTTTCTTTGTTGACAAGTATCCGGAATTTTTTACAATGTGACTGGGCCCTCCACCTTCAGCACGTGCCGCGGGAAGGGAACCAATGTGCAAACTGCTTGGCCACTCTTGCCTTTCGTACTGGCCCAGGGCTACTTTATCTACCGGAATCTCCAGTGTCCCTTTTGCCGCTCCTCCTTCGGGACAGCCAGGGCATCCAGTATCGTCGAGCTATCGGATAGCTAGTTTTTGTATTTCCTTTATATACAAAAAAAAATTAAAAAAATAAGAAATATGTTAAAATAAAAAAAGATGATAAATAATATTATAAATCCTATTTTAATATATATGCATCTTTGCATTTAGTGTCATATACCTTTAATTATTATCGTAATTAATGTATATTAAATGAAGTATATCCGAGATCCTAATGATGTCTCCAAGTTAAGCCACCTAATAACTAACAACCGTATCGCCACCTTTCTTAAGAGCATAGCATGCTTTGAGGACTTTCTTCTTTCCATCTCTCGTTGTCAAAACTAACAATATTAACTACCCATCCTCCATATGTTTCGCGAGTTTCTTCATTAGCAGGAACAAATTAAACTAAGAAAAGAATAGAAACATCGACAGATCGAGTCATTACTGTTTCCTTGTTCCTTTCCTCCTGTCTTTTTCCGTTGAATGTCTTTCTATTCCCTCGTCGTCCTCTCCTTGGACGACGAGTGGGGTTCCCTTTTAGACCCCACCATTCCTACCTCCTGCTTCTAATTCATCACCCACCAATTCATAAAACCACATCAAGAAAGAGAAGAAGTTGCATTTTCTTTTTCTTTGCCTTTTTTTTTTGGGTTTTTTGTTTGTTACTGTTGAAAATGTCCAACGTCCGGGTATCACCGTTTCAACTTTTGGAACTAAATGTGATTTCTGCTCAAGATCTTGCCCAGGCTTCGCGGAAGATGCGAACCTACGCGGTGGCGTGGGTTCACCCTGATCGAAAGCTTTCGACCAGGGTCGACGCGGACGGCCATTGTAACCCCACGTGGAATGACAAGTTCGTATTCCGTGTTGACGATCAATTCCTGTACGGTGACACCTCTGCTGTCATGATTGAGATCTATGCCGTTCATTGGTTTCGTGACGTACGCATTGGTACTGTTCGTGTGATCGTTGGGAATCTTATACCGCCTCCCACCAACAACCATGATCACCACCGCCAAGTTCAACTTGGCATGCGTTTTGTTGCTCTACAAGTTCGTCGCCGTTCAGGACGTCCTCAGGGGATTCTCAATATTGGGGTGGCACTTCTTGATAGCACCAGGCGAAGCCTGCCATTATTCTCGCATATAAATGCATCTGCCGTTGGGTATAGCTATTTGATGGGTGAGAAGGATTCACGTACGCATCAGCATAAAGATCATAATGAAGGTAGCGATAATAGTAACTCTTTCCCGTTTTCTTGGCCTCCCAAGCCTGAGTTAAGGCGCACCAAGAGCGAGTCTAGTTCTATGGTGGGGTCATCTGTAGTGACATCAAGGAAAAAGATACATAAAGGGGAGGGACGTTCGGTGATCGATGACTCGATAGAGGAGAAAAAGAAAATACATAAAGGGAAGGCAAGTTCGGTGATCGATGACTCAACAGTGGAGAGAAAGAAGAACAGAAGGGGAAGATCGAAAGCTAGTTCCACAGTAAGCAGCTCAGATGTTGTAAAGAAAGACATAAACAAGTCACCCTTTAATGGCTTTGACATTACCGAAACCTCCAAAGCCAAGTTCAATCCCAATCCCAAGTTTGTGGATTCCTCATCCGATAGCACAGCAAACAATAAAAAATTCAACGTACCAAACGGGACCTTGAAAAGGATGAACTATCCGGTCGGTCCACTTGTTATAACCGATTCAGAATTGGGTCCATCGGCTTCAGAAGTGGCAGCGGCCGTGGCGAAGAGAAGACCATATGCGGAGGATTCAGAGAGTGAGGTGATGTGGGAATGGAACATGGACGGCGCGGAAAGTCTCCGGTCTAAACTAGAAAGGTGGCGAGCGGAGGCACCGCCGGTATATGATCGTGGAAGTGTATTGTCGGATTTTACTACAGGTAGTGGTAAACCTAGTGGCCATAGTGGTGGTAAAAGCTCTCGTGATAGGAACCACAGACACAGCACCGACGGAAGCGGTTTGTTTTCTTGCTTCGGTAGCATTTGCGGGATAGAGTGCTCCATCGTTTGCGGTGCTTCCAATGATCAGAAAGGCAAAGGTCGACGAGTCAGCCGTAGCCCCTCATCAAGTATTTTGAGTTTTCTTTGAAGGATCATGTTGCTTGTTTTTTCTAATGCAAAAAGGATTTTATTTAAATGTGGATATGTGGGTGATCATAAACTTGTAACAGAGACATATTCGGGGGTACGAGGTATAATTTTTCACACCCATGGGATTGGTGTTTTTTACACCGATAATTATCTTTTGGTCCCCTTTGATTGTTTTAATTAACTTATTTTATTATATTTGTTGGTCCTTTCTCTTTCGTAAACTTTCTTTTACTACTCAATAATTTATAATTCTACATGATCATTAGGTTTAAAATTAACAATAACGTCTCAAATTTTTTATATAAAAAAGAATTAAAAAGTAAGATCAATAGTTTTTTTAATTAACCTGTATTTAATATATAACATATTACATATCAAACAAAAATTTTATCAGAAATGAGATTTTTCATTTTTTTCAATTTGTTCATATTTATGTGTGCAATTCATTCTTTTTTAAACCAATAATTTGATGAATTAGGTTAGGAGGAAAATCATTAGAATATTGATTAGGCTTCAATGTTAGAACCAATGTTGTTAATATATCTTAATGAAGGTTTATGTACCCTTTGAATTTTAATATTGACCTGATGAATCTTGTTGAGCCACTTAGAAATGTAGTTAACACTAAATTTATCCCTTTGCAATGATATTGTGATCGTTGAAGAAGTAGACCTAATTCAGTCCTGCCTTGTTATGGATGGAGAAGTCATGTTTTGGTCTTTCTTAAAAGTATATGTACTTATCTTTTTGGATTGTGTAAACATTATAAGGTTATAAATTTGGAGTATATGCATAATTATGGAATAAATTATACGTGATTTTTACAGAGAGAATAATATAAAGTTAACATATCCAATGCACAAGATTTCCTGATTTGCAGAGGAGGGTCGTAACGTAACTAACCTTCACTTTGTATTTCTATAAAGAGGCTACTTCCAAAAATTAAATACGTAACTTTATAATCACAAGAGAGTAATTTTACTAGTTACTTCAAAGCTCACCATTTAACAAATGGTTATTGATTCAAGAAGTCAGATTGAGAATAAGAGCATGGTTTGGGATAATAGTGTATGTAATTTTACTTACTTGAATTTCTTATTTTAGTTTTTTTATGTTAATTGTCCCAATTCAATCATTTTTTTTAAACGGAAGAACTCGCAGTCGTTACTCTTTAGATACGTACTGAGTAAACCTCTTAATTGACGCAATAATCTGCAAATCGCATCAACTCCACACTAGGCAACTCCTATACGACAGGTTCGATCGAGAGTGCATAGGTAAGAAGAATCGAACACAAGATCTTTTGATATCTCATACAGTCATACCCCTCCAGTTTACGAAATCGACCATCTCCAATGAGGGCCCAATTCAATCCTCTTATTGATTAAAAACATTCAATATACTCCTTACCATGAATTTCAATTAAAAGCTGTCATTTTTTAATCACTTATTTATCATTATATTTTCATTAGTACGATATATCATAATGTTAAAGAAATAATATGGAAAATATAATAAGTTTATGAGCCACGAATTTTTTTGGAGTTAAAATTACAAAATATTAATATATGAAATTAATTAGTTTTCGTAATATGAAATTTGGAATAAAATAAAAATAACTTTTAAATAAGATATTATCACAAATAAGAAGACTAAGGGCTCGTTTGGTAGACAACCAATCAGCTATTTGTCATAAGATGTTTGACTTTTCAAACAGCTATAACAAATATTTGATGGGTAGCTTTTGCAATAGCTTATTTAACATAAATAGCTATTGATAAAAAGGCTCCTACACAGCTAAAATTTTAAGTATTAAAAGTCAAATTTATCCTTTATGCAATTATAGGCTAAAAACATTTGTTAATTTTTTGTAAAATTTAATTTTTGTTCTATTTTTATTATTGTCAAAATTTTAAGTATTGTAAAATTAAATATTTAATCGTGACCTTATAAAATTTTTCAAGTTATATTTTAATTTATTAAATAATAAAATTCATTCAAATTATATACAATATATTAATATGATGTAGCTTGCTGCATTATTTATGTTAATAGAAAATTTAGCATTGTATTATTATTATTATTATCATCATCACCATCATCATCATCACCATCGTCGTCGTCGTCATCATCAACATCATCATCATCATCATCATTATTATTATTATTATTATTATTATTATTATATTCTATGTTCTTTATGAGAGTTATAAACCTAATTTTTGTAGAATTAAATATCTAAAATCTAAATTCATATAAGAATATTCATCGAAATACTAAGATATATAATATTTATACCCTTATAATTTTTTTAAATTATGTCCTCATAAGTTATTTTACACATAAACAGTTAATACTAAACTTCTAATTTTACCAAACATCAAATGACAAACGGTTGATACAATCCGCAGATCAAATCAGTTAATAGAATCAGCTATCAGTTAACAATTAATACAATCAGCTGATTACTAAACAGCGTCTAAAAGTTGATTTTGCCATCTTAAACTTTCTTAACCACAAGATCCAAACCTCCGAATTGGACTCATTGTTATGGTTTGGTATTTATATGATAGTTAATTGCACATTCAATTAGTTTACGGTCGTCTAACACGAAGCTTTTTTCTTTTAGTTAGTATTCTCATTGGTAAAGTTAAGACATTTTGTGATTATATATTCAAGAAATATAATTGGACAATTGGAATTGCAGTTGCAGGCCCAACTATGAAGGAAAAGATACGACGGAACAGAAAGAATAACAGGACCGGGATTCGGGAAGCCTGAGTTTCTCCAATAGCGCGTGAAGGACACGGATGGTTGCTTTTCCCCTGAAGTAAAAGAAGAGGGGAGTTGATTGACTCCCACTCCAAAGCCAATCGAAGTGGGTTTTGCTTTTACTTAGTCAAGTACTTAGTCGTTGCGATATGATAGGGCAAAACCCTCGGTGAGCCGCGTACTCTGTCGGCCGACGTGGCGGTCCCTCCGCAGATAACACACGACTTTGGTGCCCATTTTGTCGGCCACCCGCCACCCTGCTCTGCTTTGCTTCCTTCTATTTCTTTTCATATATATACTTCAGGCATTTCATTAGTTTTAATTTTTTTATTTTTTACCTATGAGGTATCTTAAGAGTATTTTAATTATAGAAAGATACTTTTAAACTATTCGCACTTAGATTAATCCCTGTTAAAGTCGAGTAGGTCCCTTATGAGAGACAAAACTCTAGCTGTAAGTTTTAAACGACTGTATATATAAAGGAAATTCAAATCCACAATTTCACTTAAGCCAACAGAGCCCCTTATCAACTCACCTACGTCCTGAAGTTATTAGTTTAAATCTTTAAGGTTCGGTAATAAACTTACACACGCTTTTTTTTTAAATTAATTAATACCCTATGGTTTCGTTTTGATGGTCTTACTAATTACCCTTTTGTTGGTTGTTGAATTTTACTTAAATTAGTAAAATTACATTTAATAAGATTGCTTTTATTCATATTTTAAATTTTTTACTTTTATTTATTATATAAATATCTAATAAGAGTTTATGAAGTCATAAAGGTTTAGAAGTAAATTGTAAACATTTTAAATTTTGAAATTTATTGTAAGCTTTTCAAAGTTGGTATCGAAAAGAAGTATGTCAAACCAGCTCAATAGCGATTAAGATGAGGTTCGAGAGGATGTTCATACACTAAGCATTTGTTTAATTTGACTATTACATTATAGTTTTCTCTTTAAATGGGCAGGATTAGGATTAGGATTAGGATTAGGACTAAGTTAAGATTAATTCCTTATTTTCTACTCATATTTTAGTAATTAAAGGGGAAGATAAAAAAGAAGAAGCAGGCAAGTAAGATCTCAGCAGATAATATTTACCCACTAAACAACAAGCTAAGTTGAAATTTTCTGTTGTTTTAGAAGGAATAATAGTAAGATATAGAGCACTAAGTTGATGTCCGATAAGATGTTATCTTTATCTTGGCATTTGACAAATAATAATAATAGAGAAAATTTTAATTAATTTAATTTATGAAATTAAAATGAATATTTGAAACACTGCAAACTGGGTTTATCTATTTTGGTTATTTTTAATTTTATTTTGAATCTAAACTCATACTTAGTTTTATAACATTAATAAGAATATAAAATTAATTGAATACTAAAAATTTTATTTTATCATAAATATTAATCATGAATTAATTATATTAAGCTATTTGTACTCTTATTAGTATACATATAAAATTTTAAATAAGTTAATTATTATGTTTTTGAATAAATTAATGATTAAAATGAAAATAGAAATTAACGGACTATTTATTTATTATTATTGCTAAAATTTTATGTATTGTATGATGCAAAAGGATTCAATTTATACTATTGTTTAAGTTAATATGAAAATTGATAATAACCTATATATGCAATAAACTAAGATTTTAATATTTAATCAATATTTTTTGTGCCTTTTATTTGTGGATGTGTACATATATGGTTCTACATGATGGGTGCGACAACATGTTGATGCACGAAATATGAGGAGGTTCAGTAATATGCAATCTTACTCCCTTTTTTTTAAGAAAAAAGTTGTGAGATTTTATTAATAATCAAATAGTACTCATAATACCAGGAGGTGGTATATCAACTCCTAAGCCTGACTCGGAATGAGCACCCACAGCAACAGTATGTGTGGCTACATTCGCAGATCTATATACAAAACAACAAGATACTGACTCTAACTCACTAATGAGAGAGATATAATCTTGACTAAGAAGACCAAACGCAGAAATATCCGTTGTTGAAGAACTATTAATAGCTTGAACTACTAACTTCGCATCTAATTCTATGAACACATTTTTTCATTGAAACTCTTTAATCCAGCTTAACACCTCTCAAATTGCTACTGCCTCTGCTGCCTTAGCTGAAAAGAATCCAACCACACACCAAGTTCTAGCAGCAATAAAACCTCCATATGCTCCACGAACTACTGCCCCAATACCCACATAACCAGTACTCGTTCCTGTTGAGGCATCTACATTGATTTTCAAATAGCCAATAAGTGGTGGCTTTTATTGATGAATTACTCGAGAATTATTAGCAGATACAGGCCGAATATTAGCAGCAGACCATTCATCAAAATAGCTTCTAGCCATATGAATTACAGGCCATGCATTACACCTCTTTCCTTGTCATATCACTTGATTTCGAAAAGTCCAAATAGCCCATAGCAACATTAACACAGCATCGGCTTGTACATCAGACATTACTACCCAAACTTGTCTACACCACTCTATAAACGAATCCACAGGAAACAAAGTAACAGAAAATCCAACAAGTCTCCATATATCAACAACAAATGGACACTCCATCAACATATGCATTACCGTTTCATTGAAACCACAACAAAAAGGACAAGAATCAATGACCTGGACTCTTCGTTGCACAAGGATAGAACGGCAAGGAAAAACACCAGATAGAGCTCGCCAAACAACGTTCTGAATTTTCGGTGACACATGCAATTTCCAAAGCTTTTTCCAAACTGCTGCCTCCATTTGAGTGTTTGTTGTAAATCGACCGACAACAAAAACATAAGCCGATTTTACTGAATATTCACCTTGTTGTTCAAATCTCCAACATAGACGATCAGGGGCTGCTCTCAACGATAAAGGAATGGACAGTATCTTTTTTTACTCATCTTCACTAAATAGATAATGTAATTTGCCTCTATCTCATTTCCTACTTTGGATTAAATCTGACACCAAGTAGGAAGAGCAATTTGATGGTCGAATAGAAGCAAGTCTCATATTTTCACTTGTAGGTAACCAAGGAGTATCCCAAATACTAATATTGTTACCACATCCCACCCTCCAATACGCACCCTCTTGAAGAATAGCTTTTGATTCCCAAATAGTCAGCCATAAATAACTTGGATTCGATCCCAAAGAAGAAGAAAGAAACGATGTCGTTGGGAAGTATCTCGCTTTTAAAACACGGGCAACCAAAGAACCTGGACTGGTAAGAATTCTCCATCTTTGTTTCCCTAAGAGAGCTAGATTGAACTCTCTTAATCGCTTGAAACCAAGCCCTCCAACTTCCTTAACTCTAACCATCCTATCCCAAGCCATCCATCTTATTCCTTTCTCATTATTAACCCCATTACCCCACCAAAAACCTGACATCACCCTCTCAATTTCATGGCATAATGTTTTAGGGAGTAAGAACAAACCCATAACATAATTCGAGATAGCTTGCAACACCGTTTTCAAAAGAACCGATTTACCTGTCCTAGAAAGAGGTCTTCTTTTCTATGAATTCAAACGTCGCCAAACTCTATCTTTAATATATGCAAAAACTGCTTTCTTATTTCTCCCCACATACAGAATACCCAAATAATTACTAAAAGTATCCTTTTCTTCAACTTCCAACATGCAATCTTACTCTTAAATAATAAGGAGATTGTTTCTATTAAAAGGTAAAAGTTTGTAAACATTTTAAAATTAAAAAGTAAATATAAAAATTTCCTTAACGAGCATCATGTGAAAAATATATGATATTTTTAATTTTAAGTATGATATTTTTATTTAAAAAAAACCTTTATTTATAATATTAATACTTATCATTTTTATTAACACTTTTTTTATTAAAGAGAAACTGACGAAACAAATTACAAAACAAATATGGAGAAACAACATATCTTCAAATAAGATACGTTGGCACTCGATAGGTATAGTATCAAAATATGTGACACCGACATCAAAATGCTCTGCATAAGTGACAAGCTAGTCAGCACATTTATTACTATTTTGGTATATATGTTAGATGACCATCAGACTATTTTTTATTAACACTTTCTTTTATTTTGTTATCTTCTCAATTTTAAATCTTCATTTCTTTGCTAAACAATCAAAGTGACTAGAACATCTAATGCCAACCAAATCATATAGAAGTGGGCCCTATCAAGATAGCTTGTAATCATAAATATTTGGTTGCTGTTTATTTATTTATTTATTTTTTAATTTCTGGTAGACAGCCCCACTGTCCACTTATAATGCATCTTCTTTTTAAGGTCTCAACTTTCTAAAACAAGGTTTTGTGCCTTTTGTCCTGGAAATAGTAGACAGCACCAGAGTAAGAAAGGAAAAGGGCACATAGAGAAGAAGGATTAGAATAATGCTTTGGCTTGCAAAAAGACTCAACCTTTAAGACTTTAACCTTGTGCTTTTATACTAAAGTTATGAGACACCTATCCCCTAATTTAACTTCAACTGTTCCTCTCAAGTTATGTTTAGGTGTTTGCTATATTCCATATAAACTCAGCTCCAACAAGGTAGAAGATCAATTAGGGCATGCTGATTTGACTGTGTAACCATTTGAAGTATATAATATTGGTATTACTTACTATATGAAAAATGGAATTTCTGAGGTGAGGTCTCAGAGATTGACAAATTGAACATTTCCTTTTTAGGTATATATAGGCTTAAAAGACATCTGATCTGATCCAAGTGAGAGTGGGATCATATATTGGGGTTATTAAAACAAACTAGCATGTCTATTTTAAGGTTTCTATTTAATGGAAGAACAGAACAGGGAAGATCAGATTCTAAAAAGACATGATGATCGTGTCAAGAAAAACTTGACAGTAGTGTTGTGGACCTGTTGGTGAGGGAGAGTGCTTGGCGCACTACTAGACATGCGGACCCCATCATCATCACTGCCTCCACCACCTTCTCCATCAATCGACTCTCTCCCTCTCTCTTTCGCACCTTTTTCTTCACTGTCTGTCCTCCAATTTCACTACCATACTATCTCTCATCTTCTTTTTCTTCGATACCCAGAATCCAATTCTCTCTCCGTTGTTCCTCACTCGGCAGTTTTGCGCTTGTCTTTAACATTAGCAACTCAAAGTTGTCGTCTTTCTTTGTTTTGATGATGGAAGGTGGCCTTGGTTTACTTGGTGGTGGTGGTTCTTCTGGGCCTTCTGCAAATGAGTCCACAGTGTCCAAGGTGGAGGCTTTGGGGGCTGAGGCTAGCTCATATACATCGGAGGCTGAGCTGGAGCTCGGTCTTGGCCTGAGTCTTGGCGGTGGTGGACTGAAGAGTGGTGGTAGTAAGGCAAGTGCATGGGGCGAGTGTGGCAGAATCTTGACCGCTCAAGACTTCCCGTCTGCGGTGGCTCAGCCTCTCAGAACTAGCAACGGTAATACTTCAGTTATAGCTTCTGGAATGGGAACTGTTTCTGGGACCAAAAGAGCTGCTGAACCTGCTTCCCATGACGGTGGATCCCCCACTTCTGGCAGGTCAGACGCTCCGCTATGCGCTCTGACATGATTATAAGTTTGAATTATTACACCAAGTGCTGTTTTTGGTTGCTGATAGGAAGTTAACTGAAAGTTTGGAGATGATATCTTCATGTTTTCATTGATATTCTCTTTTTTTTTTTTTTCCTTTTAAACATGCATATCATCCAGACTGTTAAGCATGGTGTTAGAATTTAGTCGAAGGTGATAACATATTTGTCTTTTCTTTCCTTTAATTGCTTCTTTTGCAATAATTGTTGCTTGTTTTCTCATGTATATATATTCTGTTATTTTACTCACTCAGACGTCTTGTTGTTGACCATAAAATGGTTTGTTGGAGCAGCCAAGTTGTGGGTTGGCCACCCATTAGGGCATCTAGGATGAACAGCTTAGTGAACCAAGCGAAGTCTCCAAGAGCTGAAGAAGACAAGGGAACTAGTGGAAAGGAAAAATCTAAGGATGCCCTTGAGAACAAAGTTTGTAATGGTAACAAGATCAATGCTGCTAATAATGAAAAGGGGCATCTTGGATTTGTTAAGGTAAATATGGACGGAGTCCCAATTGGAAGGAAGATCGATTTGAATGCTCATGCTTGTTACGAGACATTAGCCCAATTTTTGGAGGAAATGTTCTTCAGATCCACTGGTAAGTTCCCTTCTTTTATATTGAGATTTGCAGATGTCAGAATTCTTTTGTTGTTGCTGAGTATAAAAGATCATAGAGTTAGTGACTTTTTTTCTGCTTTTGTGTGCACTAGGATCACTTGGAGAGAAGCAGCTAGCAAGAAAGCCCTCCATACTTTTGAATGGATCATCCGAGTTTGTCTTAACTTATGAAGACAAAGAAGGAGACTGGATGCTTTTAGGGGATGTTCCATGGGGGTATGCAACCATAACTCATTAGCTGCAGAATTGCAGCTCTTTGTCCTTTTGAGGAAAACAAGATTCTTAGTTCATTTCATGTATTCCTGAATCTTGATAGGTCTTTATTTCTTTTTCAGAATGTTCCTTAGCTCAGTAAGAAGGCTTCGAATCATGAGGACCTCTGAGGCTAATGGACTTGGTTCCTGAATTTGCAGCTACTATATTTTCCCTGGTTTGATCTTCTGAGATATCTGTATAATTGCAGCTCCAAGATGCCAAGAAAGGAGTGGAGACAACAAAGAACCAAACCTATTCAGCATGTCCATCGTTTACATGAAATAGATAGTTTGAAAACAAAGACAAAATAGAGAAGAAGAGTCTGATTGTTCTTCCAAGATTGGATTTTCACTCCTTTTGTTTTAGTGATTTTTCTTGACCAAATCTGCCTGGTTTCGCTGTTTTTTGTAGTGGAAATTTCTGTTTTTTTTTTTCTTCTTCTTCTTATCAATACTGTATATATGGGGAGAGCACTTGATCTCTTGAGTGGAGTTTGCCACAATCTAGTGGAGTCGGTTTCGATGTCTGTGTTTAATTTTAATGATATTGTTTTTATTTCCAGTCCAAAGATGGATTTGTAGACTAACCAGAAGAGTTCTGAAGCAGTGAAGGTCATGCATGTGATGAGTTGTGTGTCCTTTGCATGAGATACTTTTACATCTCCAAGCTAACGAAGAATGTCACTGAAACAGGTTTACATATCGGATATTTGTAAATAGATATACCATAAAAATATTAAGAATTATGAATTTTAAAAAAGAAGAGATTATATTGAAATATTTTATGTTTAGATAAAATTTTTTGCATATTTTTAAATATAAAAATAATTTTTAATCAATAATTGCTATAATTTAAAAATTAAATATATTTATGTTATTTTTAATGTGACTTCGAAGAAATTTTAAAAATTTTACTTAATAAGAGATTTTAGTTTTTAAATTTTTTGAAAATTTTCTTTAGTTAAAAAATAACGAAAAGGCATACACAACATGAATATTATATTTATACTAATTAAATATTAATTAAATAAAGATTTAAGATAACTTTTAAAATTGAATTCGATACAAATTAATAATTTACTATAATAATATTAACTTATTAATTAAATTTAAATTTAATTGATTTTGATTGGGTTTAAGAATTAAATTGAATTACTAATAATTAATTAGTTCTTATATGATATTCCTATTGTGTTTATTTTTGCACTATTATATAATCTAAAAATAAAAGAAATTAATTATTTTAGAAGATTAAAAAATTAAAAAGAGTTTTTCTATAAATTTAAAAGTCTCTTAAACTTTTATCCTTGATTTTAATAAAAATAATTATTGAGTTAAGAATTTAAAGTTTGAATTATAAAAAAGACTAAATTTTAATTACATACTTATTTTATAAATTTGAAAATTTATATAAAATATAAGTGCTACATAGTAGGTGAAAAGCATAGGAAACTGAACAACATAGGTACTGACTATTAAGTGCAACGTTGGTGAAAAGATATTGGCCTGAAAGCTGCTTAAGATCATGCAATCATTTCCATTTTGACTGCAGATTACAACACATTGATTCCAGAGCAGACCATTCACTCCAACACATTGATTCACCTGGCAGACCATTCACTTCTTTCTCATAATTGAAGTACAAAGTGACAACTGGACTCTACTATGGTCCAGATCAGCTCTCATTACTATTAATGGAATTTTTTATTTACTTTCTTTTTAAATAAATCAACATATCTTTAAAGCTTATCAATTTAAATTCTAAGTGGCTAATCCAATCTAATTAACGTTTATAAGTTTTGAATGATCGGATGATCAAAAAAGATATGTCAGAGTTAGTTCTTATTGAAGTAGTGGTTAGAATTAAAAAAATATGGCGTGATAGAATAAGAGTAAATAACACACTTTAGAGCTCTCGCATTTCATCTTTACCATATAAAAAGTCCAACCTAATTTTCTTCATAACTTTGCAAGGTCTGTAAGAAAGATTCCTGCGATAGAGGTATAAAATCGTAAGATTATCATATTCTCAAGGCCGCTCAATAAAGACTCATAATGCAACTAGCAACAAAAAAAGTCGATCTTTGCAGGAGGTGTAAGGTAATAATAGATTATGGTCACTATCAGGTATATATATATGTATATATTGCTAGTTTTTTTACCTACATCATTATTATCCTGTCGCATCTACATGTGAGCCTATCAGAAACAGACTCTCTACCATATATTGGTAAGGTTGCGTACTATCAAATTCTCCTCAAACCTCGCTTCACTGCGAGACTTTGAGGTGTGATGATGATACGTCGGGTTGACAACGAGCTAGTTCATGGTTAGTTTTGTTAATTTTTTAAATTTTTTTAAAATTAAAAGTATAAAATGTCTTTTAAAATTAGATCTGGCGATGTCTAGTTTTTTTTAACTGAGCTTCGAGTTAATTTAGGTCTTAGTTGACCAGTAAATCTGGTCTCATAGGTAATCTCATTCTCATCTATATTGATATGTGTATATATTTTTATCAATCATTTTTTAAAAAAATTAAAGTAATTACAACTCTTACTATTACAATTTCAATATATGATTTCTTAAATTGAAAGGTTATTAAAAAATTTACTTTACCAAGTGGACCACGCATTAAAAGTAATTGTAGTAAAAACTATGTAATTCTAAGGACTTAAAAAATTTACTTTACCAAGTGGACCACGCATTAAAAGTAATTGTGGTAACAATGATGTAATTTTAAGGACCATGTATTTGGTCTTGAGGAAGGGCCATAATGGATGTTGGAAGTAAAAGTAACACAATTATGGCTCCTTGAGAGTGGAGTGGAGACAATTTAATGTTGTAAAAAGGTTACAATTTTTAATGATCAAGTTGTGAGTTTTATTTATTAAATATTTATTTTATTATTAAATATTTTTTATTATATATATATTTTTATGTGACTCGTCAAAAAATATATTTATTAATTAAGAATAAAAGCACTTCTTCGTATCTAAATTTTTATTGGATTATTGTTATTCTTATTGGGGACAATCCATGCCTAAATGAAAAAATCTCTCAAAGGACTATGCACATTTACAATAGACCTAGTGTTTATTTGGATGGACTTTTGAGAGGTTAATAAATGCTTTTTTCATCACAAAAGTTTTTTTAAAATGAGTGTTTAACTGTAAAATAAAAAATATTTTTTAATAGATATGACTTTTTTGACAATCAAAATATAGCTTTTTAAGAAGCTCAAATTTGGAGCTTTTAAAAAAAACCTCTCAAATGATTTTTTCGAATAGATTTTTCAGACCAATTAATGAGTCTATTTTTTAATCCTTTTTATCTTTATGTTTTACACATAATTTCTATAATATTCGCAAATTCATTTTCATATTTATCTTGTAAATCCATATTCTCTATTATAATAAAATGCATAATTTATTATATATTTAACTATTTACTCAACTTGAATATTTATTTTAAAATTTATATAATATTTTTTAACTTTATAAAAATATTTTAATATTTATTTTTTATGTTAGTTTTATTTATATTATAATGATATAAAAGATTTGGTTAGATATACTTTTATTTATGTTTTATATAATTTAAAATTATATAATAATTAATATATTACACTTTGTATATTTTTTAATATGCTTTAAATAATATTTATATGTATAAATAATTTTTATTAAAAAAATAAAATATAGTTAAAATTAAAAATATTTTTTATTTTTATGTTGTCAAATAATCTACTGTATAAAGCTTTTTCAAAAAAACACTTTTTTAAAATAACAATCAAATAATCAACTAACTTTTTTTAAAAATTCTAAAAAAAGACTTAAAAAAAAATGCTCTACTAACAAAAACTTTATTATTACAAGCATAACTAAACAGAAGCTTAGTCTTTTAACTGCTGCACCTTTGAACAAAGCATATTATCTTACAAAGGTGCAACTTGGCAGCATTTCCATACCGTTACATAGTGTTCACTCAGGTCTTACCTCCTTGTACATGCATGCATCACATCAAGGTTACTTATTCCGACTCCCTTAAGCACTCAGCAACATCATAACTCAGATCATCCATAGTAGTTCAAACAAAGTAGCCTATGAACACTAAGAACATGACTACTAGTAACAAAATGACCAGATTGGCTTCTGTGGTTACAGCATTGTATACCGGATGACATTACCACCAACACCCTACTGCAGGAACTCTCTTGGATCACTGACAAAACCAGTCAAAGCCGAGGCCGCTGCGGTGTACGGGGAGGCCAAATATATCTGGCCTTCCTTATGTCCCATCCTGCCAGGGAAGTTTCTGTTTGTTGTTGAGACGCAGACCTGCAACAGGGAGACCCCAAGAATGGTTACGATAATGTCTGAAAGTCGAATAGCTAGTTTTTCTAGTTGTACTACAACATCCCAGCATACCGGTAAACTCGAATCAAATCTAACACAAGGAGAAAAGCTAGCTTCCAGTACAGTAGTTGTACAAGGAACCAGAATGCGAATGCAACACATATATAGATCATCCTACAAGTGTATTAAGAGTATGATATTACATGGGATGGAGTAACAACCAAGATATTCATGTAATGACCAAATATATCAATTTGATTTTGAGAGATACATAAAGAAACCATAATAACTCAGGTATGAGATCATTCCTCCATAATCTCCCAGCAACAAGCTTCAACAAGTAGCCAGAAGCAAAAGCTAAAATATGCTCCACACCACAAAATCTGATATAACCGTACAACTAGCTAAATCTGAGCAAATAGTAACCAACAGTTTGTATTTTTAATCCCAACAGTACTGTAATTGCATGTGAAGACGACATAGAGAGAGTGTGTCTTCTCTTTTCAAAATTCTCATTTCTAGCCAAGCAAAATGTTATCTTCAAATTTTCATAAAATAAATCAACTTTTGATTTTATTTCTGGTTCAATAACCTATTAACGCCTATAAATAGAAAGCTATACGATCAGAACTTCTATAGGATTATAACTAAGCAAAACTAGAAAGCTAGTACAAAGTATATCCAACATCTGAAAACAAAAATAATAGGAAGCAGAAACCCAAAAAGGCCAACAAGAAAAACTTCGAACTTCAAACTTCAAAAGAGAAATGCTGGAAAGTGAAATATCAAGCTCCACAACATGTCGACAATTGTTTTTCTTTTCTAGCTACTCCATTTAACAGCAGCAGAGACAAGTTAAGCCACTGTAAATCGAAACATGATCCCTTTCTTCTTGATGAATGGAGTTCTTATGGAACTTAAAGAGGAGTTGACAGAAAAACGAAAAAAATAAAAAACGAACGAAGAAACACTGAAACAGTAGTTGAACTTCCAAAACAGAATTTACAGATGAAAATTATAATTCTAGCTCTAGAAGAAAACTAGAAAAGAAATCCAATAAAACTGAAACTCTGAACATGAAATGGGAGGGCCTCCTTCCGACTTCTCATCAGAGTCAACTGCTCGGTTTCCACAGTTTGGAGCAAACTGCTGGGTGAATGATTATCAGGCTCGTTATTATACGCTACAGGCTGATTGAGCTAGTCAGATTGACCCAAAGGCCAGAAAACGCTTAACCAAGTCCCAGCAGCTAGTCTCGTTCAATTTTTATTTCTTAGGCAATTATGACACATTACTTTGAGCAAAATAACGGACTAAAATTGACAAATGAGGTACTTATTTTAGCCTTAGAAAGATGAAGCTGATCACCACAGCAGTAAAATTGATAACACAAATTACCAATTTCAGCCAAAGAAAGAGGAAACTGGACATGAACAATGCTTTAACAAATAGTCTTATCCTAACTGAGCCTGAAATTGGTCTTCGATCTAATCACCTCTATAAGGGGACACAGATGAAACTTTTTGCTATATAACTTCGGACTGCAGCATCTATCTGAACTTGAGAACAAGGTCCAGAGAAAGGGGAAAAAAACAAAGAAGAAACAATTCAGCAGAAAATTTCAGAAATCTTACCTTAGGTTCATTCAAGCGTGCATAAGTGTCCTTAGGGCCTCCCAGGCAAGCACCACAACTAGGACTTGCAGGCGTATCACAACCAGCTTCTTCAAAAATCTGAGAGCAAGTCTTGCCACCAGATCCTGGTACTGGGAGGCTATATATATCCAACCATACCTGTCACTTACATATGTCAATTTTACATACAAGTAATAATGATCTCCCTATGTCAGAACAAATATCAAAGGAATTCAGCACAAAATTAAGTAGCGATACTAACCTTTTGCGTAGCAGGGACAAGGAAGGTAGGAACTTTGACCTTTTGACCCTACATATAAAGCATAGTTAATTTCTACTCAAACTCAGATAATTATCAAAATGGATAAGCTTAAAAAGTGAGCTCGTCCTGAAACATGGATTTTACAACCAAAATTCCTATTCCGTTGCATAATGTTTCCATGTACTGCATGCTCACTTAAAGGATGGGATACACATTGATGTCTTCAACTTACTGAAGCCAGGAAAACTTTGGCTGCAGCCATGAAATCCTCTGTTTTTCCACCAGTACAAGATCCAATATAAACCCTGTCAATTTTGACATCTTTGCATTCTCTTGCCAGAGCACGCCTGTCAGGAGAATGAGGCTGCAAAAATGAATAAACAACATTTTTTGAATTAAAATGACCAACTGCTGGGGATTTTAACATCCAAGCCTGCAAGAGTACCTTGACTAAACAACTGAGAATGGCATGATATCTATTGTTCCTTTGTAATTATAAAAAAGGGAATTTATTCAACAGAAACTTTATGAAGCACATACCTTTGCTACCAATGGCTCCAATTTTGAGACATCAAATCTATACTCTGAAAGGAACCTACAACAGAAAATATAAAATCAACTTGTCACAACAAGCTATAACCAAAAGCACTACGGAAACAGAAAAATATGAACTCAATCAGATTGAAAAACTAAAAACTGTAGTTGGCCATTAAATGGTTCTGCATGTTTATGACCTATGATGCCAAATTTTCCTCTACCAATACACATTTCCAAATATATCAGATACAGCACCAACTATCTTAAGTAATGCAGACTGTGTCAAGTCAATATATGCTACTCTAGGTCTGAAAAGATTAATTCAATTAGCAGTTGTTTAAGCTCAACTTCAGCACAACATATTACAACACTAGGATCAATATTATGTGTGATAAATCAAATTTTAGTAATAGTATCACTCAACCTACATGCCAACAGGTATGTAAGTAACATGTGGACGGTATGGTGACAACTAAGTAGTATTGAAAGGTCTTAAGAAATTGCTCATACATGTCAATCAAAACAAGTTACTTATCGTGGTTTCATCATTTACAAAGGACCAGTAACATTCTACGTTGTAGCAAACTAACAAACGAAAGTAGCCATTTGTATTCAAAATATGCCTCAAAGTCTTATGCCAAAAAAAATGACCTATAGTAAGAAGAACAGTAACGAGTATCATAGTCACTAAAAGTCAGTACCTTGCTTGCTCATCACTATAAACTGGTTCATAAGGTACAGATGTCTTGTCCTGCATGCAAGAATAGATAATACCATAAAATCTTGCCAGGGAAAATGGCCAGAAGAGGAGAAGAAAAAGCATCTGTCACAAGAATAATTAAAATCAAGGATTATAATTTTAATATCCATCAGACTAACCTCAAGGTACTTAAATGTTGTACTGTCTGCCGGTACAACACCATTTTTCCCCCCAGCTTCAACCACCATGTTGCATAAAGTCATTCGTTCTTCCATCTATTCATCGCAGATAATTAGTCAATCAAGAAAATTATCTAAGGGAAATAATTAATCAGTTAAACTATTTGTTCAGTTGTAGCAGAAGATGGTAAATTTTGCTTACAGTTAAACTCTCAATTGTTGTGCCAACAAACTCCATTGATTTATATGTTGCACCAGAAACAGATATTTCACCAATAATCTGCAGATTGAGCATCAGTTTTCCAGATGTCATGCAACAGAAATAGGACTAGAAGCAATTATTAAAGAATGTGGTTGTCTCCTAGACACAAGAAATGCTGCAAATCCAAGTTACTTACTTGCAAAATCAAATCCTTTGCAAGCAAATAAGAAGGCATTTCACCATCCAATACAAATCTCAAAGTTGGGGGCACCTGAAAATTTTATGGAGCAAGGAAATCATGATAGAATTAAATGCCAAGCCATAAGATCTGAACTAACTACTCCTCACAAACCTTGAGCAGGGACTTTCCAGTGCCTAACACAAAACCTGCATCAGTGTTGCCGATTCCGGAAGCAAATTGCCCAAATGCTCCAGCAGTACATGTATGAGAGTCAGTACCTAACAAGACCTAAAGATACCGATTTTAATTCCCAGCTTTTATGAAAGAGGAATAAACTGTAGCTACTGAAGAGCAAGTAAATGAACTGTACCTCTCCTGGCCTGCAATGACCTTCTTGGGCTAGTGCAATGTGGCACACACCTTTGTAATCAGGATTTGCCTGAAATCATGGAGCAAATTTCATGTTTGTCATTGATCTAAAAGGAGCACATCTCATCTTGATAGAGTACTTGTGGAATCATACCCTGAAATTACCAAGATCCTTTATGTCATAGAAATACTTTATGTTTTGCTCCCTGCAGAAATCCCTCAATATATCCACATTACGGTTTGCACGCTCATCGGTAGTAAATATATAATGGTCAGGTATGATAACAATCTTTTCTCTGTCCCAGACCTTACACAAACAAATAGTACATTCAGTTAATGATTCCAAGTATATGGAAACTATAATCTTGAAAATAATAAAATAGAGAAGAGAAAGACATTCATAATATTAGCTTCTCAACTGAAGGCTCATTAGAGAATGAGTTCCAATCGTCAAGAGTTTAGGTTAATAACAACTGCATGTTTCTGGAGTAGTCCCTAGAGAAAAACAGATGTTCATCCATGGCAGCCATAAGACAGTATTCCAGGTTGCAATGAAGAAACAGCAGCTTTGTAGCTCATCAGCAGAAGTAAGGCTATTACTAGCTAGCTAAACAATCATGTTATTATATAAACTCCCTTTTAGTTTTAGATACCATGTAATGTCAGACAAAAGACTACAACTTGCAAACTTAAAATGAAGCCCAACACGCTGGAACTGTCGCCAACCCGTTAAACACCAAAGGGCAATTCAAGCAGAAGACACAATTCAAATAATGATTTGTAAAAAATAGGGGCCAGACAAATTCAATACCTTAGCATTCTCTCCAAATTCTCTCTTGAAAATCCCAAAGGAACCAGGGCCACAAACATCATGGGTCATCAGTACATCAACGTTGACCCAAACATTCTCACCTGGTACCACATGGGGTTTCTCAGAGGCTCTAGCTAAAATTTTTTCGGTCATCGTCATTGCAGTTTTCACCTGCACACCATGGACAGACCGTTAACAAGCAGTATTTGCAACCAACAAAAGACCAGTCATCCAAACAGGGAATTTAATTTTTTTTAATCCAATAAGTGCCAAAAAACTTGCAATATTTTTTTTTAAAATCTGAATCTCAAATTTATCAGAAGCAAACTTTATCAAAAGGAAAGCGCCTGTATTCCAGCAAATCAGAAACATTTGAAACCATAAACATAATAGAAGAACTTACAGAACCAGTGCTAGCAGGCTTGCGCTCTGATTGCTGCGGAGCCATGACAGAAACAACTTTCTTGGAAATTGATTTCTTGCATTTGGGAACAGGAAACGGCAACGACTGTGAAGTGAAAGCAGACCGACCCAGATCCTTGCATAGAAATGAGAGTGAGAAGGACGATATACAAGCAAGATAAATAATTTGAGAAAAAAACTAACAGAACCCAACATAAAAAGAAGAATAAGAAAAAAAAGAAGGGTAGAGAACCAAAAAAGGGTCAAATTCTCAAGTCTGAAGAACAGAAAGATGTGGAAACGCTGGATTCAGAGAAAGTAACCACCTTGTTGACGATGAAATGGGCAGAGTGTGGAACGAAGGTGGAAGACGACATGATATAAGATCAAAATAAGAACAGCGATGGTGTCACTGTTAAGGTGGAGTCAAGAGGAAACAGAGAGACTTGAGCGGGTGGGGAGCACAAGCTCGGTTTGGTTTTATAGCTGGAAAGAAAAGAAGTTCGATTCGGCTGCTGCGAAAACCCGCTTCAATTAGTATTCGACGTCTGGTCCAGCAGCCTCTCAGTTTAAGAGTTCGAAAGTAATTCACTTAATAGCTAATAGAGAAATGGAAATTAAAAAAAAGAAAATGAAATATAATTTTAATTTTAATTTTGGGTATTTAGTATGTAATATTATATAATTTATTTATATACAATTAATCAAAATATTTGTATTTCATAAAGAAATAATTATAATTCAATAAATTATAATTATAATTAATATTACTATATTGTTAAAATATTATGAGTGATTCTTATTTGATTATTATTATTAAAATTATTAATGATAATGGACTGAATTAGGCTAAAAGCTCTTGTAACCTACACCCAGTTTAAATTGTTACTAGAGGTGTTTGATAAACAACTTATCAATTGTTTTTTAGTTTATTGACTAAAAATTAACTTTTTGACCAACTTAAAAAGTTATTGACGTGTTTGATAAATGACTTATTGATTAACTTATTTAACTTCAATAAACTGATTTCTAAAAGTTCAGAAAGAAAAACTTTTGAGTTAGCTGATTGCTTAATGATAATATTATCCTCCATTTTACTCTCTATTTTTGCTCTATGTGTCTTCAAAATTAGTTTTTTTCATACAATTATGTCATGAAGTTTGGAAGTATATAATAGAGGAGTTAGTTAAATTTTTTAATCTTTATTTAATTTTATAATATTAGTTTATATTTAAAAATATCTATTTTTAATTTTTAACATAAAAAGTCACATCAAATCAATATTTTAGTGTATAACTATTATATATCGTATTTATGTCATATTATAATTATAGAAATTTTATATTTATTAAATAATAAAATTCATACGTATTATATGAAAAATACTAATATAACGTAGCTCGCTACATTATTCGTATTAATAGAAAATTTAATGTTGGATTATTATTATTATTATGTTCATCATCATCATCATCATTATTATATTTTTTATTAAAATTATAAACTTAATTTGTATAAAATTAAATATATAAATCTAAATTCTTATAAAAATATTTAACGAAATATAATATTTATGCTTTATAATTTTTTAAATTTTACCTTTAAAAATTATTTTTTACATTAATAATTAATACTAAATAACTAATTTTATTAAATAACCAAAAGTTAATCAGCCACGAAATAACGCAATTTACTATTTGTCACGGCCAAAGTCAAGCTCGTACAGCTTGCACCAACGTTAATCTTATCAAACTCGTACAGCGTGCACCAACTTTAATCTTATCGGCTGTAATTGGAATAAAGTCTAATCAAACCATGTCCAACTCGACTACATCAAGACTTCAATTTAGCCTAAAATTTAAACAATTTTTAAAATAATAATTTGATTCCAATAAACTCGAATTAATTTCATTGCTTGGTTGGGGGTAATGGAAAAAAATGTATGGGAATGGAATGAAAACTTGTGTTTGGCATCAAACTATCATTAAAGGGGTAACATTTTCATTACCCACTTCTTGGCAATCCTCCATTCTCCTAGTAATTGAAAGGAATGGGAATCATTGATCCTCTTACAAGGGCTTTATGTAACTAATTAATAATATTTTAATTAATTACATTATATT
>JANVCQ010000232.1:52891257-52909954 GCA_025531925.1 Erythroxylum plowmanianum | reverse complement strand
ATTCCTTCATTTTAACCAACCATCATAATTATAATGATTATATCCATTCTCATTCCTCACTATATTCATTCCCATTATCATTCCCATTACCTTATGTGAACCAAGCGCCCCCTAAATTTAGTTTTAAGTTGGATCAGACTTTGGTCATTTTATCATTCTTTCGTGACTATTTATTTATTATTCATAATATTTATTTTCATGTTATACCTAGACATATTTTAGAAATAAAAATCTACAATTATTTAAGGTTATTTTATTTTTGATTCATTTAAAGTTAATATACGTCAAGTTTATAACTTTAAATTATTAAATTTTCAAAATACAATTTTAATATGATTAATAATTGATTTTATCTTTTTGTTTATTAAATAATCATATATTTATTATTTTTAAAATAATATAAAAGATAATAAATACAAAATTAATTAATTAATTAAAAATTAATAAAGTTTTTATATTTAATAATTGAAATTTTGATAGAATAATAAAAATGATAATTATTTTTATATACATTATCAATTAAGTATAAATTATTATTTACACTATTTTCAATTAAATAATATTTGTTTGACTATATTAGACTAATTTATATTGCAAATATTTTAAATTTAAATAATATTTGTTTGACTACATTAGACTAATTTATATTAAAATATTTTAAATTTATCTTTAATTATATATATAATATAAAATTTTTATTAATTCAAAATTATAATATACTGTAAAATGAAATTTAATTCTTTAAAATTAAAGTAAATGAAAATTATATAAAAAGGTCTATTTTATGAATTAAATGTTTATTAATAAAAATTTCCCATCTTAAAAATAAAATTCCATAAACCCGTCGCTTCCACCGCTGTATCCTCTGTTGTTTTGTGGCGGGAACAGAGCAGAGCCGGAGTCCCTCACAGAACCTGAACAGACCTTTACTCTCGTCTCAAACCCCCCAAAACCCTAGAAATTAGTAATACTAATACATTTCTCACACATCACTGGCACAGTCTTTATTCAATTCTTTCTCCAAACCAAGAGCGATTTCAATCTTCATACAACAATATTATGTACTTGTTCGCCATTAGAAACGCCACCGTAACCTTCCCCACGTGGCGCTCTCTCGCTCTTCCCCTCCGTTCCCTTTATCGCAATGTCTCCTCTTTTGGGTCTTCACCACCACCAACGTAATTTCCACCTCTGCTCTGCCTTTTCTTGTTTTTTGATGCTTGATAGTTAAGGAGTCGTGCTGTGGAGCACAAGGGTACATTGTGAAGTTTAAATTTTACTTTACATTATTCGTTCCTCGGAAGTTTTTTTCCTTCTCCGTTTGTGCTGAACTATTTCTTTGTTGGAGAAGTCTTTGGCATTTTCTTCTAAGTAATATCGGGTTGCATTTTCACAGTTATTGTGGAGGATGCAGATGTGCTTTTGTCTTTGATTATTTTCTAAATATCTTTGTCAACCTGAAATTGCAATGTTAGTGCTTTTCACCTGATTCATAGCATTTGTTTTACGTATTTTCATCTACTTTACGAGTTCTTATTCATTGATAGCATCAGAAGAAATGTTCACCGGACCTATTACTTCAAAGATCAGAAAAATTTGAAAGGAAATTCAATAGCAACCAAGAAGGTTAAAACATTGGATAATGTGCTGAATGAGAAAGATCTTACACATATGACGTGGTGGAAAGAGGTAATCTTGTTCATGTGCTTCTGAAGTTTGTTAATCAGCTGCACTTTTATTCTATTATAGGCCATAAATACGATAAATAGATTTTTTTACTTTTATGGACTTGACTGCAGAAGTTGCAGCAGTGCCGGAAGCCTTCCACCATCCAGCTGGTTAAAAGGCTTATATATACTAATTTGCTGGGTTTGGACGTTAACTTGAAAAATGGGAGGTAGCCTTTTATCATTTCAAAGATTCTTTTTACTGCCTGTAAAAGGGTGCCATGTTTATGTTCCAGCTGTGAACTTTTTTTCTATTTTTGTAATGTAAATGACATAGAAAAGTTAGAAAAACCTGCACTTCAATTGAGTTGGTTGAGTTTGTTCTCGCATTTTTAGATGAACGTTCTCAGATTCACTTGTTAGCTTTTGTTAAGATGACAGCATCATCTTTGTGTCAAATCAACAGAATTGTAGTTTGAAAATAGTGGGTTCTGGCAATACATTCCATGAATTTCACTACATTAGTTTCTCTTGTCCATATGTCTTTACTGGTTATATATGAGAAAAACTTAATGGTTAATCCTTAATTATTGACTCATTTTGGCTTCATATATTTCTACATGAGACAAGGAATTGACTTCTGTCTTTGTTTTAGCTGCCAAAGGGAATTATATGGACAATTTTAACAGCTTAAATTACTTTTCAGTTACAGTAACCTTTTTCTCTTCTTAATCGGAGAGGGGCAGAAGCGATCAGTAGTCTACCAATATATTCTATAGAAATTAGTTATGTTAGACAATTTTTATTGCTGCAACCTTCAAATCTCTGTCAGAGCAAAGTTTCATACTGAAGGATTTTCCTGATGCTAAATTAACTTATGATTTTCTTGCCTGACTATGCAGTCTGAAGCAAGGAAATCTGAATTGGGAGATGTTGCAATTCAAGGAAAAGTTTCCACGGGAGATTTTGCTTTGCAGAGTATGTTTTTTTATTTATTTCTATATTTTGGTTGGATATTTTTCTGCATTGAATAAAAGTAGCGATGGCTTGTATTTATTTTTGAAAACTGCCATTTGTTTTCCTATTTTATACTTATGTGTAATGTATCAGTGTCCTCTGTAGATCGTATTATTGATGTTTGAGAAAGGTCCCCTCTTGTAAGAATTTGGTGTAAAGGTTTCTACTAAATAGATTGTTTGTCAATGCCTTATTATTATGATCAAACAAAACTGATGGTTTGTGGTCTAAACTCAAAGTTTTTCCATTTTCCATTGATTACTTTTCTTAAGCATAATTGAAATTTTATTGAAGAAAAATTGGAAAACGAATCCATATTCATAAATAAACAATAAAGACACAAAATCCAAATTGATTCCACATGGGCCTTTTTGAAATACACCCTAGCACCAAAGAGAATTTGGTGTTATTAGCTTTTTAATTTTTTTTGTAATTAGTTGACAGTGGCTGCATGCTTGTGTACAGGTTGGGGATTTTTACGAAGCCATTGGAATTGATGCTTGTTTTCTCGTTGAATATGCTGGTTTGAATCCTTTTGGTGGGCTGCGTTCAGGCAGCGTACCTAGAGCTGGTTGCCCTATTATGGTAATTGATTTACTGTTGTCACATTTTGTATTTAGTGATAAAATATTTTATGTCCTCCTCGTCCTTTATGAAAATCGACAAGAAATTATGATGCAAGTATGTGTGCTTATTACACTGGGAAATTGAATGGTCTATCCTTAACTCTGTTTTTCTTTCACAAGGCTCCATATATGAAAATATTTGGATCAAGACGAGGGGAATGTGCATAAACCTTTGATTATCTCTCTTTCTGTTTTTTGATCATATACATCTGATTCTGTTTTTGTGTTAACTTCACCCTTAGTTTCCATTACTTTATTACTAGCCTTATTCTATCGCCTTTACCTGTGTTTTTCCTATTATTATTACCACTCCATTCCTAGAAGCATGGGAGCCACATGAGCCTCCCACCTTCTTGCATAAACAACCAAGTTTTTTGTTACTTTGCCTATTGCTAGCCACTTTGTTGCCCGACCCTTTTCTTCTCTGAGACTACCACTCTTTCCTTTGTTGAAAAACCAAAAATATCTTCAACTTTTGTGGTAGACACAAGGACATGTTTCATTGTCTAGTCCACCAGTATGAGCATCAAACATAGAAATCCTAATGAGAATTACAAGATCATCAATCTTGATGTACTAAAGTGATGTTGGCACTCCAAATAGCGTGTCTTTAATACAATAACCATCACTTCTTGGATTTTGGTGGTTGTTTTTGAGAATAGCTTTTGTCAAATATCATAAGAGAAGAATGAATTTCTTTCTCATATATCAATTAGGTTACAAACCTTAGTTTATATACACAATTGTCCAGCTTAAAAATAGTAACAATCTCCGTACAAATAGGAAAGTCCTCAAAATCTGTATCTAACTCTAATTCCTAGAAATCAGGAAATTGTACGATTTTCTATAACTATACAATCTTTCCAAATAAGACTACATAATTCGACACTTTCCGTCAAGTTGGTGAATGGATATCTTCCATCCCAAGCTTGCTAATAATATCTTGAAACATAGTGCTTGTCAGTCCCTTTTTAAGTACTTCTGCCAACTGATCCTTGGTTGACGCAAATGGAGTGCATATTAAGCCACTGTCTAGTTTTTCCTTGATAAAATGTCTATCAACTTCAATATGCTTTGTTTGATCATGTTGAACAGGGTTATGTGCAATGCTGATGGCTGATTTATTATCACAGTAGAACCTCATGGATCCTTCCCATTTTATTCTTTAGTCGTCTAGGATTATCTTCAGCCAGAGTAACTCACATATTCCCAACGTCATTGATTTGAACTCTAACTCTGCGCTTGATCTTGCTACCATGTTCTGCTTCTTACTTCTCCATATTACAAGATTACCACCTAGGAGAGTATAGTAACCAGACGTTGATCTCTTGTCGACCAAAGATCCTGCATGATCTACATCATATAAGCTTCTAACGTCATGCTTGTGCTTGTTCGCCGCTTAAACAAAATTAATTCCTCTTCCCAGGCTGCCTTTCAAGTATTGTAATATCCAATTTATTGCCTTGAGATGTGATTCTTTGGGATTGTGCATAAATTGACTAACCATGCTCACTGCAAATGCTATACTTGGTCTTGTGTGTGCCAGATATATCAACTTCCCAACGAGCTTCTGATAGGATCCTCTATCTACCATGGGATTTTCGGGAGCATCACATAATCCATGATTGAATTTAGTCGGGGTCTCCACTAGTTTACAACCCATCTTTCCTGTTTCTTTCAACAAGTCAAGTACGTACTTTTGTTGAGTGATGAAATTTCCTTACTTTGAATGAGCTTCAATGCCTAGGAAGTACTTTAATTTTCCTAGCTCTTTGATGTCAAACTCCCTCAAGAGACACTACTTCAGATTGTTCATCTCTTCTACATCATTACCGGTCACGATGATATCATGAACATAAACTAACAATGCTATGACTCTCCTCGAGTCTGAGTGTCTCACGAACAAAGTATGGTCTCCTTGACTTTGCTTGTATCCTAATGAGATCATCACCTTAGCAAACCTCCCAAACCAAGCTCGTGGTGATTGTTTGAGCCCATAAAGAGCTTTCTTCAACTTGCACACCATTCCCTCTTTAGATTCAAATCCAGGCAGAACATGAGGAATACTCGATAAAAATGCATTGAAGAGCATGTGGATCCAATTTACTCCTATTGTGAGAATGAACATGAACAAACGCAACATAGCCAAAGATTAGAGGTGTAAGACTGTTTGAAACAGAGAAGTTTGGGAAAAATTTGTGAGAATATCAATTGGACTTTTGAACCCAAGGACATGTATTGGAAGCTTGTTAATAAGATGGGTGGCGGTTAATACAACTTCACCCGAGTATTGTTTGGGAACATTCTTGTGAAACAACAATGCTTTAGTAATCTCTAGGAGATGTCCATTCTTTTGCTCAGCCACGCCGTTTTGTTGTGGGGTGGTTACACATGAGGATTCATGAATAATTCCTATTTTTTGAAAGAATGGAGAAAGGGTTTGATTGAAATAATCCTTGGCATTGTCCGATCGAAATCTCTTAATTTTTACATCAAACTGAGTATTGATCATGTTGTAAAAGTTGGGAAAAACAGTGCTAACATCATATTTATTTTTCAAGAGGTAAAGCCATGTGACTTGGGTACAATCATCAATAAATGAAACAAACCACCTAGCACTCGAAACATTTGGAATGGTAAGTCGCCTAATATCACTATGAATGAGGGAAAAAGGAACAAAGGTTTTTTTGTTGCTAACTAGAAAGGAAGCACGTTTGTGCTTGGCAAATTCACAATCATCACAATGAAAAACTTCAGATGCAAGACCTTTAAATAAAGAAGGAAACATCAACTTGAGCACTCTAAAAGATGGGTGATCTAAATGACGACGATGAAGCCAAATTTTATTTTGGTTTGACATTACAAATTGAGAAAAAAAGGTTGTAGATAAGGGATTTCTAACTCCTGTTATACTGTGTTGTTTTTCCAGGAAATAGAGACTGTCTTTCTAACTAGCACATCCAATCATCTTCTTCGTTTCTAGTGCCTGAAAGACACAATGTGAAGGAAAAAAAGGTTTCACTGCAATTTGAATTTGTGGTTAATTTTTGAATGGAAATAAGGCTTGCAAATAGCTTTGGAACGTGAAGAACATTTCTTAGTGTAAGATCCTTGTTTATGTATATATCCCTTTGGCCAGCTATGGTGGTGATGGATCCATTGGCTATTGTGATCTTTTTATGGCTATAGCTGAGATTATAAGAGATAAAATGTTTGGAGGAACAGGTCATGTGGTCAATGGCTCTGGAATCAATCACCCACATGGGAGGAGAATTTCTTTCTGAGACATTAGTCTGGGAGGAAGAAGAAATACCTGAAAATGCCAATGAACAAGTACCTGTAGAGGTTGGCTTCTCAAAGGACTCCACAAAGGTTTTTAGTTTCTCAATTTCTTTGATGTTAAAATTAGGGGCAGATTTTTTGGAATTTTCTTCACTAATCGACGAAGTGCTTACCATATGTGCCTGACTTCGATCATTCCCACTTCGATTGGGGGCTTGCCATGAAGTTTCTAGCATTTCTCCCTGGTGTGACGATGCTTCTTGCAATATGTGCAGAATAGAGATTCTCGGTTAAATGGTTTGGTTGAGTCCCCTCGAGTAACTAATGAAGGATTATTTGTCTTTCAATTATATGGCCTTGGTAACCAGTGCAGAACCATCTTCCCCTTGAGGTTCAAGCATAACACTTTGACGTCCCTCTTCCACGCGTATAATAAAGATTGTCTCATTCAGAGATGACAGGTCCGGTTTTCCTAAAATATGCACCCTTACAACATCAAATTCAACATTTAATCCTGCGAAAAAAATCATAAATATGATTTTTTTAATCACAAAATGCTTCAAAATTGTTGCATCTTCACTGCAGCGCATTGGATGCATTGATAATGGTCCATCTCTTGCCACAAGCTTTGTAAGGGACTCGAATATTTAGTAACAGTCCGAGTCCCTTGTTTGGTTGCTGAAACTTTCATCTTAATTTCATAGATTTGTGTATCATCATTAACCTTGGAATATGTTTGTCGAATAGCTTCCCATATCTCCTTGGCAATTTTGAGGAACATACATGTATCACTAATTTTTGACAACATCGAGTTCCATAACCATAACATTACCATGGAGTCATGTTCGTCCCACGCCGCAAATTTGGGATCATCCTGCGAAGGACCTGTGCCCATTAAATGGCTCAATTCCCTCTTCCCTTTAGGAATGTGTGGACCAATTGTTACCACCTCAAGTAATTCTTCCCATTCAACCGATATGCGGCTTGAATGTTTTGCAAATCTTTGGTTATAGCAGCAGCAGTATTCTCGAATGCAAGGGCACTCATGACAGGGTTGGTGATTTCGGCATAACTTTTGGGTGATTCCGACATGATTGATTAAATAAAACAAAGGGTAAAAACAAGAAAATATGGGAGAGAAGGCTAAGACGATTAAGAGGAACAGTAAAGATGGATCTCGGTTGGGTATGATCAGAAGAAAAAATTCAGTGGTTATCAGGAAAGAGCCAATAGCTCTGATACCATGTCAAATATCATAAGAAAAGAATGAATTTCTTTCTCACATATTAGCTAGGTTACAACCTTTAGTTTATATACACAATTGCCTAGCTTAAAAATAACTCCCTACAAATAGGAAACTCCTCAAAATCTGTATCTAACTCTAATTCCTATAAATTAGGAATTTATACGATTGTCTATAACTATACAATCTTTCCAAATAAGACTACATAATTCGACAGCTTTTAATAAATATGGTATTATGGACTTTTATACTGTCATATGACAGTTGCATTAAGGGATTTATTTGTTTCCTTTTGATCTGTGTGACTCTACTTGAACATGTATGACTTTTGCATTAGAAACAATTTGTATTTTAGTAAATCATGACTAATAACTTTAAAATTTGTAATCTAGGAGCAGACATGGCCCTATTTTCTAGTAGTTGACTTTTCTACTTAGCCTCTGGGAAGAGGATAAATATAATTAGTTTTCAGAAGATTTTGTGAAGCTAAATTTGGTTTCATATGCATGAGTGAATCTTGGCTCTGCCATGTTGAAACCAGGTCGTCACTTAAGAGGCCAAATTAATCTCAAGTTACACACAGAAAATTTATACTCCTGCAAGGAATTTGCAATGCTGATTTGGGGTTAATTGGCACGATTGTAATGGATTTTCCATGTTGAAGGTAGTACTTAAGGGTCCAATTCCATCTTATCCCATTGAAAGTATTTCTGTTCTTGAATAATTGTAGTGCTTGACTGAGAGAAAAGAATATAACTAAATATTGCCAATAACTTTAAGTAATTGAACTGTTGTTTGAGGTTTCATGTAGGCCAAGTTTTCAGACACTAATGAAGTGGAAGATAATGTGGTTCCCAGTAGATTATTCCTTTAAAAGTTTAGGCTTATTCTTTTTCTCGGAAAAGTTGGCACGCCGATGAATTTATTGATGACTTATGAACTAACCAGGGTTATTACCTAAATCAGAAGCAACTTCTTGTTTCAACTTGCATTCTTTTATGTTTCATTCTTATATTAATAATTTCTTCAAATATTTAATTTGGCACAATGTGATTTATGTATTATAATTTCTATTTCTATTGTGTTTCCCATGACATATAATAAATATTCTTTTTTTTTTTCCTGTCATTAGATTTTAATCATGGGGTATACATCTTTCTTTTTCCCCCCTTTGCCCTTACTTGGGTGTTGTAACTTTCACCTTTGGTTTATCATTTTCATACCAAACTTTTATTATTGCTTTGCTCACATCTCCTTCTGGAAATTCTATTCCTGCAGAACCTTCGGCAAACGCTTGATGATTTGACACGTAATGGGTATTCGGTGGTAAGTGTATTATCTTATGGCTTACTCGTTTGTTGTTAATGAACCCTCTAGGCTGTTTTTCACGTTGTTTGATTCAAAAGAAAGTCATTTCTTGATAAGCATATTGCTCATTTGTCACTTGGTGGCTTATTTTTACCTGTTTTCGCTTCCAATCTTTATATTGGCTGTTTCATTAATGAAGACGATTCTTCAATGTAAATTAGCCTTCATCAGTGTCATAGTCAAGTTCTTGTTGTTTGATATGTTGTTCAATGATTGTGTTATGGCTTTTATAGTGCATTGTGGAAGAGGTTCAAGGTCCAATGAAAGCTCGTTCACGTAAAAGTCGTTTTATATCTGGGTAATTGGTCTTAAATTACTCAATCCCTTTAAATATTTTTGCTATTGATTTTGGTATGGCTTGGTGATAGACTAATATTATCTGCATACTTTAAGGAGATAAATGTGCTTATGACAATGGTATGAACTGTTAACACTGACTGTAACTTGAAGCATAGGTTTCAATGCTAAGACGTCTACGTGCTCATGCCTGTATTTCTTGTTCTTCCCTCTGTATGGTGAATTGGCTCTAATCTCCTTGCCTCTACGTCCCATGTTTCTTCTATCGAGTTCTGTTATCTCTCATGTTTCTTCTAGCGAATTCTAGTTGCATCTTAGCTTCTCTATCCAACAACTTGTTGCTGTTTTGTTTTTCTAATGTCTCTCTAGTGGACAACCATCTTGTTGTGAGTTTCACTTTAACTGCTATCATTGTGGTCAACCTTCTCTTGTTATAGTGTTGTTTCCACCATCATTCCATTGTTGTCCCAAGTTTTCTCACCCTTTTCTATATTTTTTCAAAGTTGTGCTTTGTTTCTTTTTGACTTACTAATTGAATTATTCTTCAAAGATTACAAGCTAGGAAGCAGCTTTGGCTCCTATAGTAAGGGCATTAGTTGACAATGTACATCGCTATAGTTTGTTTATTATTTCGTGTTCCTATTTTGTTTCAATTCATCCTTTGAGGTTTTCTGGTTAAAAACATTAAAAATCATGTACTTATTTACTCTATTCTTTATCTACTGATTAGAGATTGCTTGTTCTTTCTTTGAAGGGCTGTAAATTGGCATTAAATTCTTGTATGAATTGCTTGATTATCTAATTTGTGTTCTAACCTTTCTCTTTTAAGTATTCAGGCATGCACATCCAGGTAGTCCTTATGTGTTTGGACTTGTTGGCATTGATCACGATCTTGAGTTTCCAGAACCAATGCCTGTGGTTGGTATGAAATGATTGACCTTGGATCAGGCTTTTTAGCTAATGGTTACCTTTATTAGCAAAGTAGACCTGTGATCTAATTTATAAAATATCTTTTGTGCATTAAGGTATCTCTCGTTCAGCAAGGGGTTACTGCATAGTTTCAGTATTGGAGACAATGAAAACATATTCACTGGAGGATGGTTTGACAGAAGAGGCCTTGGTCACAAAGCTTCGAACTTGTCAGCACCATCATCTTTTTCTTCATACCTCTTTGAAAAACAATTCCTCAGGTTTGTGCATTATTTTGGTACAACTGTTATGAATATTACTTGTTGAAATGGTAAATCCATGTTAAAAATCTTTTCATTTTTACAATTTCCATGGGTTGTTTTCCCTTTATGTACCGTGTCAAAATTAGATGTCAAGCAAAGATGCTTGAGGAGAGTATGCAATTTGGTATAGTTTCCTTTCATATCCTGTATCAGCCGATAGTTCTGATTATGGTAGAAAACATGTGCATGTCAAGTATGATAGTTGATGGCTACGGACGATCTAGAAACTATGTGACAGAAGCACATGTAAGCTGGAAAATTAGGCCTTCTGGAATTTAGGCAAGTTTTATTTTTGCTGGACCTTAGAATTGACGGGGTGGAATTTAGGAATTGGGAATCAAAACAAAAGTATAGGTCTAGAAATCACTCCTAGGTTGGTAACAAGAGGTAGGAATCACTCATAGGGTTTGGAACAAATAAAACTATTAAGTTCGCACAATAGGTTCCTAGAAATTAAGTTTACATTTTCCTAGAAATTTCTAGGATAAAAATCACTTCTAAAAAGAAAGCATCTCAGATTCAATATAACGTTCAGAATTCTGGGGGGGAGGGGGAGTTAAACTCACACTCCTATGTATTCCATAAACTGGTTATACAATCGCAATAGATTTATTTGTCTCTTAATCCTAACAAGGGAAGGAATCAAATATTATGTTCTACCTTTATAGAAAGCCTCATAATAATCCTATTTTCATTCTGGTTCTGTTAAGGAATAGGAAATCTGATTATTATAGAAACTAAATTGGAAAGCCTATTTTATTTAAACTTCCTCTTCCCCATCACAGTATTGGTTTGGGGAAATTTTACTAGCAGTACTTTCACATGGAGCAAAGTTCTATTGGAGGAAATTAAAAAAAATGCCTAGCATCAGAAGGTGGTATCCTTAAAATTTCCTGTGTTTATCTTTCTTCATTTGGTCAGTCATCTGTGCTCATGATGGTCCTTGATGTTACAATCGGGAGTAGGAATTAGTTTACAATCTGGGCAGTACTGCTTAGAGGTATTATTTGGTTCAGTAACATTCACAGCGTAATGTTTTATGTTTTTTTTTACCTTCTCTTATGAGTTTGACTATAGGTGGTGTGTTTAGTTTGGCTTATTTTATCTTACGATTATCTACAAATCCAAGCTTTACTTTGGATTCAGCAATTCATAGTCCTTACTCAAGTGGTAAACATTGATTTTGAAGTATTGAATGTGATTGTGGTTTCGTCCTCCATATACTTGATTCTCGACTTATTTACTTTCCACTTTTTCCTTGAGCTGACAATTTAATTGTTTTAATCATTATTTTGATTACAATAACAATGAAAACATGAGCTTATTCTGTTAAGCTAAGTTATATGTATCTTCCCATCTATAGCAATAATATTTTAGATGACATGACTGTTAATTATAAAATGCACTTAGCATAGTTGTTGTTTTAGAAAGTTTTAGAAGTTGGGGTAATTTGTACTAATTTCAAATTTTCAAGATGTAATTGATCATATTTAAAGTTGAAGGATCTAATGAACTTTCAAATAGAGGATGGATTTGTTACTTTTAGGGTTTCACCATGTTGTTTATAGTTATTGACAACTTGCTACATTGCACTTATAAAATGGATAAAGGGAGTAAGTTTGCTCACAATTGTAATAATAGCTTAATGTTTTTAAGCTAAGTTATGTGGATCTACCCATCTATGGCAATTGTGTTTCAGATGACATAACAATTAATATAGAATGCATGTAGTTATTTGGGGGGATCTTTTTTCAAATTCCATTATCATAAAATGATAAGGATATTTTCTTTCACTGTTGATTCTGTACTGCAGAAAAAAATGGACAAGGGAGTACCTTCAAGTGACGTTTATTTGCCCACAATTGTGATAGTAGCTTAATGTTTTGTTAAGCTCTGTGTATCTTCCCATCTATTGTGTTTCAGATGACATGAATGTTAATTTAAAATGCACTCGGTGTAATTGTTATTCTAAAAAGATTTGAAGTTTGAGTAATCTGTAGTTTCAAAAGTTCAAGACTTAACTGATCGAATTTAAAGTTGGAGGCTAATCACCTTTCAAATAAATCTTGAGTCTGAATTCGATACTTTTAGGGGTGTCATCATGTCATTTACAGTCAATAACAACTTACCACATTGCGCTTATAGAATGGATAAGGGAGTAGTTTCAAGCCTTGTTTGTTTGCTCACATTGTATTTTGTGATGAGTATTTGGATCTTTATTGAAACTTTAGAAATATTGGGTCTATTATTAATTTGACTACCCAACTTGTTTCTTTTATAATTATCTATAATGAAACAATATATGATCCATACATGTGCTTCTAAATAGCTTTAGGGTTCCTGGCTTTGCATGAATGGTTTCTTGATATGGTATACATTTTTGTTTGATCATGAGGTCTCATGTTTAAGTTGTGCTGCCCTTTATTCTAGTATATTTGTTGTTGTATATTTCCATCTTTTGTACAAAGGGACGTATTAGAATAATGTGATCTATTATTGGGCGTCAATCAATTGTAAGTTTTGGGTTGAATGGTTTCTCGACAATATATAACCCAGCATTGAGTCTCATATGATCTTGCCTTATGATGTATAGATTAGTTAGTATTGGCAAAAATTGTGTGTGATGTAATTTAAATGTCAAGTTGGCTTGGATTGGACATGTTTGGCTTATACTAAACTTGACAACCAACTTATTGCTCGATATATTTTTTGAAGTTATTGAATAGTATATGAGTTGTTACTAGTTATAGCTTACCTAACTGATGGTGAATTCATGTAAGTGATAATATTGCAACTTTTTATCCAGTAAATTTATGCAATCATGTTGAATATCAATCTCTTTCAATTGCTTCTTGATTATTATGAATTATAAAGGTCATAAACAAGAAGATAAGCAAACCAAAATTTCTACCCTCAATTTTCAATTTATAGTATGCTGATCAATGATTCTGTTAAGAGAAAGAATACTACATACAGCAGCATTTGATGATTGGGCATTCTAAATTGTTGATTGCAAATATTTGCCTTTCCCTTAATAAAACAAATGTATCTTTTTTCAGCTGATTATGTGTTCTTTTCTTAACCAACTGCTGTGTTTTCTTTTATATATATATATATATATATTAATTAATGCTTTTCTGCAGGTACTTGTCAATGGGGAGAATTTGGTGAAGGTGGCTTGTTGTGGGGAGAATGTCTTGTCAGACACTTTGAGTGGTTTGAAGGTGATCCTGTCACTGAGCTTTTGTTAAAGGTTCAAAGCTCAACTAAGTTTAGTTGCAAACTCATTTCCTTTTCTCACTCCATTTTACCTTATTTTGAGCCACATTATCAGCAAATTTGGTAATGATCCTTTCCATAATGCTTTTTATCTTTCTTTCCGTTTCTCCTCATTATTTTCGCATTCTTACTCCCTGGAGCTACTACCAGCTGGCTACAGATGTAATTCATTCCTGAAATAATTTTTTGTGCTTCCAAGCATCCATTTCAACAATCTTATTTCTCAACACTCCTTTGAACACTCTTTGTCTTTGATCAAAATGTGATAGCTTACGGTAGACAGTCCAAATTATGGTCACCATTTTTACAGGAGTTTCACAATCAGAAATATGGTTATGAAGATCCTCATGACGGCTCAGTGGTAGAGCCTCTCCCTTTCCCACATCCACTGAGGATGACAGTTCATGTTTTCATGACAGAGAATATTGGGGTATTTGGTAGTGCAGTGGCCTTAGCAGTCTCCCTATGTCAAAAAAGAAAAAAAAGAAGAAGAAGAAAGAAACAGTTGTGCTTACTATTATAACTGCTTGTCTTTTAACCTTTAACTAATATCGTTATTTATACTTTTAAAGTATTCAATTCAAAAATTAAACCACGTAAAGTAGACTTCCAAATTGACCCAACTTAATTTGTGTTTATACCCCAACATTGCATATTCTATAAATAGTCAAGAATACTTGGTCCATTGTTTTGGCATTTTGATGTTGCAAGCAGATTGTTTTGTTACTTTCTTGCCATTGTTAAGACCTGTGTGGTGCTTTACAATTATAAACTGCTCAAGCATTGTTTTTTTCGTTTTTCCCTATAGGTTAGGGAGATATATGGTCTTGATAATGAGGTAACATTTAGAAATGTCACTGTGTCTTCAGCAAGCAGGCCTCAACCTCTGTATCTTGGAACAGCAACACAAATTGGTTAGTCAACTTATTAAATCTGAATTCCGGTTTTGTATTCAATGTCTGAGATGGAGGTGACATTGACACGTGCATCTAAACTGCCAGGTTGCATACCAACAGAAGGGATACCTTGTTTATTGAAGGTACTACTTCCAGCAAGCTGCACAGGTTTACCTATATTGTAAGTTTTAGTTTCTGTTCTCCTCTAGCTAGAACCAAATGAACTGACTTATGATTCTAATTTAATATGATAATCTTTTATGTTCTTGTGTAATAACTATGAATTTCTTGGTATGCTGCCTGTGAATATGTATACCATAAAAATAATTTTTTTAGGACATAGAACAAGGTTCTAAACACAGTAATGCAAAACATTGTACTGGACCTAACCAGTTTTGGAAAATTATGGTATAGAGATGTCAAGTTATTTGTGTTCAATGCTTTTAGAGACTGCTATGTACACCGGGTTTTTGGACCTAGAATGAGTTTTTTTGGGGAAATTAGTGTGAATTTTGTTATGAATGTTCTATACTGGTTGCGTTCCTATTGTGTTTGGATCGGATGTAAGGAAGAAAAATGAAATTAAGAATCTAGGAGAATAGGGAACATAATCTAATAAGCATTTTGTGAGCTGACTCTTTTACTGGTAGAAAACAATGTTAAAAGGAATAGATTTTCAAATGATGAATTCTATTTCCATGACATCAAATTCTTTTTGACAACTAAATGAGTTAATGCTTGGTTCTAATCACCATGCTCTATTTTTTATTGACTACATTACACTGCTTATTGCATCTACACATACCATGTTAATGGATTGTTCCCTTACATTGTAGATATAGAATAGCATATTTCTAAAGCTACACCTTCCTTCCTTTTATCTGTGTGTTTTGTTTCAATGTTACATGGTGAAGCTGAATACATGCCTACTACAACTTATCATTTCTTATATATAATAAACATGAAATTTTGATCTTGTGACTTCTCAGATATAACAGCAGTGTTTGATTTTATGGTTTATCAGGTACGTTAGAGACCTTCTTCTGAATCCTCCTGCTTATGAAATTGCCTCCACTATTCAAGGTAAACTTACATTCAAGTCATATCATTGTTCAATTATTATCAGATTTACTACCAGTCAGTCACGTGTATATGAAATGTCTCCAAACCAATTGCTTGAAAGCTGACTTGGTGTGATGTCTTACAAATGGTCATTCAATGGAGATAGTTATCTGAAGTAAAAAAACCTGCCATTGAAATAGCTTTTAAATATGCTTTAGTCATGAAGCATATTCTGCTGCTTTGATCTGAAATTTTGAAGGACTTTTAGGATTGGAAAAAGGAAGAAGAACATTAGCTCTCTTGTTTGGCATAAAAGTGTAAAACACAGCAAATGAGTTTTCAAGATAAAACTTACCCATTTTCTGTTACCACAGCTAATTCGTCAGTGGAAATTTATCAATTCCTTAAGTGAAAATGAATAGAGCAAAGTTCTCTGAATCTGTTTCCTGAAAAATACATGGTAACAATCTGAAACTGGCAACGTGTCAAGTGTATTTACCATTTTCTTCCATGAATTCACTTTTTTTAGCCCTGGAATTGAGTACTTTTGAGCTGGATATCTAGGGGCATTATTGCATAGCTTTATATTCATGAAATTGTGGTTCAAAAATTGTGCTGAACTATAATTCTTTAGCAGAAACATGCAAACTCATGAGCAAAGTGACGTGTTCAATTCCAGATTTCACATGCATTTCTTCTGCTAAGGTAGTCTACAAAATACCTTGTGAATGCATGCAACATTCAAATATATTACATCTACGCTTCTCACATGTTATTTAATAATAGTTCTAGTTGTATTAGTACTTGGAAATGTTTTTGCTATAATACTTGTGGATGCAGCTAGCTTCAGCAATCATTACTTCTCTTTTCTAGTTATTTAGTTTTACTGTTAATTCAGACAGTTCTTTTTCGTAAGTATCATCTCTGCCATGATTTTTTCAATTATTGGTAGTGAATAGCTTGCAAATGGCTATAGTTTTGTGGAAAGGACGCAGCTATAATATTCATAGATGTAGAAGCATAATTTCTTCTGCCTGATTTTTATTTTATTCTTTCTTGAAACTGCTGTAATGAATGGCAACTTGCACCTGATAGATGACAGCTCTGACTACTCTGGCCTTTGTTGTTAGAGAGAAGTAGAACACTAGATTCAACTTGGTTTGGCGAATGTGGCTACCCTTACTGACAGCAACTCTCTTTCCATTACTTTTGCATTAAGATTTTTCCTTTTACAACATTAACTAGGAAATTTTCAAATTACAAATATGCCCCTCCAACGAATAACCCTTACACCATCAATATCTCCTCCTGAAGCCCTCTCTATCAAGAGCTTCATTGATAAAATGTTCTATTGAAAAGATGACCCCCAAATCAACATTGGGAGGCTTATCCAAAAACTACATTGCTCAATAATGAATTTTTGCTTGATAAAATTGTTAGTAAAAGCTACCTGTAATTGGAAAGGTGCTTTTTTACTATTTTGAATCTAGAAAAAATCATATTTTTCGTATAAACTTACTAATTTCATCCCCCTAGAAGAGACTTCGAGTTATATTTTAGTAACAAAGAAATACAAAGTGACTTGCAAATATTGATAGGATGCTTTTGCAACAGTTTTGTGCAACTAGAATTGGAAACTAATACAATTCTTACCCTTTTTGTGCAAATTAATGTGGTCAGATCTGCAAGAAGGATATGGCCTTGCATCCTCTCTCAACCTTTTTTGTGTTTAAGAATCTTCCCATAGTTCTTTATTTTTTTCCATCCTACCATTTGCAGAAACTTCACTTATTCAAGATTCAAGGTGATGTCTTTGCAAGATTGATTCTTCCCATTTTTACACAATCTCACTAGCATATTCAAATAGTTTCAAAATCCACTATGAAATTAGAATAAATGAGAAAGAGTAGAGGGAAAGAGGTATGTGGTTCAGCTGTAAGGCTTGCATTCATGGATACAAAGATCAGGAGGACACTAGGTTGTTTGTTTTTAATTAGTAGTCCATCTATTTATAGCAGTAGGGTAGATTATTAGGAATATTCAAAACAGAGTACCTAAACTGTTGCAGTGTAACAGTAATATTTCTATATAAATACACAATACATGGCTATATAGGATGCAGAATAATAATAATAATAATACTAAAATCTCTAAATCTGTGACTTTTATTTCCAACTTTTCTGAATTCTTCAAACCATTCTGGTAGGATAACAAAAGACAAGCCAACTAGAAGGCCAGTTAATTTTCCTTCTTCATTTTTACCAATCAATTTTTGTTCTTCAAAATTTACGTGTTTGATTACTAAGTTATCTCTGTTTTTCCTACAGCTTGTGAAGCTACTTGAACTGAGAGAGGCCAATCATATTGAGTTTTGCAGAATAAAAGACGTTGTTGATGAGATATTACACATGGATAGTAACTCTGAGCTCCATGAAATCCTGAAATCTTTGATGAATCCCACATGGGTTGCAACAGGCTTGAAAATAGATTTTGAGACTTTGGTAAGTGGAACCTTAAATATGAATCCTAAAGTGTTCATTCACCATTTTATTTATGTTTTGCTACTTAATATTCCAAGTGACGAGTGTTAGGATTCTTCGGGAGAGAGAGAGAGAGAGCTGTTAGTTAGGCTGAGGTGGCTAATTAGTTAGACGTAACAGAATGTACCTATAGAGGAGGGGGTATAAAGGGGTAGGCAGAGAAGGGGGAGAGGTGGGGAGAAAATTAA
>JANVCQ010000232.1:52867817-52891157 GCA_025531925.1 Erythroxylum plowmanianum | reverse complement strand
AGACCTTCGACAAACTGACACTGTGGATGAATACATCGAAGCTTTTGAATTCATCTCGTCTCAAGTGGGTCGACTTCTGGAAGAACAATTTATGGGGTATTTTATGAGTGGGTTGAGGTCGGATATTAGGAGAAGGGTACGAACGTTTGGCCCTGCTAATAGGCATCAGCTGATGAAGATAGCGAGGGCAGTGGAGGATGAGATGAACGGCGAGGTCGGGGGCGTTGAGGGCAGTGGCTCTCGCGTGCGTCTGTGGTCTTTGCACCGAGGGAGCCCTTTTAGGGGTAACTTCCGGGTCAACCTGACCCAGCGCGACCCGAAGCCTCCAGACTCGACGGGTCGGGAACAATTTGAGAGTGGCGCCGGATCGGGGAGAGGTCGCGATTTCTCTAGGGCTCCATCTGAGTTCCAGGCGCAACGTGGGATGGTCGTCTCACCCACGGCAACTCCTACCAGGCGAACCGAAGGTGACAAGAGGGGACCGGCGGAGAGGAACAGAGGGGTGCGCCATCTGTCTTACCAAGAACTCATGGACCGAAAGGCCAAAGGCCTGTGTTTCCGATGCGGTGAGCGGTTCCATCCTCTTCACCAATGCACTGAAAAACAGCTGCGACTGTTGATATTGGATGACAATGAAACCTTGGATGCAAATGGAGAAATCATAGCATTGGAAGCAGAAACTGAGGAAGGGCCATCAAGTGGCACAAGCTACAGGGGAGGATGCATGCGTGGACTGGAGTCTTTTCCCTCACTTCAGCCTTGAGGACAAGGCTGCTTTTCAAGGAGGGGGCAATGTTAGGATTCTTCGGGAGAGAGAGAGAGAGAGCTGTTAGTTAGGTTGAGGTGGCTAATTAGTTAGGCGTAACAGAATGTACCTAGAGAGGAGGGGGTATAAAGGGGTAGGCAGAGAAGGGGGAGAGGTGGGGAGAAAATTAACAGAAGAGAGTGACAGAAGGATTGTTACCTTCTGAGGAGCAAATCTGCTCTGGTAAGGGAAATACTACACTACTATTCGGTAGTGATAAGTATTTTACAGATATATATAGAAATAATATAGAAGAACTCTAGTATTATAAGTCTAGAGTTCTAACAATGAGCATGATGCACTGGCTAATGAAGCTTGCAAAATTTTCTCTTTGCCATTTAATCCCTCATTTGTGCATGTTGATATGTTTTTTCTATGTCTAAATTTTAAAATTTCTCCATTTAAAGGCTGTACATAAACCTTATTGGCTGAGTTTTGCTTATTATTCTGATATTATTTGAATCACTTTTAGGATGTTCCCAACATTATTTCACATAGTATTAGAACCCTTATCAATAAGAGGTCTTGAGTTCAAGCTGCATTTGTTGTACATCTGTAAGTCATTGTGATTTTGTTTGTACTTTGTGTGAGGATGCACGATAAAATAATATTTAACTATTTGTGGGTAATCCAACTCTTTAAGCTTTAGAATTGAATGGTTAGGTGACAGTTATAAACTTTTTATTCAAAGCATTTGATTAGTCTTTTAGACTTGTAAAAGTAACACCTTCCTACTTTATAAACTTTAATCTCACTATACAAATCAGATATTGATAGAACCTTTTTTGTGTTTTTTTTTTTGAAATGTTATTCTTTTGAATTTTAACTTTTAAACTATTTTTTGTAGCGAACGGATCTTTTTGATTTAGTAGATAGCTATAAATGTTCAAATCTTTTACTTCCTTGATACCAGTCAAAGTGCTTTGCGATCATGCAACATTATAATGTTATTGATACTCTTCATATAGACTTGTCTTTTGAAGTCTTTGAGTGCTTCTATTGATGTCTAGTTATGTGAATTATAAGGTTTTAGGAGTCTATGTTATTATGTCTATATGCTGGATTCGAACTTCTTTTCACATAAATTGGTGAATAGCATCAAGTATCCATACAAGTTACTATTAGTGCTTTTGATTTTTTTTTTTTTGCTTTATCTGAAATTGCCTAGAACTGTGTTAATGCCAATGAATGTTGCTGCCGTTTCCAAGTTGTAGCAATAAAAAAGATGACAGCTAAGAGAGCTGTTGATCTGTTCCCAAATTGATATGGTCTATGATCCAATGTGATTGATTTCTAGTTTTAATTCGTTGCTTCTTTCCGTCCTTTTCTCCAGGTTAATGAATGTAGGTGGGTATCAGGCAAAATTTCTGAGTTGATCACTCTAGATAATGAAAGTGATCAAAAGCCAAGTTCCTATTCTAGCGTTCCACGTGACTTTTTTGAGGATATGGAGTCTCCATGGAAAGGTCGGGTGAAGAGTTTCCATCTCAAAGAAGAAATGAAAGAAGTGGAAAAAGCGGCAGAAGAATTGGCATTAGCAGTAAGGCCTCAATGATTTGTGTTTCTTTTTTTGAGAATTGGCATTAGCAGTAAGGCCTCAATGATTTGTGTTTCTTTTGATGCTTCTATAACATAATCATTGGTGCTATGGAAATGATCTCTTCTTATGTTTTTGGAGTGAGAAGATGTTTAATTTATGATAAGTTGGGGCTCTAGGGAGGGCATATAAAATACTGCTAGCATTCCATTTTAATTTGGACACTACTAGGACACTTTTACTTTTGATTTAATGGGCACATCTTTGATAGTTGTGAGGATGTTCATTTGTTGTTATCTGTCACTTCCAAGTAATTCTGCGCTAAACTCTTGATTCCCTTGATGCTCTGCCTTAGGAAAATCTTTCTTATTCAATGAAAATCAATCTTATAGGTAGCTGAAGATTTTCTTCCCATAATTACAAGAATAAAAGCTACCACAGCGCCACTTGGTGGACCAAAGGGAGAAATCTCATATGCTCGGGAGCATGAAGCTGTTTGGTTTAAGGGAAGGAGATTTTCACCCACAGTATGGGCTGGTACTCCTGGGGAAGAACAAATTAAACAGCTTAAACCTGCTTTGGACTCCAAAGGTAAAAAAGTTGGTGAGGAATGGTTTACTACCAGCAAGGTGGAGGATGCCTTAATGAGGTACACTTTTTGAGCGATACCTTTTCCCTTGGGCTTGCCTCTTGTTTTTGCTCTGATCTGTTTTATAAATCGTTTACCCTGCTTTAGGTACCATGATGCTGGTGAGAGGGCAAAAATCAGGGTTTTGGAATTGTTGAGGGGACTTTCCTCAGATTTACAAACGAAAATTAACATCCTTGTGTTTGCTTCAATGTTGCTTGTTATTGCAAAGGCTTTGTGTGCTCATGTCAGGTTGGATATGCTTGTTTCTGAAACTTAATAATTTATTTCTTGCATGATTTGTTGAATCACTTTTTCTGCAATGCCTCCAATATGGAAAACTAAAAGATTTGTTCTCTTGTAGGTTAGTGTTTAATATTCCAAGCAGACACACGTGGGTCTATATTCTCCTGAACATGTTTTATGGCCTGAGAAATGAATATTGCCAATAATTCATTTTATGTCAATGAAGCTTTTGGATTTGCATATTCTAAATTATTTTATAGAAGTACTGATGCTTCTGGACTATTTTATAGGACATATGCAATTGATTGTGAAATTCAGTGCTTTGATTTCATTTAATATTCTTATTTTGGCATCATTGGTTCATTACAGTGAAGGGAGGCGAAGAAAATGGGTTTTTCCAACTCTTGCTGGGTTTGATATGTCCAAGGTAGATATGAATTACTGAATTACCAGCAAACATACTTGTTTCTTCCTTTTCCCTTGAGGACTCAATTTTGAGTCTTTGAGTACTCCTATTGGGTTTTCTCTTTTGGCCATATGCTCTACGTTTATGGTTCCTGTATGCTTGTTGCCTTGTTGTATCACATGATTGAATCTTCAAAAAAAGGTGTTGTAGATTGTTGAATCAGATGTTTGTCCATTGCTATTGGACCCGGTGAATGCTCTGTTGCTAGTTAGTGTTATCTGTAGGGACAGTACTTGTTGAATTGACAATTGCACTTTACATTATATTATTTAGAACTAATTCGCCATCTTCCCATCTATAATTAAACACACAATCTTGAGGTGCATAAAATAACTGCACTACACATATCAGAATATTCTAAATACTATATGATCTTCTTTGATAGTTATATTGTTTTTGAGAATTCAATACTTGTAACCTTTATTCGGATGTTCCAATAATGAAAATGGTAAGTGGATTATTATCATCTAGAATCACCTATTACTGGAGGCTCATGGTGTTCCGTTTGTGCTGTTCAAATTAAGCATTATTGGATCATTATGGAATTGACTGTCTCTCTAATTTATTTGAGGCGCAGAATGCAGAATCAGTTGATGGAGCTAAGGGAATGAAATTAATTGGTCTCTCTCCGTATTGGTTAGACACTGCAGAAGGCAACGCTGTCCCAAATACAGTTGATATGCAATCGCTATTTATTTTAACAGGACCAAATGGGGGTGGTAAATCTAGTTTGCTAAGATCAATATGTGCAGCTGCACTGCTTGGAATATGTGGGTTTATGGTGCCAGCTGAGTCAGCTTTGATTCCTCACTTTGATTCTATAATGCTTCACATGAAATCTTATGACAGTCCTGCTGATGGCAAAAGTTCATATCAGGTATATTTTTCCGTTTTGGTGCTCTACGAATATCATCTAGTTTCTGTTGGATAATTATTTATCTTTATTTTTAGATAAGTATGTTAGCTTAGGAGATTATCTTTTAGAAGATAAGTTTATCTTCTAAAAGATAGATAAGTTTATCCTATTATAAATCTGATAGTTAGTAGCATTAAATTAGGAAATACTCTTGTATAAATTCCCTTGAATCAAAGGAATAAAGTGAAGTTTTGTCCCCTTTCTAAAATCCTCTTGTTTTATGGTATCAGAGCTGTCGGTTCTGGTAGCCTAAAATCTGTTTCCAGCCACAATACGAGGCTTCTACCACACAAACCTCCTCCCAAACACCTAGTTCTGGAACTCCTTTAGCCCAATCCTCATCTCCTTCTATAAATAATCTTTCGTTGCAAATCATGCAACATAAATTGAATGAATGAATTTCCGAGAATGGTCTCAGTCAGTCATGCTAGTAATCAAAGTAAGAGGGAAGGCTGGATATCTAACCGGCTGAGAATTCTATTATTATGGCTTGGCTTATCAATTCAATGGAGCCAAAAATAGGAAGAACCTATCGATTCTGCAAAACTGCAAGAGAAATTTAGGAGGCTGTGCAAGTAAATATATTCTGATTTGGAGAACACATCTCAATGCTTTGAAATCAGATCCAAAATCAAAAATACTCACCAAGGTAACATGTCTGTTACTGAGTATTATAACTTATTCACTAAAATATGGCAGGAGATGGATCTGTTTTATGCAATAAATTGGGAGTGTCATGCTGATGTCGAGAAATATGGAACATGGTTGGAAAAGGAGAGGGTTTTTGGTTTCTTGCAGGGACTTAATGTTGAACTTGATGAAGTACGAGGACGGCTACTTGGTTTAAAGCCTTTACCCTCAATCTGAGAAACGTTTGCTGAGGTTTGTAGGGAGGAGAGTAGAAGAAAGGTCATGCTTATCTCTCCCACTTCGGAACAAATATCTCAAGGTTCAGCTTTAGTGGCAAACTCTCGAAAGGGGTCTCCTCAACAACCCTGAGAGCAACAAACCAAGAACAAGCAGTGGTGTGACCACTGTGATAAGCCTTACCACACTTGTGAGACTTGCTGGCACTTACATGGGAAACCACCAGATTGGAAGGCTAAAAGCCAAAGGGGTCAGCAAAAACGTGGAGCAACACATGTAGCAGAATCTGATATTAGCAAATCCACTGGGCTAAATTTGTCTTCCCAGTAGATTGAACTGCTTCACCAACTCTTGAATCAAACAAAGATCACAATGAATCAAATTCACATGACCAATACTCCTACCATAGCCAAAGTAACTTGTGTCAATCATTATTATCAAAGTCTCTAGGTCACGATTTTTGGATTGTGGACACGGGTGCATCAGACTTCATGACTGGGTCTTTGAATGTTTTTGAGAAATATGAGTCGCATAAACAGAAAGTTAATGTTGGGTCGCAGATGGAAAGTTGTCGCCAACTATTGGTCAAGGGAGGGTTTGTTTGTCAAATCTGACATTAAATATTGTTCTCTATGTGCCTAAGTAAACTTATAATATGTTATTTGTCAATCAATTAACCAAGAACATGGATTGTTTTGTGACGTTTTTTTCCTTCTCATTGCGAATTTTAGGACCAATGTTTGGGGAAGATGATTGTCATTGTTGAGGAGAAAGACGGACTTTACTACTTCTCAAGAAAGAGTACTCCTACTAAACTTAAAACACCAAATAAGTTTTCCCTTTCAGTTATGTCAAATTCTGATGTTATGTTATGGCATCAACGCCTTGGTTTGAAAATCTCATATCCACAACTTTTCATCAATAAAGATCATATTTCTTTATATTGTGAGCAATGTGTCCTTGCAAGGCAAAGCAAAGCAACAACAATCATCCCATACACTTATACAGACCTTTAAAACCATTCCAATTAATTCATAGTGATATCTGAGGTTCTGCTAGAGCTAAAAGTTTAACGGGTACTGGTTGATTTATCAGTTTCATTTATGATCATATAAGGGTATACTGGGTATACCTAATGAAAGACAAATCTGAAGCCTATCATGTCTTTAAACAGTTTCAGAAGCTCATTCAAAATGTATTCCAAACCTCTATTCAGGTAGTATGTATCGAAAATGGGAAAGAATATTTCTCACATGATTTTATTCAATATCTCGGTGAAAATGGGATCAGCCACCAAAGTTCTCATGCTTATATCCGACAACAAAATGGGATAGCGAAAAGAAAGATTCGTCATTTGTTAGAGGTAGCCCGATCTATGATGTTTACCAATTCTGTTCCAAATTCCTATTGGGGAGAAGCTATACTAACTGCATCATACTTGATAAATCGTCTCCCTTCTAAAACTGTTTAAGTGTTCTTCTAGATCAATTTCCTCACATAAAGACTCTTAATTCTCGTCCTCCTAAAGTCTTTGGGTGTGCTGTTTTGTTTCACAACAATCAACCCAATAGAAGCAAACTTTACCCATGAGCTATTAAGTGTGTGTTTGTTGGGTACTCTCCCACTTAAAAAGGTTATAAGTGTTTCTTACCTTTTATGAACAAATTCTGTATTTCATATGATGTCATCTTTTTTGAAAGTCAATCATTCTTCTCCAATACCTCTCTTCAGAGGGAGACATTCCTTGAAGAGACTTATAGGGACCTAAGCATATCACTCCCTATCTCACAAAATTCTGTCCAGATTTTCCCACAAAACTCACAACACCCACCATTGAACCCAAAGCTGTCCAATCCGATTTAGCGGGAGAACTAGTTCTTGACCAGCCAATCTTGGTGTATTCTCGAAGGCTTAAAGCTCCTCAATAAGGCCAATCATTGGACCAAGAACCGGCTCCTAAAGAAACTTTAGCAAGTGACTTGGATATGTCAGTTGCATTACGAAAGGTGGTAAGATCATGCAATGCACCAACTATCCTATTTCAAATTATTTGACTTACTCAAAGTTGTCTTCAAAGTTTAAAACTTTCACTACTAGGCTTGATAGTGTAAGAATTCCAAGAAATGTGCATGATGCATTCCAAGAGCCTAAGTGGAAGGAAGTTTTACTTGAGGAAATGAAGGCCTTACTTGAAAATAAGACATGGGATATTGTAGATCTACCGAGGGAAAAAGATGGTTGGTAGCAAGTGGGTGTTCACTGTGAAGAATAGGCAAGATGGAAAGATCGAAAGGTATAAGGCTAGATTAGTAGCTCAAGTTTTTACATAAACCTGTGGAATAGATTATGAGGAGACATTTGCTCCAATTGCAAAGTTGAACACAGTTAGAGTTCTTCTCTCATTGGCTGCAAATTTAGATTGGAAACTTCATCAGCTTAACATTAAAAATGCCTTCTTAAATGGTACATTAGATGAGGAAATATATACGAGGATCTCATCAGGTTTTGAATCTAAAGAAGAAAGGGGGAAGTCTGCAAACTGAAAAAATCTTTATACGGCCTCAAACAGTCTCCACAACCATGGCTTAAGAGGTTCAGTAACACTCTTTACAGATTTGGATACAAACAGGGACAAGCTGATCACACCTTGTTTGTGAAGCTTGGAAAAAATGGAAAGAAGTTCATCTTGATTGTTTATGTGGATGATATTATAACCACAGGTGATGATACTAGTGAGATCAATGATCTTGAAAACAACTTGAGGCTGGAATTTAAAGTAAAAGATCTTGGAGCCTTGAGACATTTTCTTGGAATGGAGATTGCTCGAAGTAAAGAAGGTATTTTTATATCTCAACAAAAATACATTCTTGATTTATTGGAAGAAACAGGAAAAATGAGTTGCAAACCCATGGGAACTCCACTGGAAAGAAACTGGAAATTCAAGAGAGATGAAGAAGATCATCCTATTGACAAAGGAAGATACCAAAGGTTGGTCAGAAAACTTATCTATTTGTCATTAACCAGACCAGATATTGGTTACTCTGTAAGTATTGCCAGCCAGTTTATGCACTCTCCAACTCAAAGGCATTTAAAGTTAGTCAACCATATTTTGAGGTATCTCAAACGCAGTCCAGGCAGATGATTAATGTTTCAGAAAATGAGAAAAGGAGCATAGAACGTTTTACGGATGTAGATTGGGCTGGTTGTATTGAAGATAGTAGATCAACTTCTGAATATTGTGCCAAGTTGTGGGGGAATCTCGTCACGTGGAGAAGCAAGAAGCAGTGCGGAAGCAGAGTTTAGGGCAATTGCACAAGGAATTTGCGAAGTTATTTGGTTAGAGAGGTTAATGCAGGATCTACAGATCAACACTTCCTCTCCCACCAAAATCTTCAGCGATAACAAATCAGCCATTAGCATAGTGAAGAATCCAGTTCAACATGATCAAATGAAACATGTTAGAATTGACTGAAGCTTCATCAAACGTGAAATAGAAGGAGGCATTGAATTATGCTATCTTCCTACTCAAGCATAGGAAGCAGATATTTTCACAAAGATCATGCCTAAGCCTAGATTCGAGACAATTCTAAACAAGTAGGGAATGACAAATATCTATTCCTCAACTTGAGGGGGAGTGTTGGATAATTATTTATCTTTATTTTTAGATAAGTCTGTTAGCCTTGGAGATTGTTGGATAATTATTTATCTTTATTTTTTAGATAAGTCAGAGATAAGTTTAGCATATTTTAAATCTGATAGTTAGTAGCATTAAATTAGGGAATACTCTTGTATAGATTCCCTTGAATCAAAGGAATAAAGTGAAGTTTTGTCCCCTTTCTAAAATCCTCATGTTTCAGTTTTTATTTCTCATCTTATTCCAATTGTCAACCTGCATCTGAGATGTGTCAATTGATTTGCAATAGCAATGAACATGAGTCTCTGAATGAATTGTACGTCAGTATTGGTGCTGAAGTAAGGATGGTAATCTTTTCTGTGTCTTTGATTTGATTGTCTGATTATCTGATCCCATAAGGTATCCAGATCCTTAATCTGCTTAAGAACTGTGAACATGTTGCAATATTAAGAACTTTGTTCATGTACTTCTTGTAATGTCTCAGGTTGAAATGTCGGAAATCCGATCTATAATAACTAGAGCCTCATCAAGGAGTCTGGTGCTTGTAGATGAAATATGTCGAGGGACAGAAACGGCAAAGGGGACTTGTATTGCAGGAAGCATTATTGAAATCCTTGATAAAATTGGTTGTATGGGCATTGTGTCTACTCACTTGCATGGAATATTTGACTTGCCACTTCATACCAAGAATACCGTGTGTAAAGCAATGGGAGCAGAATATATAGATGGACAAACTAAACCAACATGGAAATTATACAACGGGATCTGCACAGAAAGCCTTGCTTTTGAAACAGCTAAGAGGGAAGGGATCTCTGAGAATATTATCCAAAGAGCTGAGGAGCTTTATCAAATAGCCTATACTAAAGAGGTTCATCCACACAGGCCAGAAAAAAATGTGGGAGAATTCTGCTCTGGAAGAATTTTTTATGGTTCCAGCGAAGTTCCTTTTCCATCTGGTGAAGTTATGGATGGATCTCTTCAGCATAATAACAATTGTGTGAAGGCAATGGAATTCAGACAGAAGGATGTTGAGAATGCTATTAGTTCAATTTGCCAGAAGAAGATGGTTGACCTGTACAAGCAGCAAAATGCATCAGAAGTGCTTGTACAGTGTGTTGCTATTGGTGCTAGGGAACAGCCTCCTCCATCAACAGTAGGTGCTTCATGTGTCTATGTGATGTTGAGACCTGACAAGAAGCTCTATGTTGGAGTGGTAATTTCTTATAATTCAAATCTATTTCTTTTATTCTTAGAATATTGGACAACCAATTCATTGCAGTAGCAAAGAACTCTTTCCTCACATGATGCTTATGACTGTCTATTCTCAGTGACTTGAAAGCAGCATAACTGGTGCTTTGTTATTTATATTGAACCTTGTAGTATACAAATGTTTTTTCCTGGTTCATCCGAAAGAACAAAGGAGCTCTACCAAGATTCAAGAGCATGTTTACAGTGTGCAAATAGACTCGAAGTATTTGATCAGACAGTTGAACTTTTAACTCTTGGTTCATTTCTTTTGATCTTTTTTCAACAGACAGATGATCTTGATGGGAGAGTGCGCGCCCACCGCTCAAAAGAAGGCATGCTCAAGGCAACCTTTATTTATTTCATGGTTCCAGGAAAGAGCATAGCTTGCCAACTGGAAACCCTTCTCATCAATCAGCTCCCTCATAGAGGTTATCTATTGTCCAATGTGGCCGATGGCAAACACCGCAACTTTGGAGCAAACAATCTTTGTCTCGACAATGTAACGGTTCACTAAGGTGACAGACATCATTCATAATTGTGCAAAAACGGTCTGTGTCCCATGTTTTATGTATTGACATGGGATAAGCAGTGGTGCAGCAATTTTGTTTTTGATAACAGTTGCTCCACTTGGCACTGTATTTAGGTGAGCCAATTGGTTTTTGTAAAACAAAACTATATTTTGCTTAGTTATTCTTTCGGAAATCAGAAGTCTCGTCTTTTCCCCTATCTATGCTATCCGAGACCTGCCAACAGTAGCTAAGTTTAATTTTATGATCCTCAGAAGGGCATATGTATATACTTACCAACTTTAAAGTTTTGAACTTTGTTAACATAAAGTTGTTCATGTTAAATACAAGGAACCAAGCACTTCATAGCTATCCCAGTGATCAAAGTCAGTTCACTTTTACTACTTAGAAGAGTCCTGCTGATCATCCCTGAATAAAAAACAGCTTGTTGGAAAAAGGATGTAGAAACCTACATAATTGATTTTGATTACATTGTTCATACTAACTCAGTGTAATTTCTACCTCAAATTGTTAAATGCCCTTGGAGAAACTTCACTGAAAGCACCAATGAATTCCTGAATGAATTATAGGTTGTCATTGAGATTGCAGAATAACTTTTTCCTTTGAAGATTGGCTAGAAAAATAAGTCTATGTAATCCATGAAGCCATTGGTTCCTTGTCTTTTCCTTCCACTGCATCCCCATGGTTTGAGGATATTCTGGCACGAAACTAGCCATCACATCTCCTGTGTCTTTGGTGTGCAGGCAATATATCCTTAAGGGTGAATTCAAGCCTTCAGTTCTTAGCATTCAGTTTCTCCTGAAGGATTTTGTTCAGAAGTACTGGATTTGCCTTGCCTTTTGATGCTTTCATTACCTGAAAATGAATATAATGTTAAGAATAACCTCGCTCTCCTCCATAAATCCTGGAAATGGCCTTCATGGTAAACCTCGAGAATAGATGAATTTAATACCTGGCCAGCAAAAAAACCTTGTAATTTTGTCTTGCCTGCACGATATTGTTCTAACTGCTTTGGATTCTCTGAAACAACTTTATCAACCATTTTTTCAATCTCAGCAGGATCTGTTATCTGCTAATAGAAAACCATGACAAGAGAGCTGTCGTTAACATTCTTCGCTATCTCAGTTATCTTCATATAACTCTATCTATATGTATCATTGGAAAGAACATTTACACTACATCTCATTACTTTTAAGTGTGCTCAAATTATGATATGACAATGCAAATGAACTTCGCATGAAAAGCTTGCTCTGTATCAGTAAAACCATTAGTCATGCATCCAGCAACATACCTAGTTTGGCTACATTCACATATGACTTGCATTGCTCTAAAATTGTGAAGAAAGATGTAATGTTTGCATCCAGTTTATATAATCGACAGATATTGCACATCATGAATAGAAGTAAACGTCAAAGTAGACAGTTAACATTCATGTGCATGGGTCATCAGTCTTTAGACAAAATTTTGACCAAAATAACTTGCCTGAACAAGATCCTTTTCCTTTATCACTCCTTTGACAGTTCCACCTTTCGCTATGAGCTCAAACAAAATCTGCAAAACATGGGATAGAAATATATACAGACAATGTCAATCAGATCACATGTTCAGTGATATCAAGCTGCAAATTTCAATATATGAGAATATAGATGCACATTTGACAAGGAAGCCTGCATATCTCATTCTGACTTCCAAAGTGAATCAAGATGCAGAATTTCCAGACCTTAATTTTATTTCAATAATAACATAATATTGAAATTTCACTAAATGCTGGTTCTTGTTACATGTGTTGTCACGGATCCAATTAGACAAGAGGAACATATGATGATCTCAATGTCTAGTTAATAATAGGGCTTCCATATGCCAGCACCAAGGAAAAAAAGAACGAGAAAAGAGACATAGCTTGAATTTTGATCAACTATAATTTCCTTTTTAAAATCAACAAGACTTTATCAAATCATGAGAATCTAAGATAATTCATAACTCACTGGAAGCCTCAACTCTTCAAAAGCAAAAGCTAAAGCAAAACTATCTATTGCAAGATCGCATCAGTAGATCTATGGACCTTTGGGACTTTGAATCCGAAAAAGTGAAGCAACATTGTTACCTCTTTCCCAATCTTGCCACTTATTGTCCCACTTTTAATTGAAGCTATCAGATCAGCCAGCTCTTCTGGTTTAAGTTTAATATCATTTATAGAGACCTTTTCATTGTTAATATAGGCAGCAATGTCACCCATAATCCAGTTGGCAGCCAGCTTCATATCAGCTCCTTTTGCAACTGTTGCATCAAAAAATTCTGCTACCTAATTCATTTGTACAGTGAGAGGATGCTGATTAGATGATTCCAGCACTATATATTTTTAAGAGATATTTTGGGAAGAAACTACACAACTAGAGAAAATTAGGATAATACATTCTCAGTTTAGCTTAAAAGAATGAGCATAATGAAATGGAGACAACTAAGGGTCACAAAAATCCAGACTATAGAATATGAAACCCGCAAGACAAGTGCAAATTATTCAATTGGGATACACTGAACCCTTGACTGTTACAACATTCTACATGGATTGATGAGCTCTAAGAAACTAGTAAAACTGGGTTTCACAAGAAAATTGAAAATATTTATAGTTATTGAATCTCTCGCAGGAGGAAGAAACAATTTGAATTGAGAATTGGAAATACATAAATATGAGCCTCTATTCTGCAGCATATTTTCTGTACATTCACTTTTGAGTGATAAAGCAACATGATACAAAATACAGTAACACGAGTAGTTTTTTGGTCCTTAAATAGATGAAAAGGAAGCCTGAAAAAACACGACGTGTCATGGTCAGCAATTGTATATCCTGAAACCTTGTGATCTACAGCAAAACTTACATTTTTGTCATTTGCAAGGAAAAGAACATCCTGCATACTCAGGCCCATGTCTTCATACCGTCTTCGTTTCATTTCAGGAAGTTCTGGCAAAGAAGTCCGTATACTATCAACATACTCCTCTGTGAGAAGAACTCCTGGAAGATCTGGTTCTGGGAAATACCGATAATCAGCAAGTCCTTCCTTTTTTCTCATTGTGACGGTTCTCTAAGCAGTGCAAAGAAGCACAAGAAACACTTTAAATCATAAACCATCTTTAATTATTTTATTTCTTCTGTTATTTTTTACTGGTGATAATGAAAAAGGCACTTAGCTAATTCATGAAAGTACAAATTATAAACAAGAAGACATAGCTAAAACCTGAGCGCCTTCCTCCCAAAGACGAGTTTCTTGTATAATTGAATCACCTTGACCTTGACTATGAAGATGCACTTGTCTTGATATCTCAAAATCAATTGCCCTATTGATTGCAGCAAATGAGTTTAAATTTTTTATTTCAACCTGTCAACGCAAAGTGAGGGCATGCAAATCAGTAATTAAAAGTTTTGCATCAGATAACAGTGTTTTCTAATTAGTTTCAGCAAAATGTCCACAAATACCGAGTATTTTCTAATATTCATGGCTTAAAAAGGGCATTCTTGTTCACAAGATTGAAAACTGATCTTCCTAGAAAAAAAGAACCACAGCAATTTCTTCCTTCAATCTAAATGTGACAGAAAAGCTACTTTTGACCTCAAAAATGACCAGTGTGCTATTTAAAATTTGAATTTCAACATATGATCAGCGGCAAGCTGTCAATTACTTTAGTTGCTGGAAATGCACATGTTACCTTTGTGCCAAACTCTACTTGGCCAAGTGGTCGTATTGAGACATTTACATCACAACGTAGAGAGCCTTCTTGCATGTTACCATTACTAACACCCAGAAAGCGAACAACCCTTTGTAGTTCTGCTGCATACTCAGCAGCTTCAATTCCACTTCTCATATCAGGTTCAGAAACAATCTCAAGCAAGGGCACTCCTGCTCTATTCAAGTCAACCTGTTAAGAGGTACAGGTTTTAAGAATCCTGTTTAAACAACTTCAAAACACCTATAGATCCTTGGAAACATGGAACATTTGAAAATTCCGTTAAACAACTATAAAAAGCAACACAATGTCCAATAGGTAGCTCAATAAAACTAAACCCAGGGTTATCAAAAGCAATTTAAATAATCAACCATGGAAAACAACTACAGCACAATTTTCTTGATACTGATTTTATATCCTAGAGTAGTGAAATCAAATAAGATCAAAGACTAAGAACTTCAAGTTACTAATATAAGCTGTGAGGAGAAGTGAGTGCCTGCGAGTAGCTTCCATTTCCTGAATGGAGCAGCTTCCCTGCATCTTCTTCCATGTGGACCCTTGTAATGCCAAACTTCCTATGCCCCCCACCAAATTCCACAGGAAGATCCAAATCAACGTAGCCACCAGTTGCAACTGGTATATCAAACTGTGATATTTGATAACCCTTTGGAAGATCAGGGTAAAAGTACTGTTTCCTATCGAACTTCGAGCTCAGAGACAGTTTGCAATTGAGTGCCAGACCCAATTTCACAGCAAATTCAATAACTTTGGAGTTTAAGACAGGTAAAGTACCCGGTAAACCCATGCAGATGGGGCATATAGTGGTGTTAGGTTGAGCTCCATAATTGTAAGGGCACCCACAAAAGGCCTTAGTTAAAGTGGATAGTTGGACGTGAGTTTCTATACCAATGATTGCCTCATAGTCCTTCAAGAGTTTGTCTACTGTTTTAACCTTGCTTTGTGGTGAGACTTTGGTTTGTACACTCGGCTGTTTTTCTTGTGTGGCAGTTTGTGTGGTGCTGTTCAGAGTGCAAAACAGAACGCCATTGTTTCTCCTGAACAATGCAGACGGTGATAGCAATAAAGGATAGGTTTGAATGTTTCTAAACAATGATGAAGCCATGCTTTACTGATTCGGAGCGAACCCGGTATAGGTACCATAAAAGTCGATAGTGTCTCTGCAAAAACTCAAACACGTTATAAGCAAACTAAGAAAGTCAAATTAGAAAGGCCAGAACTGAGAACAAGAAACAAACTAGAAAAGTTAAGCCACTGAACACAAACTGAAAAGAATCAAATTTAAAAGATACCCAGGTGGAAATTCATGCTCTAAGCTTGGAAATGAGTAAATTACTGAACACTTGCTAAACGAGAACAAGCAACCTCCCCAGGATTCTCCCAAAAATGGTATGTTTAATTCTGTTGAATACCCAAAAAGCATTTACAAGCAAAAACGCAGAAATGAATAACAAGAGCAAGCAAAGGTAACAACTTGAAAGAGCTGAAGAATGAAATAAAATGGGAACGTTACAACTCTAAAAGAGTTAAAAGTAGTAACGACAATGGAATGAGTTGATTGAGACTGACATATATATAGAGACTGTATATGGAGGAAAAGCGCCTGAATTACCAATTCTTGGAACAACCAACAGAAAAGGAAGCAAAGAGGTCAGCCAGCAAATGGTCATCCATGGACATATATCTTTCCCAGAACTGCTGGACACAAAGCCAAGCGTGCGGCAGGCTCGAATACGCTCACACCATTTTTATCAATTATCTTCACAAAAAATATATACAAATTTCGTTTTCAAATTTCATTTCATGTTAATAAATTAGATTTTCATATTAATATTTAAATTATAAACAGTATTTATTTAATCCAAACTTTTGATAATTTTAAATTAATAAGAGTTTATTTATAATATAGTACATTAAAAATATATTAATTAATATTATTTAATAATAAGTCTGATATGTTAAATTCATAACATTAAACACTTATCCGTTAAAAATAAAGCATAGTGGAGACGCTTAGCTCACAGAAGATAATGGGAATAAGAATAGGGATGAATATAATAAAAATAAAAATATAATATTGTCAACAATGAATTTCATCCATCTTATAATCCCTGAAAAAAGGGGAATAAAAGTGTGACCTTTTCAATGATAGATTGATACCAAACATAAATTTTCATTCCATATTCATATCTTTTTTTTTTCCATTACCTCCAAACAAGCACACCAATTTGTCAAATCTATTAGTTAAACATTTATGACTTAATATTATCATTCCACTTTTAAAACCTACAATTAATTAATGAATTTAATTTATTTAATGAACTTAGACTGTTACAATTTATTTTAAAATGAAATTAGACAATTTGGTTAGTAGTGATAGAAAAATATAAAAACATGCAAGAATTAAAAGAAAAAATATATTAACACCAACAATAATACCATCTAGTATAAATCTCGTTGAGGACCGGAGTTTACGGAAGTCTAATTATATGTGGTCTTACCTCAAAGGGTGTTTTCAAAATATTAACAACAAATTAATATTCAAATAATTGACCTAAAATATTAAATCAAAATAATAAAAGAGGTTAAAGATTAAGTTTCAACTGAATCAAATTTAATGTTGAATTAAATTAAATTTTTGTTAATTATTAGTTATTATATTTTATAAATTTAAGAAATAATTAAATATTTAAAATATTGTCATTATTCCAATCTATAATAGAAGGTATTAAGGATGGTTTTAAAGACTAAACTATTGTAGAATTTATCTATTTTTAATGTACTATTATTATTAAAAACTTATTATTATTAGTTATTATTTTTTAAGGTATTATTATTGTAGAATAATAAAACTTAGAGAATTGATGTATTTTTAAGATTATAAGTCAATTATGTCATTTTATTATGTACGTGAATTTGGGATAGTTTTATTAAAATATGCAATTTATTTAGTAGTTATCAAAATGTGATTATGCATATTTTACTTTCATTTTATATATCTTTTGGAGACTAACAAAAATCTGTTAATATTTTAGGTAAAAGGTTAAAATAATTTTTAAAAATTTTCAATTTTAAAACATAATTTTTAATATTTTAGTGCTATAGATTGTATTTTATTGTTACTAAATATTCACATATAGTCTTATAAACTTTAGTAACGTAGTTCATAAATATAATAAAACTTAGTAATGCACTTCAAAAGTTTTCTTACTTATTATAAATAAGGTTTTACGAAAATTTATTAATTCTAAGTCATTAATAAATGATATTCAAATACAGGACGAGTCTTGAAGCAACTGATAAGGTCGTTCCTTTGTGATCAAAAGGTCATAAATTTGAATCACGAAAATAACTTCTTTGTAAAATGCAAAGAGTGACTCTTCCAACTCTTAGAAGGCAAGGAATTTTATATCGGGATTGTTGCTGTTGCTGTACTAAATGATATTTAAATATGAAATATTTTATAAAGATATTTTAACCATATTAGTGAACTTATAACATCAAAAACTTGAAATAGATAAGGGAATAAGTTACCTTTTTATTATGTAAGAGGCAATATAAGTATATACCATACAATCATTTAGAAAATAGAAACTAATTTACTTGTTAATTTACAAATAGAAGTTAGGATCTAATTGGCTTTAATTTTGAAACTTAAGAATGTACAATTCTAATATTTATGGAGAAAATATATCAATACTCTCTCTCAAGTTAGCGTGTATATGTCATATATGCCTAACTTATCAACATATTTTTAAAATATTTGATTTGATACGGTAAGAATATCAGTCAGTTGATCCTCGTAACAAATCTTAGACAACTCTTTAATTTTTCTATCCAATCTCTCCATAATGAAGAATCCATCAAGCTTAATATGCTTCGTTCGATTATGTTGGACAAGATTGCAAGTTACAACATACTCTTTGTTGTTATAATAAAATCGAATTGATTGTCCTAGGGTAACCCAAATCCTGTAGAAGTAGTTTTAGTCACAAAGCTTCACACAATCCAAGTATCGTTATCTTTTCATACAACTTCCTCACTTAAGCGAGAAATACTATTTTTTCTTGCTTCTCGATGTGATAAGATTTCCACCTCCAAATGAGAAGTAACCAAAAGTTTATCATCTATTATATATTGATCTAGCTCAAACAGTGTATGTATAACAACTATGTTTTATTAATTTGTATTCTCAATAAACACAATTATTTTTCTAAGAATAGATTTTTAGTACCTCAAAATTTCCATAATTGCATTTGTATGTTGTTCACTAAGATTATGCACACATTAGCTAACAATGTACATTGCACAAGCTTAGATCAGATTTTATGTGAGTCAAATACATTAACCTCCTTACGGGCATTTGATATCTTCCTTTATCAATAAGTACTTAGTTTGCTTCAATATATAGCTTCAAGCTTTCCTTAATTGGTGTATTATCTAGTTTTTGTATTGTCATATGCGTTTCTTATAATAACTCTAATCATACTTTCTTTGGGATAAGATAATTCTTTTTATTTTATCAAAAAACTTCAATCACAAGAAAATATTTCAAGAAACTAAAATATTTTATTTTAAATTTTTAGGTAAATGTCATTGTAATGCCTTCCTTTCTTCAAGATTGTCCCTTATAATCACTATGTCATTCACATATATGGTAGGAGCAATTATTTTATTTTGTCTCTTTTTTTAAAAATAAAATGTAGTTCGAATTAATTTGGTGGCATGTAAAAGATATCATAGACTTTGTAAATCTTTTAAACCATGTTAGTAAGATTGTTTTAAACTATATAAAGATTTGTTTTCAATTTACAAACCTTTTCATTATGCCTAATTTTCATCTATATAGACCTTCAAATAATTCACCATAAAAAGTTTTTCATGGGCTGCAAAAAGAAGGCTGCGTACAATTGATGTGCCTCCTCCAACTTTTATAAAGCAAGGAATCTTATGCACTGAGATTGTTGTTGTTATTGTACTAAATGATACTTAAATAAGAATTATTTTATAAAGAGATGTTAACCATATTAGTGAACTTATAACATCAAAAACTTGAAATAGATAAGAGAATATGTTACCTTTTTATTATGTAAGAGGCAATATAAATATATACCATACAATCATTTAGAAAATAGAAACTAATTTACTTGTTAATTTACAACTAGAAGTTAGGATCTAACTGGCTTTAATTTTGAAACTTAAGAATGTACAATTCTAATATTTATGAAGAAAATATATCAATACTCTCTCTCAAGTTAATGTGTATATATATGTCATACATGCCCAACTTATCAACATATTTTGAAAATACTTGATTTGATATGGCTTTGATAAGAATATCAGTTAGTTGATCCTCATAACAAATCTTGGACAATTCCTTAATTTTTCTATCTAATCTCTCCATAATGAAGAATCCATCAACCTTAATATACTTCGTTCAATCATTTTGGACAAGATTGCAAGTTATAGCATAAACTTTGTTGTCATAATAAAATCAAATTGATTGTCCTAGGTAACTCATATCCTATAGAAGCAGCCTTAGTCATAAAGCTTCACACAATCCAAGTGTCATATCTTTTCATTCAACCTCCTCACTTAAGCAAAAAATATGTTTTTTCTTGCTTCTCAATGTGATAAGATTTCCACCTCCAAATGAGAAGTAACAAAAAGTTTATCGTCTATTATATATTGTTCTAGCTCAAGCAGTTTATGTATAAATAACTATGTTTTCTCAATTTGTACTCTTAATAAACAAAATTATTTTTCTAAGAATAGATTTTTAGTACCTCAAAATTCGCATAATTGCATTTGTATGTTGTTCACTAAGATTATGTACACATTAGCTAACAATGTACATTGCATAAGCAAGATCAGACATTGCGTGAGTCAAATACATTAACCACTTTATATGCATTGATATCTTCCTTTATCAATAAGTACTTAGTTTGCTTCAATATATAGCTTCAAGCCTTCCTTAGTTAGTGTATCATCTAGTTTATGTATTGTCATATGCGTTTCTTATAATAACTCTATGTCATATGCATTTCTTATAATAACTCTAATGCATACTTTCTTTGGAATAAGAAATTTCTTTTTCATCAAAAAACTTCAATCACAAGGAAATATTTCAAGAAACTAAGTTATTTTAGTTTAAGTTTTTTAGACAAATGTCATTGTAATGCCTTCCTTTCTTCAAGATTGCTCCTTATGATCACCATGTCATTCACATATATGATAAAAGCAATTATTTTACATTGTCCCTTTTTTAAAAATAAAACGTAGTCCAAATTAATTTGGTGGCATGTAAAGGATATCATAGACTTTGTAAATCTTTTAAATCAAATTAATAAAGACTGTTTCAACGATATAAGGATTTTTGTTTCAATTTACAAACCTTTTCATTATGCCCAATTTTCATCTATATAGACCTTCAAATAATTCACCATAAAAAGGTTTTTTTGACATCAAATTTTTTTATTGACCAATCTAAAATTGTAGCTAGGAACAATAGTACTCTAACAGTACTGATTTTAGCTAATGGAGCAAATGTCTTTGTATAATCAATCTCGCATAGGTAAACTCTTTTGCTACTAATCTTGCTTTGAATTGTTAATTGTGTCATCTGCTTTAAACTTTTGGTATAAATCCACCAAAATCCCGCTAAACTTTTTTCACTGGACAATCAACAAGATCCCATGTTTTATTCTTTTGTAAGGAGTTTAGTTCCTCGTTCATTGCAGCTTTCTATTTTGAATCAGCTAAAGTTTCTTACACAATGTTAGGGATATCTACAGTCGATATAATTGTTTTGCAAATAACTTATTAGGTTATAATTTGAATTATAATAACTCATAGGATATTTAAATCTGCTTATTTTAGGTTCAAAAGTGGGCTTAAGAGTACCTTTACTGAGATGTTTTCGTAATCATTTTCTAGGTGGCTCGGGTTCTACATAGGAACATCCTCAATAAATGATTGGTGTGATACATATGTTAGGGACTAAAACTCTTCAATTGATGGAGTTGCATCTTCTAGTTAAATCATTCCTTCATGCTCCAAGTGATTTTCTAGCTCAAACATTTTTCCTGCTCAACACCATGTCTTTTATGCGCCAAGTGATTAACACCATAATTCAAAGAGCTTCATTACTTATATTCAAATCAGTAACACCATGATTAAGGAACTGATACTCCCCTTGAAATTGATAGCCTAAAGTGTGAATTTTCTTCTAATTCTCCCCCTGAAGTTTAAACATAAAAGAAAAATGGATTAACTCTCTGTGAAAAAATGTGTATGTTGTTATGAACATACATTAAGTTAAACAATGATAACACATATACCATTTTTTATTTATAGCATCTCTAAGAAACGCACACTGTAAGGCTCATAGAGCTAACTTATGACATTGATATTTATGGATACATATAAATACTATGAATCCAAAGACATCAGGAGGTAAATTTGGTACCAGTGGAGCAACTACAACCTCATTAAGACCTTGGAGTGTAGTTTGAAAGTCAGAGGAGCATAAGGAAGTTCAATTAATTAAATATGCTAAACAGGAAAGAGTTTCTCCCTAATAGGAAATGCTGATTTTTTCTTTTGATAGCACCCTATTTTCTAATGTGTATCAACACATATAATTTGATTAGTTAATAGTTTCATGTACTTTCAAATAATGTTCGCAATATAATTAAATTAGAATGTAAATGTCGAATACAGAAACAATTCCAACCCCACGCCAAACTTGAAACCTTTAAATTAATAAACTCTACGTAGGCTTGTAGTACTACAAACATAAGCATAATGACGGCTTGCTATCTAAAAGATTGATGTTACTGGATTAGAGACTAAAGCATGTCCAAGTCCCAACATAACATTGTCAGCATCTCATTTAAGGGTCCACGTGTGCTTAGAAAAATCATAAAAGTTAATATGAGAAGCAGAATACAGTACAGCAGATCTTATCCAAAGAGGTGGCAGTACTGAAATTGCATATGCACCGTTTTGGATATGGAACATCGAGATTCCAAGAGAGTGGAGTTTGGTGGGTAACGTAAGAACAAAATCGACAAGTGTCCGACCACCTGTAATTAAAGGCATGCATGCGAGGCCTTATTGGCTTACACGTATCCTCCAATCCATACACTTAGCTCCTCTATATAGCTACACAGCCATTTACTTTTAGCACTCGTCAAACCAAGCACAAGTGGAAGAAGTGAAAGTTGCAAAGAAGAATTTGATTGTCAGCTTTGGTTATATATCAAGTGTTGGGACTATTACACGGCGGAGGGGATAAGAACTAAGGGTGATAAAGGAAAACAGAAAAGGAGATCATGGCGACGACTGTGGGGAGGAACGTAGCAGCTCCATTGTTGTTTCTTAACTTGGTCATGTACGCGATTGTGTTGGGTTTTGCTAGTTGGTGCCTTAACAGATATATCAATGGCCAAACCTACCATCCAAGTAAGTTCTCGCTCAATTTGCAGCTTTCAGTAGCTGGTAACTTTAACTTCCATTACACTAATACAGGCCAATAAGTCTTTCTTTGACAGTGAATGCATTAACTAGTTGTGTAGTTGGAAAACATAACGATAAGAAACATACATATGGTTAAGCTGATTGAAACTTGCAGGCTTTGGAGGAAACGGAGCAACAGGTTTCTTCTTGTCCTTTGCAATACTAGCAGGTGTTGTGGGCATCGCATCGAAGCTTTCAGGTGGCAACC
>JANVCQ010000232.1:52812949-52826605 GCA_025531925.1 Erythroxylum plowmanianum | reverse complement strand
CTATGCAACTTGGTTTGGTGGCTGTCGGACAAGACAGCATGTTCAAGTATACAAAATTTAAATTATTTAATTTTTTTTTACTTGGACAATTCTTATAAATTAAAAAATTAATTAATTTTCAGACATTTTAAATTTTTTTAATTTTATTGACTAAAAATTAAATTTTTAATCAATTTTATGACTGTCTAATATTAATTGAATATTTTAAATCTTAAATTTTTTTTTACTGATTTAATTTTCAATACAATTTTTAAAACGAATTTGATTATCGAATCAATCCATTTTTAGGGGCAAAGATAATTATGCTTTACAAGGTTTGACTCTGCCTAAAAAACTTCTATAGTTCAATGCTTTTCAATCAAATCATCATAGTTTGTTTGTCAAATCAGGAGATTGTGTCAAATTTTTTTAACAAAAAACTTAATAAAAGAGATGTATATACTTATTTAATAAAAATAAAAATAGAATACTAATTATAAACATCTATAGGAATCAAACAATTATAAGAATATTGACTTTTTTTATATTTTTGTTATTAATAAGGAAAATTATGTACTTTTGAATATATACCAAACAAAATATTTGATTTAGATCATAATTTAGAAATTCTTATAAATTGTTTAAAGAACCAATGATTTAATTGATAATAAATTGATTTAGATAATAATTTAGAAATTCTTATAAATTATTTAAAGAATTAATGATTTAATTGATAATGTGAAAATCCAAACACGTATATTTGACAATAAGGGCATTTTAGTCTTTTTATTACTTATTTCTTTCTTATTTTAAATTTATATTTTCAAACTAAACATTGGAATATAAATTTTTTTATCTATTTCATTTCTTAAATTAAATAAAATAATACTTATTTTATTCTATTTCTCATCTTTTTTATTATTAAGAATAACTATTTTATTCCCTATCTATTCTATTCCTTGAATCACACGGGTCATTAAGTGTTTCAAAGATTACACACTTTCTTCTTCTCCTCCATATGGCAAATAAACTCATTTCTCAGCATTTGTTTCTGCCTTCTTGGACCGGTTTTGCAAAGCTGTCCAAGTTCACAGTCACGGAAGAACAAAACATCCTGTACATATTTTATTACAAGAAGCAGGTAAGCAGTTCCAGATCATATCAAATATGTTGCACTTACTTAAATAAACATTTCTTGAACGATTGAGTGGGTACGTAACTATTTTCCCTAGACTCCATTTCGAATAACATGTACGATATGACATCGTGACATGTTATATACTAAAATACTACTTGGCTACGTGGAGAGAATGAGGTTATTTATTACCAAGTCCATTTGCTTAGACTTGAAACGATCTTGGATTTTCATGTGAAATAATTAAATTTTATTTAATGACTTTAAAATAACTCAAAAGGCAAAATATATGCATTCACCTTAAAATTTTTAGAATAAGTTCTTAACATTAATATTTATAAATTATCTCTTAATATCAAACTAAAATTTATTAAAATGAAGAGAATCTTAAAAGTATATTACTAAATTTTAATATAATAAAAATGTATTATTAAAGTTTAATATATTAAATATAAGTATTTAATTTAATGGCAGAAAAATCCCATGCATTAAACATCATTTTAAAAATGGCTTAATATTAAAAACATTTATCTGATCAACTTTTTGATTCGATTTAGTTTAATAATTTTTGTTGTTAAAATCAATCAATTTATTAATTAATCGATCAATTTTTATAAACTAATCAATTTTTACAAATTGAAATTAATTAATTAATTTTTATCCAAAAGTCTCTTTTTAATTAAAATTTTAAATTTTTGATTGTCTTTTTAAATCATTTTAAAATTCTTTAATTTATTCTTAAATTCAAGTATGGAAAATATGTATAAACCCTTACTAATTTAAGTTCTCCAAAACCCTTTCCATCGCCAAAACAGCAACATCTGTCTCCAAATGACGTACTGATTTGCATATTTTATACCCAAAATGGAATCCAACACTTACTTAAATAAGATTATGCGATGGGGATCGATCTCCTTAAGAAGTAAGCAATTGAAACACCTGGTGAAGAGCCATTGGAGCGGTAGTTATTTTCAGAGTTAAAAAAAATTCCACCACCCACCACACCAAATCTATATTAAGCTTTTAAGTAGGGTTATTATTAATTGTTTCGCAGTGTCCAGAATGCACAAACCCGAGTACGGACGTGGCACGCGGCCGTGAGTCTAGTCTTGCACCTTTGTCTTTAGCATCAATTGTAAGATTTAATCAAATATTCGATAGATACGATCCTTACTACGACATGTCACCCAATGCCGTGACAAACTTTCCCCATGTCCTAAATGCCCTTGTCCGTCCCACACGTGGCATTGGCTTGTTGGATTTTCCATATTTTAAAACAAAATTAATTAAAAATACTCTTACGTATTATTAATGTATCCCACCTTTTAAAACTATCATGTGTTAAAGATGACATCGTTTTAGAGTTTGTAAAGATATCTAAAATTAGATTGATATTTTTTTAAAAAATTAAGGAATACAATTAATAATATGCCAAATTCTAAGAGTTTAAAAATATAAACTTAAAAATAATTCATAAATTAATAGTTTCTTAAACTTTAAGCTTCAAATTTAATATATTCATGTTATAAAGTTGCTTGCTTTATTTTGTTAATTGAGAGTATATTAAAAAAAGGGTACTTACAATTCATTGCAGGTATTATTTTTGTCATCACCAAAGTTATCTCACCCACTAAACAAGTATTTGTGGAAAAGTTAAACAAGATTTAGTGTATTGATTATTAAGTATGATTTCATTTTTTGCATTATTCTAGTGCCACGCTTAGCCTTTTTTCTAATGTTTAATTGTTAAGTACCAAAAGGAAATACGGGACGATTTGATGGCGACACTAATTAAGTTGAGTGATGGAATGGAATGAGAGGCTTTGGCGCATATATAAATATGCGACAAGTACTAATCCTTTTGTGCACAGAATTTGGAAGACAAGGAACTGTTATCTTTACAATTAGACATCAACGATTCCAAGTTCCTTTTTTTTTTTTTTGGTGTGTTTGGGTGTGTCATTAAGAATTGAACTTTTAGATGTCTTGGGGAGTCATGGCAGGATCATTGGGTTGGGGAGGTGTGGTTGAAGAGGGTTGGAGGAAGGGTCCCTGGACTGCAGATGAGGACAGGTTGCTCATTGAATATGTAGAGTTGCATGGTGAAGGAAGATGGAACTCTGTGGCTAGGCTTGCAGGTAATCAGATCAAATCATGATGTCTCTGCATATATGAACTTGTAATCCTACTATTTCTTGGTTTCTTGTTATCAAATGTCTTCTGAAGTTATCTTCTTGTTTGGTCTGAACAGGCTTGAAAAGAAATGGGAAGAGCTGCAGATTGAGGTGGGTTAACTATCTGAGGCCAGACTTGAAGAGGGGACAAATCACTCCTCATGAGGAAAGCATCATCCTCGAGCTGCATGAAAGATGGGGCAACAGGTAATTAATTTTCACAGATTCTGAAAATCTTAGTAAAGGGTTTTTTTTCAACTGATCTTCATTGGTGATGTACAACGAAAATTTCAGGTGGTCCACGATTGCAAGAAGCTTGCCAGGAAGAACCGACAATGAGATCAAGAACTACTGGAGAACCCATTTCAAGAAGAAGTCCAAACTTTCTCCAGATAACTCTGACAAGGCAAGAGCACGATTCCTGAAGAGGCAACAGTTTAACCAACAGCAACAGCAACAGCAGCAGCAGCAGCAGCAGCAACTACTCCAACAGCAGCAGAACCAGCAACTTCAGCATCAACAACTGCTGAAACTAAACCAATTGGATATGAGAAAAATACTGTCCTTGCTCGAGGAAAACGACACCAAAGCACTATACGGATCACAACTGAGGCAAGAGGTGGTCGCTCCTTACGCTATCTGCACGGCGGAGGATGGTTTGGCCTATAATTTGTTGAATGGGAGTGCATCATCAGTCACTGAGACATCTTCTACTGAGGACTTTCTCTGGGATGGTGGTTTATGGAACTTGGATGATTTCCATGGAAATTTTGGTGTTGCTTCCGCAACATCTAAAGCTAATATGCAGAATCTAGTGGCACCATCTTGTTAACTATTTGCTGGGCGACCTTTTTAGTAATCCTAGTGTCTTGTCATCATGACTTATTCATAAAGGCTCCAAAGTCTCGAGCTTCGGATATTGATGACTAAAGTATGTGATTTTGGTTGCGATCAAAAGCCATCCAGATTATTTACTTTTTGAATCAGATTCTCACCAAGTTTTGCCTTAAATTTTAGAACTCTTTTCGTAACAATTACACGTAAATCAGAAGAGTGCATTCAAAAAGCAGAAGAAGAAGAATACTACAGAAACTTCAAGCATGCAGCTGTAATGTACAAAAGAAAGTATAAAGAAACTACAATTAGCCCCATTAATTAAAAATTAATCATCATCTTCATCATCAATCATCATAACCAATCCGAAATCTTGTAATGAAGCAGGATCTGGAAAGGTCTGACAATACACAGTCTTACCCATACGTAATAAAGAAGTTACTTCCGGTAGACTCAAGCGGAATCTGGAAAGATCTGACAATACACAATTTTACCCCTACGTAATAAAAAGGTTACTTTCGATAGACTCATATACAAATGAATCAATATATGAGTGAAGTAGGTTATAGGCAAAAAGGTAAAATTATCACGGTAAATTATTAAATCAATAAAATTACAATAAATACATAAATAAATAAAAATAAAAATAACAGGATGTACATGATGGAGTCCAAATACCTGAAAAGTTGTAAAGATTAATGTTGTAATTTAATTGCACAAGCTAATGGTTAAAAAGTTAACCATTTTTGTAATTTAGTTACACAAATTAAAATCAAATTCAAACCACTTTGTGCATTTATATTATAAGTTATATTTGAATATTAAAAATAAAAATTTGAATTAAGAAAATTTATGATGCAAAATAAAAAACACGTATATTTGTTTAAAAAAATATATTAAAATAAAAAGTATAATGATAATTTCATTATAACTATGTATACTTTTATATTCCATTAATCTTTTAAAAAATCAAAGCGACATTATTTTATTGTTATCTATTGGGCCTCAAATTAGGCCGGACTCATGCATCGATGTTAAGGTGGGCCGAGAAAACCTGGCCCAAAATTCGGTCCGAGCCCGACTCTTTAGCCATCTCTTAAATAATTGCATTATTTAAGAGATGTGTTTATGTTATTCACAAATAAGCAATATAAACTTTTTATGGGAACAAAATTAATTAATATAAATAATATATAATGGGTGAAGTTAACGGGTGCTTGTTAGGTGTTTTAGTAAATGAACTTCTTCTCCGCGCCTAAGATATCAACTTCCGTCGTCGCTCGTTCTGCTACACTCCTTTCACAATCCCAAACTCTTCTCCACTTGCTTCAACTCTCAGTTGCCGACCATTCTTTGATTCTCACACAACAATGCCATGCTCGCATGCTTTCTCTTGGTTTTGCTCAAAGCCCCCTTTTGGCGACGAAACTCATTTCTGCATATGCTACATGTGGCGTCCCAAATGAGTCAAGACTCGTCTTTGATTCGCTTCAGCTCAAGAGTGTCTACTTGTGCAACTCGTTGATTAATGGGTATGCAAAAAATCATGCCTATAGTGATGCCCTTGGCTTGTTTCAACGGATGTGGTTTCTCGGGGTTGCTGCTGATGATTATACCCTTGCAACAATTTTGAAAGTTTGCAGCGAGGCCACTGATTTGGATGCTGGGAAACTGGTTCAAGGGAGATGTGTGAGAACGGGATTTGTTTTTGATGTTGTTGTTGCCAATTCACTCATGTCTATGTATTGCAAATCTGGAGAATTTAGCGAATCTTTGAAAGTGTTTGATCAAATGCCTCATAGGAATGTGAGTTCTTGGAATGTTGTTATAGCAGGACATGTGGATACGGGGGATCGTTATTGTGGTAAACAGATATTCGACTCTATTAAAGATATGCAACTTGATGGTTTAAAGCCTGATGCTTTTACAGTTTCGACTCTTTTACCTTTGTGCAGTGAGGATGTGGAGAAATTGGATTATGGAAGGCAGCTTCATGGATATGCAGTAAGAAATAAATTGGGTTTGGGTTTTGGCTTGGATTTTCATTTGGGTTGTTGTTTGATTGACTTTTATTCAAGGATTAAAAGAGTTGTTTTAGGTAGACGGGTCTTTAATCAAATAGAGAGTAGAAATGTTTATACTTGGACAGCAATGATAAATGGTTATGTGAAAAATGGAGCTCTGGAAGAAGGTTTGGTCCTTTTTGATGAAATGCAGAGGAAAGATAGAGTCAGACCTAGTAGAGTATCTCTCGTGAGTATTCTTCCTGCTTGTAGCTCAGTTACTGGTTTGAACGGTGTAAAACAAATTCATGGATATGCAATTAGAAGAGAATGGAATATTGATGTTTCTTTGTCTAATGCTTTGATAGATATGTATTCTAAGTGTGGCTGCTTGAATTATGCTATTCGTGTCTTTGAGGATGAGTCGGTTTGCAGAGATGCGATCTCATGGAGCTCAATGATGTCTGGATATGGATTGCATGGGAGGGGAGAGGAAGCCACCTGTTTGTACCATAAGATGCTTCAACTTGGGAATAAACCAGACACAATAGCCCTAGTAGGAGTTCTTTCTGCTTGTGGCAGGTCTGGGTTGGTAGATGAAGGACTTCAGATCTATAATTCAGCAATAAATGAATATGGAATCAAACCAACAGTCGAAATTTGTGCTTGTGTTGCAGATATGTTAGGTCGATCAGGTCAACTGAGCCAAGCCTTAGAATTTATTAAAACAATGCCTATGGAACCTGGTCCAAGTGTTTGGGGAGCTCTTGTTAGTGCTTCAATAGTACATGGAAATCCCGAGATGCAAGATCTGGCGTATAGATTTCTTATTCAGTTAGAACCTGAAAACCCCTCAAATTACATATCACTTTCAAATTTGCATGCCTCTTCAAAGAAGTGGGATACAGTAGCTCAGGTGAGAACAATGATGAAGCAAAGGGGGTTAACAAAAACACCTGGGTGCAGTTGGATAAGCATCAATGGAATAACTCATAGTTTCTATGCTTATGACAAACTGCATCCTAGTTCAGAATCAATATATGAAATGCTGGATGGCCTCCTATTATTGATGAAAGGAGCTGCTCGGTCTCTTGATTCTGAGAAAATGAAATAGACATATTATTCTATTTGTATGGATGAAACTCTTGAACTATGTTGAGGTATATTGGATATGCCTTACAACCAAGAGATGTCCCTCATAATTGGACAGAAAACTTGGCTGTCAGGCACTTTGCGATGGATCAGCTCTGCATTGGTCTTGTATGGTTGTACGTCAAGATGTGCTAGGTTTAGTTTATTGGACCTTAATTCCTTTGACAGCTTAGGTTGCTCTTTTTGAAACTTTCGATTATAACCAATCAAAACTCGAAACATGCTGTAGAAATGGAAGAGGATGAAGATCCCAAAATCTGTAAGTTTCTGCGAACTATAATCTCAACAAGCTGGATCAAAAGGCTGTTCTAGAGAACAATGCTATCAAGTGTTAAAAACCTTTTATAGAAGAACACTTCTATCAACTGCTAAGACCTTTCATGAAATAAGGTTTCTACTGAAAATATTAAGATCAAATTCACAATTAAGATTGTTGTACATTACCTACCACCTGAATACTGACCATTGATGGAGTTAATCCTCTGCGCATTTGGTTAGAGCATTCGTAAGGACTGTGCAGTGACTGTTTATTTTGGGATCATTTGCTCATTATCATGTAGCAAAAGTTGCTTCCTTTTGAATTATGATAAACAAAACTGAACAAATAAATCAAATAACAAAACAAAAAGGATAGACACGAAAACTCATTACACAGCCAACATGGAATTCTCTAATCTTCCTTATTTGCCACATCCTATCCTTACACAAGGCTTTTTCTGGTAACAAAACCATTTAAGCTGAAAACTGCAGGGCTAACTCATAGTACAAATCCATCCGGTAGTCTACATGCTTCTTCACCATCTTCGTAAGTATCCCTCTGTCTTGACTCAGATGCATCTCACATGAGGCATCAAAAGCAGGTCTTCAAACCCAATGACGAGCTGCTGGAACTAAAATACTCCTGTCATGCAAACCACTTTGCAGTGACCCCAACAGTGACAGTAATGTATTTTTACCCAGAAAAAGAAGGCTCGTCATGTAGCTTGAACTGATGAGTGTACAACTTCAGAAGAATGGAACTGTCAGTCCCCCCTTTGTCAGCCGCTTCAAGTGGCAGCTAGGGCAGATATGACAATTAACAGAACTGATTGTTATTTCACGGTAGTTACAGCATCTGATCAATTCAACAGGGTGGGGATGGGATCAAGACCTGAACAATCCAATTCTTCAAATTTCTAGTCCTTATTCTCCAGAAAGCTATTAAGTTTTTGTTAACTCCTTTCACCTCTGTGTCTCAGAATCTCTTCCACGCCTGTACACATATACAGAACCAAATACAACTCTTCCAACCCTCCTAATTTTCCAAGTTCTTCTACTCATACCTCCCTTTCTTTCCTTTTCAAGAAGGAGAAGGGTTTCAGGTACATGATGAATCCATCCCAAAGGCAATAAAGCTAAAATGGACTGTATCAATATCCCAACTGGTAGGGCTGAGTAATTACCAGACGTTATTCCAATCAGAGAAGCCAACCCGACACCTAACAGACCACTTAGAATTGATGATAAACACAAAGCTGATGCCAAGAAAGAAGTAAGAGATCCTTCACATCCCCTTGGACATAAACTTGCAAGTAGTACTGAAAAGGGAAGGAGCTTAAATTGTGCAAGTGATTCTGCTAAACCAGAGAAACAACAGACGAAAACTTTATTGGAAATCCCCAGTCTAAGATTAAGTTGTCTAACAAGAACAAAGTCAAGAAGTAGAGAAGATGCATACATAAGTTGAACAGCACCAATCAATTTCCTCATGGGCACTTGCTTCCCGCAGCGGTCATAGAGCACAGCCATGGAAAGAAGTATTAACTGCCCAATTACCCGTGACGTTCCAATAACTGATGGATCAAGATGTAGAAGTTGGGTTTGATAGCAAAAGATAGAGCCTGAAAGGACTGGAACCATGGCAATAGAAGCTACAATCCATAAAAGTGGATGACAGATTTTATCATCCTGTAATGCCATTTTGAGATCACCAAGCTGTTTTCTGAAATTCTTGTAAATTGTTTTCTCTCCGGGACAATCAGAAGGTGGAGATGATCCAAGAGCTTCCTCTCTAGTTGCTGATGAAAGTGCAAGTTGAAATGATAACAGAACAGCAAATATTAGAAACATGGTTTCAGGTGATGATCTTTGCAAGAAATAACCACCTAGGAAGTTGCCAAGAATTCCCCCCATGGCTGAAGCCATAAAAGCATAGGACTGAAGGCCTCTCATACGATGTTTTTGGCCATACTCTGCAACAAGAGCATCCTTGGCAACTTCTGTTATCGATGCACCAAGGTTACTTAGAAGAATACACGCCATGAGGGTAGGAAGGGCTGCACGAGCAACTGGGATCAAAGCAAGGGTTCCCCAAGACAGCACCTGCAAAAAGACTGTGGATTGCCTTCTGAGTGCTTCATCAGGTCAACTGCTACACCACCTTATGTAATTGTCAAAATGAACCAAAATATTGTTTGTATCATAGCTTAGCTCCTTCACCAACTTCAAGCCTAAGAACTGATCTATGATTTCTCCACGTCTCTTCTAACGCATCTCTTTATTTGTTAGTTTGACAGAGATGTTCACGTAACAATAACATGGAGGGTTTTGTAGTAGACTATACTAACATAAAGAACAGCATTATATCCTATATTAACCCAGTACATATTTGGATCACACCAAAATCGAAGTCAAATACCTTTCATGCATGATCATCAAAAAAAGGAGCTTAAAGCACACAAACGGAAGGAAAGAAAAGCCAAGAAAATCTAATCAGCTCATTAAGACAGACAAAAAGACGCGAATTTCCCATAGAACAAGAAGGGGCACGGTATGAAGTAAACAAGTAAAAGAAGATAAATTTAACCCACCACCAATAAGAATATAAGGAATTCTATGAGCACCACCAACATAAATGGCATCAGAGACGATTCCACAAAGAGGCTTGGCCACCATGGGGAGATTACCGGAGTTCTGCACTAGCTGAAGTATCGATGGGTGCAAGCTGAGAGTGTGGGCCATGTGGAAGTTGAGAGTCAGCCATGGAAAGCACCTGAAACCTTGCACCCAATAACCCATCCCACATAAAGCCAACATCTGTTGACTACCCACTTGGGCAAAACCTCTCTTCTCTTCATACCCCCTGCTTCTCTTGTCTTTCCTGGGAGAAAAATGAGTTGGGATTATCGTAACAGAACCAAAAAGATGTGTATTTAGTTTTGCAGGCTTGTCAACAGTATTGGGATTTTGGTTGTTCAAGGACAACAAAACTGGTCTCAAGTAGGACTGAGACAGCTTGGGACGGTGTATTGACAATCTTGGATTTTGTGGAACGAATGTTACGAATGGGGTTTTAGTTGAAATTAACCAAGGAATCATTATTCTTGGTACTAAAAGTCAAGAAAATACGAAGAAGCAGACGGGTTTTCCAGGCCAATACTTTGAAAACAATGCAGAGTGGCGGGCTATGTTACAAGAGGCAGAAACACAGAGAAAGGCGAAACCCACTTTTAGAATTGCTCAAAGATGAAGAAAGCACCAAACTTTAGTGAGATAAGGGGGAGATCTAGAAGAGTGAAGGGAAGGGTTTAGTTAGTTTAATAATATAATGTGCACAATGTCCATGTACAGAAAAATGGCAAGAGTTGAGGATGGAGTGTGGGGTTTTTCCAGCACATGGTGGATGGATGGTTTCGTTGTCTTCTTGCTCGGTTGATTTGGTGGGGCGTGCCACAGCAGAATAGACGAGCACGAAGCTTTCTGGCTTAATCACGGGGTCCATGAAGCAGGACTTTTGATTGATAGCTAATACAACAGTTACTAAAAATGAATAAATCCAATGGTATGTGATTGAGACACCACAAACATCTCCATCGCGGCGTTCTTGGATTATGTAAGCATCGTTCGGACCAAACTTTCGCAGTTCTTGAGGAAGTGATCGGCTACTTTTGTTCTTTCTTCTTCTCCTCCTCCTATTTTTATGAGTAATTTGACTCCTATATTTTGCTTTGTAAGAAACTCCCGAGAATTAGAAAACATTTACAGAAAACTTTTAAATTAAATTTATTAACAAATTTGATATAATTATATTAATGAGTTTGAATTGAATTCATTTATACTATTTAAAAAAATTCAGTAATATTATAATTAAATTCAATTAGACTGTTTGAAACACAATCAACATAAATTCAATTATTTCATATGACATTTTTACCTTTAACTAAAAATTAATCTTATTCAATAATAAGCATTCACAATTACATATAGCAATTTATAAACATCAATTTCATTATAATTGATATCATAAAAAAAGTTCATTATTAAAATAAAAAGAAAAAATTGAATGCAAATAACATTAGGCTAGACCGAGCTATGAAAACAATACAAAACTATTATAATTTGGAAGCTTAAAAATATATAAATGAGCAGTAATTCTTTTACGTTGATAACTACAAGGTACTATTAATTTTTGAAATTTCACCCCAAATTACATAATATCATAACAAGTTTAATATATCTTCCTGTGATAAGAAGACATAAGATTGTTACATCATAAAATTAAATAAAAAACATTCATACTTGTATAGACAAAAAAAACGAAAAAGGAAAAAACACCCATGAACAAGGAAAAGGAAAAAGTTGGATATAGTGGGAAGTGTTGATTCGTGGAGAAGGTATTGTTGTTCCGTTTTTTAATAAGAGGGGCTACTTGAGATGAAGAGATATATAGTAAGATTAGATGAGTATTATTGGAAGGATATTTTCAACGTTTAAAAGAAGAATTGAAGTCCAAATTCGTATTTCAATTCCAATTCTTTTTCAGTGAATTCAATTTATAAAGGATGATGAGGTTCAATTTATGTATGAATTGAAATCATTCCTTTTTTCTGTTTCCAAACACTTGAATTGAATTTAATGCTACAATTGAATTTAATTCATACAATTCCAAATACCCTGTTAGACTTGATTCAAGATTTCAATTGTCTGGTTTTTCAAGTGTTCATTTAGAATAGTTAAGACACTCTTTTCAAAATTGTATGAAAGTTAAATCCGACAAGAAAAAAATAAGTTTAAAAAGTTAATTATAAAATAAGTTAAATATTAAATAGAACTTAAATTTTATAAAAAATTTAATTATTATTTATTAAAAATTTTAAATTTTAATTAAAAATACCATCAAATAAAAATTATTTATTCATCTTGATTTATAAATATAATTAGTTTTCAAAATTAATCAATCAATTAATAAACTAATTAGTTTTTTACAACATAATTATTAAAATAAATTAAACATAAAAATAAAAATAAAAAATTAACTTATTTAAAATTTTCAGCCTTAAAACATTTCTTTTAAAATAATGAAATAATTCTTAAAATATACTTTTATTAGATTATGTTGTCAATTATCCATATAATGATTATTTAATAATCACGTGCAATTGGTGGAGGTGATTTCCTTAAAATACTCTTCAGCGCGTGTTTCGATTGAATGAATTTGACGAAAGCTTGGAAAAGAGAAAGGTGGTCCTTTTAAGCAACTCACCTGAACAACCCATCTTCAAATAAAAAATTAAAACGAAATTTAATCATTGACCAATATACTTTGATATAATTTATCAGATCATATCTATAATAAATTATATTATTTGATTATTATAAGTGTAAAGCTAATATGTTTATTTCGTTTCTGTTGTAAATAGTTAGTTAGTTTGTTAATTAGCTTAATAACTAACTTTTCTCTTTACTGGCAAGATTCAGATTTCAGCTGAGGATGCGGTAGATTATGAGGAGATTATGAGCGTCAATGCCATGGTTGAGTCCTAGATTTTGAACTCGATGACTACAAATCTGCATGATGCGTTTTTGTATGTGTCCTCTGCCAAGGATTTGTGGGATAAACTTGCAAACCGATTTGGTGACTCTACAGGACCACAAGAATATCAGATCAGGAGGGAAATTGGAAGCATTTCACAAGGTAATTTTAACCTTTCAATGTACTTCACAAAACTGTGCAAGTTATGGGAAGAATTGCAGTGTATCATACTTGTACCTCAGTGCATATGTGGTTGTTGTACCTATGGTATTTCAAGCAAGATTATGAAGATTAATGACAATGCAAAAATCATCCAATTTCTAATGGGACTGTATGAGTCTTACAGTCATGTTAAGAATCAAATTCTCATGATGGAACTGTGCCCTAACATAGAAAAAGTATATTATATGCTAATGAATGTTGAGAGGCAAAAGCAAGTTTCGGATTTTTTTGGTGAAATAACAGAAGGGAGTGCACTTATAGTCGGTTCTGGATCCACAGCAACTACTAATTCAGGGAAAAAGAATGGCAAGAAAAAAGAGTGGAAAACTGATAAAGAAGATAAGAAATGTTCATTTTGCAAGATGA
>JANVCQ010000232.1:52786709-52800443 GCA_025531925.1 Erythroxylum plowmanianum | reverse complement strand
TGCCAGAGGAACAGCAACTTGTCTCACCAGCCGACCGAGAGGATGAAAATCGTAAGTCATCCTATCCCTTTCGCTCATCCATTCCACCCACCCATCCAAACGCGATGCCCTTTCTCATTTTTCTTTGAAGTCAATCTAGTTAATCGGTGCTGAAAAGGCATAACGGAAAACCAGTCCCACTATCTTTCTCTTTCAAGTTAGCTCGGGACGGGGGGTTCACCAGTATGTGGATAATACAGGTAAGTGGATTTGGGATGCGTTCCAAACTCTGCTCCCTCCCTCCATCTGTATGTCCATTGCGGGAACCTTTCCTCCTAAGCCATACCTAGGGACTGACAAGCTGATCTAGGGTCTATCGAATACTGGTCAATTCATTATTGCTTCGGCATATTCTATGATTATGGAGCACATCAACTATCATCCCAGTGGCCTTTTGAAGCCCATATGACACTGTCCCAGCTCCCAACGTATTTGCTCATTTCTTTAGCTACTCGCGCAAGATTGTCTCCTCTCTAATCAACAACGCGTTCTCAAACATCTTACTACGAACGTGGAATGCTATCATTACCATACAGAAGAATCTTCGCTACATGTTGTACGCGATTGCCCCAAAGTGCGTAGCCTTTGACTTACTTTCCCTCTACAAGCCATCTTGCCTGACTTTTTTAATCTTACCACTCATGATTGGCCCACTCTAAATCTTCACCAACAGAGATTGGTTTCGGGTCTTGATTGATCAGTTATTTTTGGTACCGCTTGTTGGTTTCTATAGTCATGGAGAAATATGACCCTCTTTGACAACTAATTATCGTGGCCGAATCCTCTTACCTCCCTTGTCCCAACTTATATTTGCCAGATCCACTAGGCATCAGCCTGGCAAGGAAGGGCCTGTCATGAGTCTAGAACTCGATGCGAGTAACTTATTAGGTGGTGTCCACCTAATCCAGGGTGGGTAAAACTGAATACAGATGGAGCGTGCAAAAGCGCCAACTTATTCGACTACAGCAGGTAGTCTTATTCGGGATAGCTCTGGTGGGTGACTTGACAGATTTGTATAGAATATCGGTTGATGCTCCTCGATGTCGGCGAAACTTTGAGGAGTTTTCTCAGGTATGAATTTGGTTTGGGACCTTGGTTATCGGCGTGTGGAACTAGAACTGGATTCTCTCGTTATCAAGAACCTCCTGTCCGACGCAACCAATAGGACAACGCCGCTCAACCCCCTCTTCTCGAGCATCAACGAGTTATTTTCTCATAATTGAGTTGTCCTTCCCCGCCACATTTACAGAGAGGGAAATCAATGTATTGACTAGCTTGCCAACTTTGCGATTAATTTCGAAATTGAGACTACCACTTTTGATAATGTACCTATAGGGTGCGACTCAATCCTTATAGATGTTATGATTGGGACTAGCTTCCCTCATAGAATTATGTAATCTATCTTGTTTTTCTTCTCCGTTGTAATAACTTTTTTTATATTATTACTAATAAATTTTTATATATTTAATAATAAAATAAAAATTTTATATTCAAAAATAATTTATTTATATTTTTATTTATATAGAAATATATACAAATAATTAAAGAATAAATTTTATAAAATTTATATTTTTCATTAATAAAAATATATTAAAAATTATTTTTGTTTGTATTTATTTCTATATAAATAAAAATATAAATAAATTATTTTAAAATATAAATCACATAGAATAGAATAAAATAAAATTTATTAAATAATTAATAATAACATTTTTTATATAATTAATAATAAATTGTATATAATTAATAAAATACACAAAATACACAAAATTTTTATTAATAAAAATAGAAAATATATTTAAAAATATTTTTTAATTTTTGAATATAAAATAACATAAAATATATCAAATAATTGATAATAATATTTTTATATAATTAATAATAAAATAAAAATTTAACTAAAAGAAAATAATATATATAAAAATTATTCTTTAATTATTTGTATATATTTTTATATAAAATAAACTTTATTAAATAATTAATAATATTTTTATATAATTAATAATAAATTAAATATAATTAATAATAAAATAATAAATATTATGTAATAACTATTTTAATATAAAGGGTCTAATAGTCATTTATTATATATTATAATCTATTCCATCTACTATCTTTGATCTTTCAAACAATATTTCCTTATATTACATTATTAACCATTCAATTTCTTTAATTAACTTTTTATTATATTATTTTTTACTTCTTTATAAATCATTTTTTGCTGTTTCGTCACGTTACGAATATTTGTAAAATGACGTTATTTTAAATTTCTTTATAAAACAATAAATCAGGGTGACCCGACCTAGCCCGCCTGCTGTCGCTAAGTGGAGCCTAAGTTTTATACAACACCCTAGTTCCGTTCGGAAAATTAAGCCCAAAAGAACGTAACCTGTCGTTGGTGATCATTCTTCTTCAACGCAACTGTTCGACAAAAGTCCCCAACCAGAACCAGAATCCACATGGCAGCTGCTTCGCCGCCACCGCAGAGGCCTTCCGAACTTGTTTCTAAGAATAAAAGGAAGAGAAAGAGAGCTCGAAATGACTTTAAAGCAGACACTTTCGACTCACTTCCTTGGAACACTTCTCTTTCTGAGGACGACTCCTTTTCCGTCCTTTCCGGATCCCACAACCTCGAAGGAGGTCTGTCTTTTATTTACTCTCTATGTTTATTTTGACGTAGGCCAAATACTTGATGATATGCAGTTACAGTCACATAGTATTGTTTCTCCAGCGTTGTGTTAAGCTTTATTATTGCAGACAATGTTACTTGGAAAGAATGAAAGGATGCATTCTATTGTTAACTATAGTTAGTGGGTAATTTTTATGAACCTTTTCCTTTCACGTTTACATGTAGGTTTTTATTCGCTTGAAGAGATTGATGAGGTTGACTATGGATTGATCATTCCCAATGAGGAGGGGAAGCCAGAGAAGAAATCTAGACAGAAGAAATTGAAAGGTAATGCTGGTGACGGTGAAGTCGAAGTTGGAGAGACAGTGGAGGAGGAAAATGTGGAGGACAAGAAGAAGAGGAAGAAAAGGAGGAAGAAGAAGAAGAAGAATGCACCGGAAGCAACAACTAAAGCTATACCTACTGATGGTTAGTGTTTTCCAATTCTGGAGTCATTACAGATCTTGTTTGCACATATTTTATGTGCTCCAATTTCTAAGCTTGTTTGGACTCTTTTAAAAAAAATATTATTCTTGAGCTAAGCTATGGCTCCAAGATAAGGAAAAGGAAAATGAAAAATCAAGTTGTTATGAAGAATTATGAATTTCCTCGAGATATATCCTCCATATATGTTAGAAATAATTTTGGCTTTCGCATGTAATTTGTTTGATCTTTAAGGAAAAGCGCAACTACATTGATTAGTTGTAGAATTTGTGAGATATGAAATTTACAATTGCAGTAGTTATTTATTCATGGACACTCTGACTGCTGTTGTAGTTAATGATAGCAAGGAGGATCTTGAAGAAGACCCTGTTGATGAAACAGAATTTTATTCCTGGAATGAGTTGAGACTTCATCCTCTGCTCATGAAATCGATATATAGGCTTGGTTTCAAGGAACCAACACCAATACAGAAAGCTTGCATACCAGCTGCTGCACATCAAGGAAAGGTCAGTGAAGAGTGCATAGAAAGGTTTTTGTGATCGATAATGTTGCTTAGTTTAATAGTCGTGGTTATGTTTTTGTGTAACAGGATGTAGTTGGTGCTGCAGAAACTGGGTCTGGTAAAACACTTGCCTTTGGTTTGCCCATTTTGCAGCGTCTCCTAGAGGAGAGAGATAAAGCTGCAAAAATGCTTGATGAGATGGGGGAGGAAGCTGGAAAATTTGCTCCAAAAGGCCTTTTGCGGGCTCTTGTTATCACTCCTACTAGGGAGCTTGCAATGCAGGTAGCAATAAGCTTCTAATTCGAAGGCTGTTGATTACGGTACAGATTACAATTTGTTTGATATCCTTTAGTTTTATGTTATAATTGTAAGATATATATGTATTAGCAAACTAAGGCTGCAAGAGAAATTTAACATTTCAATCATCTACATAACATTTGGTTGTATATTTGTATGGCTTAGAGCAAAATGGGTTAGCTACCAATGGTAGTTGCTATTCTTTTTGCCTTTTTGTTGTTGTGTAGTACATGGATAAAATAAAGAAGAATGGTCGCCAGAACACACTAGGACATAGTGCAATCAAGGATGTTGAATGGATACGTAACTGGGGTTTTCTGAAAAGGGCATATGTATGTATCTCTATATATGGTATAAAAGACATAGATCTTTAGTTTTGGACAAAATCTTTGCAATTTATTTTTCCATCATTGAGGTAGGTGCACGCTGTTCTATTGTTGTGCATAATTCATACAAGTACTTTTATGACTATCTTTGACCTCAAAACCTTGTTAGGCTCTAGATACATAGACGAACATAACCTGAAACTAGCCATTTAGATGTGAACTTATCTTCCCTCTTTGATACCTGCCTTGAATCATAGAATTCACGAAGAGGGCATACACCTCTTCTCTGTTTTTAATCTCATGTTATTCTTTCTGAATGCCCTGTCATGATATGATTTTGAAAGTTTTTGACATTTTTATATAGGCAGGACCTTATCTTCCTTTGGTGAAGAACTGCAAAGTTAAATTAATTTTATTTGAGACACCAGGTTGAAAAATGTTATGCTAGAAATAGTTTAAATTAGGAATTCTTTGAAACTTTTATTAGTTGATTGAAATCTGAATATTTTCAATGGTACAGGTTCTTTGAAGTGATCTCTTTTCTTTTTAATCCTTTTTGGGACTTCCATTGCACTAATCAGCCTGAATTATTTCATCCTGTCTTAGTCTTCTTACTGTTTCAAGTTGACAAGATTGATAAGTAGAACAATTTTATCTTTTCAGTGGAAGTCAAAGAAACTCTTTCATAGAGTTTGAAGTTCAGATAAAATGTTTTGTATTGGTACAAAAACTTGATATGTTGATCAGAACCATTCTGCTCTTTGGACAACTATTAATGTTTATTCTTATCTGTTAGGATTATCAGTTCTTTCTCAACCTTCACAGAGTATGCAATCTATTGTTAATACTAACCAAGGAGCAATTTGATTATTAATGTACTTTCCCTGTTCGAGAAAGAAAATTTGTCATGCATGATATTTCATTAAAAATACTGAACCATGTTGATATTTTTTGATGACTTGCTTGAGATACGACTTTTGGTAGATAAGAACTGTCTTCCTGAATCTTTTACTTTCCTTTTCTCAGATCACTGATCATCTTAAGGAAGCGGCTAAGGGTATCAACATAAGGATAGTTCCCATTGTTGGTGGGATGTCTACGGAGAAGCAGGAAAGGCTTTTAAAAGCGAGGCCTGCGATAGTCGTCGGGACTCCTGGGAGGTTGTGGGAACTTATGTCTAGTGGGGAAAAGCATCTTCTCGAGGTTAATTTTTTTTCTTTTCATATATTTAATATACACATAATAGTGAAGTATACAAATCAGATCAAAAGTTGTAGAAATAGAAGCAAAATAACTAAAATGAATAATGTACATAGAAGAATATAATCTAAATATATTTATTAAATGTATAAAGTAGTTTAATGGAAAAATACTGGAAATATGTAAAAATCTTGATATGTATAGAGAGATTGCATGTCACTTGTTGTCCTCCAATAATGTTCATTCTCTTGAAAAAAGGCAGTAGTCCCTGTAAGTGTATAGTTTCCAGTTCTAATAGTGTGACAGAAGGAAATTATTGCCACCAGAATTGAACGAACTAGTTTTGCAGACTGCCAGTGTAATAGTACTTGTAAGCTTTCTGTATATAAATAACTGATCGACTCTCCGGAAAGAATGAACTTCCACAATGTTTTATCACTGCATTTCTCTGAGCTTTTCTTCATGCAAAGGCATGACCGTGCCAAAAGCTGCAGGAAATGTCCAGAAGAAATCAAATTAGGAAGCAGGAATTTTCTTGATTCTGATGGAGTGCTGCTGACACATTAAATCTTCAACAATAAAATTGCAATTTTTTTTTCCAAAAAATAACGTGTTCATGCTTCCAACTTGATCGCTTATTGATGATTTGGGTTATGTAGGAGTATTGATTCCATTGACTCATTTCTGCAGCTACATTCATTATCATTCTTTGTGTTGGATGAGGCTGATCGCATGATTGAGAATGGACATTTTCGCGAATTGCAATCAATAATTGACATGCTGCCTACTACCAGTGGTACTCTTGAAGGCCATTCTCATGACACACAAACATGTGTAACATTCTCAAGCTTGCAAAGAAAGAAAAGACAAACATTTGTTTTTTCTGCAACTATAGCATTGTCAGCTGAATTTCGCAAGAAGTTAAAACGCGGTTCACTGAAACCAAAACAATCAATGACTTCTGATGGATTGAATTCAATAGAAACTCTGTCTGAGCGTGCCGGGATGCGACCTAATTCTGCCATCATTGACTTGACAAAGGCATCAATCCTGGCAGATAAACTGACGGAATCATTTGTTGAGTATGTACATTACATCTTATCTGTTATATGATACTACATATGGATGACTTAAACTCCACAATATAAAATTCCCATTTGAGTATGCACATTACACCTTCTGGCTTGGTTCTTTGAAATTATATTTTATTGCCATGTTATGACAGTGATCTAATTTGAGTTGGATTTCCTGCAGTAGATGGCTCTGTGTTAATCAAAAGCTGGTTGAGTCAAACTTCTTGTTTGCTTGAACATATGTTGCCCATAAAATATGGTTTTCTAGATAAACTATGCTCATTTTTGTTTCCTAACAATTAGCCTTTTCTAATCCCGCTTGTCTTGCCCTGGTGGTGTGTGCCTTTTCATTCCAATGTTGTAATTTCACCTTTTTGTGTATGATAGAATTGACAAAGAAAATCTTTCCTTGGAAGTCTTTGACAGCATAATAAAGTCACCAGGTAGTTGCTTTGATTATCAGATCACTACAAACCCTTCTTGTGAGCTGACATCCCTCATAAAAGATAGAAAGTAGCTAGAATAACCAACAAAAGAACTTGTTATATACGTCATTAGATTACCTAACTTTATTTCATAATTTTGATTATCAATGATGACTAGTAACAAGTAAGAGGACTGGAATAGAAAAGCATGATAAGTAGGTCAAACTGTAAATCATTTTTCTATTGAGTCCCTTATGAGTTGACAGAAAGGAAGTGATTAATTATATCTTTTGCAAAACTCTTGGACTGAAATGAAAGCCAAAATAAAATTGCTGAATCTGGAAAATACAGGAGTGCAAAAATTAAGAATTGGACTATCCTGAATGTCACAATTCTCTAGTGATGGCATGAAATTGTTTGCGAAATTGTATTTATGCTTTTTTTGATGTTCAATGATAATTTAGCGGCTACTAGATAAAAAATCAGTATTTGCAATGAGCCAATGACAAATGGGTACATTTTTCTGTAGATTAGTGACAATCGATTGACTTCTCATAGTTGACTTTGTTGGTTTTATAGATGCACAGAAGAAGATAAAGATGCTTACCTGTACTACATCTTGAGTGTTCATGGACAAGGTCGGACTATTGTCTTTTGTACGTCAATTGCGGCTTTGCGCCATATTTCTTCCATCTTACGCATCCTTGGCATTAATGTTTGGACACTTCATGCTCAGATGCAGCAACGAGCTCGTTTAAAGGTTTGTGGTTTTTCTTTCTCTAAGTTTCATTAGCTAAAGGTTTGAATCTAATGCAATTGCAAAAATATGTCCTTAGTAGTGACCAAGACCACCTTTTTATGGTTTACCTTTTTAATTAGGGGTCTACTTTGCGCCTTTCTTATGAAATTATGAAGATAGAGGTTACATTCGTCATTAAACATTTGTTATCAACAGAATGCACCAAGTCACCTTGTGTCTTCTTACGTGGTATTAAACGTATTCCCCTTTTATGTACTTGATGCAGGCAATTGATCGTTTTCGTTCAACTGAACACGGTATACTTGTCGCTACTGATGTTGCTGCACGAGGGCTTGATATTCCTGGTGTTCGAACTGTTGTTCATTATCAGCTTCCACATTCAGCAGAAGTAATGATGAAAATTTCTAGTCAATGTTTAAACATACTTATTGATCCCTCTCTGTTTGTCTTTATTTCATTTGTGCATTTTATATTAGGTTTATGTTCACAGAAGTGGAAGAACTGCTAGAGCTTTTACTGATGGATGTAGCATTGCTTTAATCTCACCAAAGGACGCATCAAAATTTGCTGCTTTGTGCAAATCATTTTCCAAGGTAGTGGTTTTTTTAATCAGAACTTCCATTCCTTTGAAATTTGCATTGTTCTTAGTGGAATTACCTTTCAAATAGAAGTTCCAAGTACTAATTTAGGATTACAGAGAAGCAGATTATATAGTTTCTCCAACGGAGAACTGGTCAAGATCAATTAGTTGTTGAACTTTTGGTGCATTTTGTTGAGATTATATACTTTTAACATCATAGATCACTTAAATACTCTTGGTTGATTATTAATCATTATGTTTAGCATGAAGGAAAGATGGGTTATTTTATACCTAATGTATGAGTTGTACGTCAAACACATTAATTTCCTCTTTATTTTTGTAGGAGAGTTTCCACAGATTTCCTTTAGAGGAATCGTACATAGCAGAAGTGATGAAGCGGTTGTCTCTTGCACGTCAAATAGACAAGATTGTGAGAAAGGAATCCCAAGTATGACTGGTGTACTTATCTGGTTACTTTGCTGTTTTGTGTTGATGTAAATGTAGATTGGTGCAAAAGAAGTCCCAGGTTACTTTTATAATCTGTATGATTTAACCCTTGAAGGTATTATGCATGGCTGTATATATAGACTATGTTTTGCTTCATTTAGAGCTGTTAGAAACAGTTTTTTTCGTATGGTGGGCATAATGCTTGTAGCTGCAGTTTGCACTTGTGCCCCATATTTATTCCTGATTTATGGCTTTGCTTAAATTGTACTTGTTCTTTAATTTTAAACTGCATATTCTTTTCTTTTTCTTTTGACTATTGATTTAATATTTTTCTCTATTTGTGAAGTTATTTTACATACATCAGAGATTTTAACGCCTGTCTATGTGTTAATGTTGACGTGCATAGGTTTTAGGTTTTTGGGCAATATATTTTGTTACCTGTGATGTTGTGGAAATTTAACATTACCATGTAGTAATTTCTTTAATCATTAGCTTTTTGGAGTTCTATTTTCACTTTATGCAAGACTGTCACCCCAGGTAATCTCTTTTGCTGTTTGTGAATGTGTGAATTCTACAGGAGAAGGCAAAGAAAACCTGGTTTGAACGGAATGCTGAATCACTGGAGTTAAGTTTGGACAATGAGGACAGCGAAGAGGAGAGAGTAAACAACTATAAAAAAAAGAAAGTCACCTCCATGCAGTTGAAAAAGTTACAGCAGGTTTCATGTCCAGAAAAAGAAACTTTCAAACTTCCTTAAATAAATCTAAAATTTTGCAGCTTTGTCCTTATGTTTCCTTTTTGAAATGCAGGAGCTCAATTTGCTCCTTTCACATCCTTTGCGACCAAGATCATTGTCAAATCGCTATTTGGCAGGGGTAATTTGCTATCAATTTGCAATTTTAACTTTTTGGGTCACTGTTGGTTGCCTATAAATAGCTTGTGCTGGAGTGTTTTTAATATAGCTAATCTTGTTTTATTTAACAGGTGTTGATGCTTTTAGTATATCACTATGTTAGTGCATGCAATTAAATTTGCAAGATTATTTTAAGATTTATTAATAGTGATTAATCAAAGCTTGAAAAATGATTGTAAGAATGATGGCCGGTTCAACCAGGTAGATGATCCAGTTAGGTTAAAAAAACCTTTAAATTTATAAAGCGGTTGATTAAGATGCAAACCAGCCTGTTTTATTAAACCTTCTAAACTGCCCGGACTGGTAAGGGGAGTTTATAATTCAGTATAATTCTTCTTCTTCTTCAACATCTTGCATTGTCTTCTTCACAAGAATTCTTCACGCTTATCAAATTCTTTTTGTTTTATCTATGTTGTTAAAGACATTCGAATTTTAGCTCCCATCATAATAAGTTTGTAGAAACAGTGAGTTTAAACCCTTGTTATTGATTTTTTTTCCTTCTCCTTTTTTTTCACTCAGTTCAGGATAATAATCTATTTTTTGCTTTTATTATTTCCAGATTAGATTTAAGCATTTGACTCTCTTAATCAAAATTTTGAAGAATCAGATGAGTTTGTATCTTTAAACTTTCATATGGGTTGGAATTCTACGATATATAGGTTTTTTGTTTGTCCGATGTCGTATGTATAATAGCTTCTGGTTTCAAAAAATTTTGGAATCTGGTTCTACAAAAATATGGGTTCTAGGTTCTTGGTTCTGATTTATGTCTCTTACTGCTAGCTTTATTCTAAAACATGCTGGGTTCTGGGTTCTAGTTTATGTCTCTTACTGCTAACTTTATTCCGAAAATTTTGGATTTTGGATTCTGGATTCTGGTTTATGTCTTTTCTTGTTAACTTTATTCAAGAAAATTGATCTTTGGTTTTAGTTTCTCTCTTATCAGTAACTTTATTTTAAAAATTATTGGTTTTGGGTTCTGCTTTATATCTCTTGGTGCTAACTTTATTTTGAATATTTCTAGGTTCTAGGTTATGGTTTATTCTTATTACATCCATGTTTGTTTCCTCTATTTCTCTAAAGATTATAAGAGTTCTCATGATTGTTTAACATATAATTTTTTAATTTGTGCTATGGTACCTTCTACTTCCAACTTGCAATAATTTTTCTATGATATGGTATTGTCAAAGTTGGTCTTGGTAGTGTTAGCAGGTGGTTCACGATTTAGGTTGAGAGCGCTGTAAGCAGGTTAGTGAAACAGGGGTCATTGTCAAGGTTGTGGATAATTTAGTTTAAGATTTAAACGACAATTTAGGTTGAGAGAGCAGTAAGATTGTATATATTGGTCGAACAAGTGTAAAGATCATCCTAGTTTTTGAGGCACGTTTTTTTATGTTCTAAACAATTATTTGCTCAAGAGATGTAAATGGTTATCCTTTCTTTATCAATACAATATTTTATTGTTATATTATGTTTTTGTTTATTTTATAGTTTCTTCTTCTCATTCATTATATGCCGGTTTCATAATGATCTGATTCCAGGTGAACCTTTAAATCTTAAACTTCTCTTATCATTTGATCTCTAGTCTAGTTTCTCAAACATTGGAAAAAACTGTATTGGACTATTGTTGGAGGTAGTAGTTATACGTCAAAAAGTCCCGTCATTAATTTTTTTTTAAGTAGAAAGGGGTATACAAGCCCCCAAGATTCACTATGAACTGCAATAAGAACCCTGACATCTTCAGAGCATTCAATTAAGCCCCTGGCATTATAAATTATAAACAAGTTAACACTTGTTTGGATGAACCATTAACAAAATAGGTGAAGTTTGATGACGTGGCATGCACTTCTTGTTAAAATAAGGGTTAAATTAACTGGTATTTGTATGTAAAAATGAACCCTAGTTGCATATTTAACCCTTTTTGGTTTGCATGGCTTCATTCAGACTATTTTTTCCATTCAGTTGGTGCGAAGATTATGACTCTGCCTTTCATGAGCGCTGCTAATAAAAACAGCAATGGCTAGTAGCAATCTCTAACTTGATCTTCCTGCAGGCTGGTGTTTCTCCTCTTCTGCAGCTTCAGTTTGAAGAATTAGCTAGACAGAAATCAGGGAATGATATCAATTGGGATGATAAGAAAAGAAAGAAATTAGTAGTTATTGGTCAGGATTGTGTGGAGCCACTGCAGGCACTCCGAAATGCCGGTCATGAGGTACTAATATCCATTTTAATTTCTGTCCACTGTTCTTTCCTTATTTGTGGCAAATGTTTCACTAAATGTCCATTTCAAATTGTTAATGAGCATTCATTTGCTAATGCTATGGTGCAAACCCAGGGATCCATTTCATGATTGCTTTATTTTGGTCCTAATTCAGTTGCAAATTGAGTGAATTCTCATGTTTGGCTGCCAAACAGACATCGTCCAAAATTTCAAGTGGGTCAAGTCTGATTGTAGTGTTAAACATTTGGTTTTGAAATTAAAGGTTTTAACATAGTATGTTGAAGAACAGCAAAATGAATCAAGATTTTGTGCTTGTAATCACCATCCCTTTTGATGGCCATTCTTGTGTATTTTGATATTGGTTGTGTCCCTTGCTCAGGTTCGCGTGAATATGAAAGAGATGGCAGACAAACGAAAAGCTATAGACAGTTTGAGGAGAAAAAGAAAAGAAGAGAAGAAACGTATTGCTTTACACCTTCCATTAGTTTCCTGTTCTTTTTGGTCTTTTCATTTCATTTACTTTTAAGAGCTACACAATAAGATTAATCTTCATTTCCTCTTCCAGGTGTGCGTAGTCAACATAAAAAACAGAACAGAAAGCTAAAAGGGCTTAACGAATAGGACGGTACATTGAATCTTCTTCAGCCAAAAGGGTTTCACTAATACAGGGAGGCCTTTTGAACTTTCTTCCTATCTTTTTCAGTAGCTCAGGCTGCTCAGAGACCATAAGCTTAAAGAAACTGCTGCAACAATAGTGTCGTTTGTAGTAACAAGATGTATGGTGGACAGTGCTGTGAGTAGTGGATATCAAAAATGAGATTGAAATATTGCTTTTGATTATGAATATCCCTTGCGGGGAATCCTGACCAAGTTTTGCATATGTAGCTTTTAGGGAGATAAGTTTTGGAGATTCTTGGCCACATAGAATTGAGATAAAAGACTTTTCAGCTTTCAACAAGCCACGGACGTGACCTTAGGTCCATGTCTTGCTGCAGAAACATGATGCTATAGATTTTGGAATCATGAGTTTTATGATTGTTTTAGATCCATGCAAGACTGCGACTTTGTATCAATTCAATGAATACGTGTACAATAGGTCAAATTCCCACGATTTTGATGTTTAGAATTCGAATGAAATTACGCCAGAAATTTTATTTTTATAACAACACAACAACCATGGCTTTAGTAAAAGTCTTGCTGAAAGAGCTGAAGAAATATTACATGTCAAATTTTAATAAGAAGGTAATTCTTAGGGCTCTATTTAGTTTGGTGACTATTCTAATGAAATATAATATAATATAATAATATTCCATCTATTTGGAGGATGATTTATGATAAAATAGAATCGAATATGATAAAAGAGGAAGGTTTTACATTACATCTTATTTCATCCTAAATAGTAAAAATAAATTATTTCCAATTTGAGAGACTTATGATAGAATGTAAAATGATAAACAATACTTTACTATATTATATCATGAATCTTTTTTCTAAATGATATTTCACTATATTATATTATAAATTTTTATATCTTTCTCAAACAATAATTTTTTAATATTACATCTATTTGTATTTTATTATATTATAGATCATTATAATTCATTAAAAATCTTACGTCTAATCAAATGTAGCTTAAAAGAAGAAAAAAAGGCTTATGAAACTAGTAGGAAGTAGGAAATGAAGTTGATACTAAAACTCAACTATGGACGGTGCAAACTAGAATTTGTATTGTAAAATAAGTATGATGCACACTATGAAAAAATAAACTAAAAATTGTCAGTGTAAAAATGGGAAAAGTTTTGAAAATTAAACCTCTTAAACCTTTTTATACTACTTTTAAAT
>JANVCQ010000232.1:52763733-52781674 GCA_025531925.1 Erythroxylum plowmanianum | reverse complement strand
TGATTTGTTCAAATTTGGTATTAAAAAGAATTATTGAGGGTATATTAGGTAGTATGTATTTATTAGTTTACGTTCCATCCTAATCTCTCCGAATCGAAAGTTTCTTATTTGCACTATTTAGGATGGAATGAAATATAACATGAAACCCTTAACTTTTATTCCATGTTATTCCATTTCATTATAAAACCTTCAAATAAATAATAAAAATGTGTTACGTTTTATCTCATTTTATTTTTAACTCTTCAACCAAAGAGAGCCTTAAAGACGAGTAATAGTCAAAGATGACAGAGTGAGGATCAATGATACAGGAAAAGCGCAAGTGGAGAGAGCCGCTTATGTTTTATATACCCGGTAACGTAGGAACCATTTATAAGATTAAAATGTAATTTTCTAATATAAAAAATTAAAGATGCAATCGAAATTTATCAGATTCAACCGGTTTAATCATAAAAGTCTTGAATCTTCTAATTTTTTGTTTTTATTTTTAAATTTTTATTTGATTTATTTTAATTACTTTTATTGTTAAAAATCGATCAATTTAATAAGTTTTTAATTAATCGATCAATTTTATAAATTAATAATTCTTTATAGGCCAAAATAAATCAATTACTTTTTATTTAATAATATCCTTTTAATTAAACTATAAATTCTTTTATTGATAAAGTCAATTTCTTTCATTTTTATTTTAAATTTTTTTTATTTTAATCAATTTTTAACTCTTTCATAATTTAATATCGATTGAAACTTTTAAATCTTTAATTTTTTAAAACATTTTAAAACAGAATGCCAACTTAATCCCTTTTAATTTAGGGTTATGATTTATAAATCTTATTAGTTGAAATGCATTGCACATGGACGTGGATCAATGTATTTGACTGCCTTGTTACATGTGACGGTCCAAGTTGTGCAAATCATGAGGACCTCAGCTATAAATGTTTTAACATTTAAGAATTGTTCATGTACAATAGGTTGGCATGCAAATAAATGTGTACAGCTTATACAATTATAATAAGCCATGTGATTTGATTCTGCCCAATATTGCGTCTACTTGCAGGTACCCAGTTATATATTATTCACACACAAAAATAATTAATATTTTTATTGGGGTGATTATTTTATAAATATGAGAAAAGCAAATTATCTTTTTGTGCTACAAAGCTTCAACTAATAGGTAGGAGCAAGATAAAGACCCTCTTTGGCAATCAGTAAATTGTATTAGCTATTAGCTGATTCTATCAGCGATTAGTTGATAGCGGATTATATCAGTTGATTTGATAATATCAGCTGTTTATTAAAGATATTTGGTAAAATTAGTTGTTTAGTATTATCTGTTTATATGTAAATAATATATAAAGACATGACTTTAAAAAAATTATAATGACATGAGTAATATATTTTAATATTTCTCTGAATATTTTAATAAGAATTTAAATTTTAGATATTTAATTTTACAAAAATTAAGTTTATAAATCTATTAAAAAATAACATATAATAATAATGATAATAATAACGACGACGACGACTCCTTTTTTCTCCTTTCTCGAACTTAATATAATATAATGATAGATACCTAACATAGGCCCATAATTAACAATTAACTTTATCAATAATTACATATGCAACTTATAAGATTGGGAAGAGGCAACAAAGGAAAAAAAAAAAGAGTGTTTTTGGTTCATTTTAGTCTTAGAATCCAAGAGAGAAGTAGACATACTCATTTAAGTTTGCAAAGACTTAAGATTAACAAGTTCACAGTAGACATATACACTACACGTTGCTCCACTTTGTTGCTTTCTGTAGGTTTTGGAAAGGGATCTGTCATTTATAATAAGCTAAAACAAAATGCTACTTCTTCTTATCTTTTTAAAAATTTGTTGATTGAGGTCAATAAGCCCACTCAATTAGCTAATTATTAAACACTAAAAACAGTTGGTCAACAAGGTCAATCAACTAAATTTATTCAATCAAATATTTTTAAAGTGATCCGTTAACAACTAAACGGCCAAAAGAGTTAATAACGACACCCTGTACAATTTTTGAGAAGGTATAAAGTCTGAATTTTTTTTTATTATATTAGATATCCCGGTTTAGCCGAACTAATCTTAAACTTCTAAGACCCCACCCCAAGAATCCTAAAGAAGGTAAATCTGAAACCCCAAGATCTCTCAAGTTCCTACGTAGCCTGTATATTTTTGCGCACAAGGAGTCTTCACATACTTGATTGTTCAACTGATGATTGATCACTGGCCTCCCTCTGCTCAGCATCAGGTTTCCATCAGTCCCCAGGTTCCCTAGTAACTCTAACTTCTACACTGTCGCTAGAAGCGAGGCATCCGTAATTGATCCGATCAAGGAGTTTTGCCTAGGGGGTTAGAGGATCATCAATAAAAATAGTTCCTATTTCTCCTCTTTTGACGTGACTCGAACTTAATATCTCCTGAAAAGGAAAACCTTAAGTAAAAAGCTGAAACCATTTAAATCACTTCTACTCACCGAGTCTGAAAAAATTTGATTATATGCAACTTTATCTGAAAAAGGGACTAGTCAAAAAAGGTGGGGAATCTTGTATAGATTTTGCTTTTTCTTTCTGCCAAACCTCTTTCAAAGTAAACGAATGTGAACAAAGAACTTTCCGTGCCTGGTCTTTTAATTTGTTTTTATATCTTTGTTCTTTTCCCTGATCTCCGCAGACTTTTCTCGTCTGTGAAACGCTCTAGAACTTGATGTGAAATTCAGTAAGGATAATATTGTTTGAATTGTTCTCTGAAGTCTTTTTAAAAAATATTTTTTGTTCCCTATGTCAATTGCATCAGGCTGATGTCCTGAATTTAAGAAAGTCTGATCGTACATAGTCTCACTCATATTCAATAAAGAAACTACTTTCGATAGACTTATATATAATGTTCTCATGAAAAATACTATAAAATGAATAATAAATGTGTATACATATGGCAAACAGAAATAATAAAATAAAATAGCTAAGTAAATTAATATAAAAATAATAAAATAACTAAATAAATAACAAATAGAAACAACAGTAGCGTAAAAATAAGTAAGGCAATATGTTTTGCATCTTTAGGTACAGAGATTCTTTTGGGATACCGTGAACAAAGGACAATGTGATGTGCTCGTCCCGCCTTTTTCATCTACATATCCTTACTCCCATATTTTACTCGTATACAATGGTAAAGCTGCTATAAATGTAACCAAAAGATTCTTGCTATAATCGTCTCCAACTTGGATATATATGTCACAGTTTTAATATCTTTGGTTGTAAACACCTAAAAAAATGCAACTTAAAACATCATATTTGGAATTAGCCCCAACCAGATAAATGCTTAGAGAGGAAGTCGGTTTACTCTAAACATGTATATGGGATGGATTGGAATGAGTTAAGTATAGAATTTTTAATTTCATATTCAACTCAGTCATGAAGTATCCAATGTTGGATAAATTTGATATTTCTTATAAAGTTGGACAATATTTAATTGTATTTTTCATTTTTTCAATAACTTATCAGATAAGTTACGTAATTTGATAAGGATAAATATAATAAAGCGATCAAATAAATGATCTAAGTCAATGGATCAAAGTTCAGGAAGAAAACGAATCCCAACCAGTGTGAATCGGACCCATATCAGACATGTGATGTGAAAACTCGATATAGATGTTATATATAAAGATTAAGGTCTCCTGCAGTTGCTAATATCATTCGTAAACATAAGGATTATCTGACTCGTTAAAAGAGCTTAGGTTTTGAGAAAACTATAGAAAGGCTTTATCGCATCCCGATGAGGAGTTCCCGTGAAGGCGACGGTAGATTTGCGCTTGTTTCGACTTCAGAAAGCTTGTTCAAAGTTATAGAACCAAAATCAGATATTTTTTGCATTTCTTCATTTATTTCCCATGTTCGACTTGGTATACGTAACTAAGGTACCGTTACGTTTTACAATAGTATCAGAGTGGTGAAGTGATTGAGTAGTTAAAAATAAAGATATGTCGGTTCTTCTCCATAAGGTTTTTTTATAATAAATTTCCATTTTTCAATTTTTTTCTTTCTTATTGTTGCATGAAAGTACTATACATGTGTTTAACCTTAAAAAAATGGGGTAAAAACGAGTTTAAGAGCTCAAAAACTAGGCCCAAATCTCATTAAAATTTGACTTTTTTGGTTGGAAGACAAAGACCATTGGGCACGTGTACCAGGTTTGGCGCGTGTGACACACTTGTGGATAGCGTTGCGCCAGATAATATAGGTGTGTGGATGCGCATCAGATGGAAGGCGCGTGCCCACTTGCAGCTGAAGTCAACTACATTACGCTGACGAAGTGCTGACATCACGCTGATGTCAGCATGTTATAGTAACTAAAAAATCTAAAAAATTTCAGATTTTTTGTAAGGGTGCCTCGAGGTGTTTTGGATCAGTTTCCGAATCCTGAAAATTTATAAAGTGAGTTTTTTCTATTTTTTGGATTAATTACATAAATAATAAATTAAAGTTTAACCTTAGAAAAAGGAATTAAAGAGTTTTGAAGTTGATTTTCAGTGAATTTTCATGCTTCAAATATAATATGAGGGCGATACTTCAAGTTTTCGTATCTCAGGTCTCATGCTCAGTACTCAGTGTTCAGTGTTCAGGATTACATGATAGTTACTTGAAAAAGGAATTAAGACATTATAAAGACATTTTTTAGTGAATTTTTGTACTATGAACTTGTCATAAGGGAGATACATGAGGTTCTCGTGTCTCAAATGATCGGTTCAGTATTCGGTGATGCATGATAGTCGCTCTAATGAGATTTTTTTGCTACGAAAGTCTCAAATAAGGTTTTCAGAGAACGTATTCAGCATGAGTATGTGACAATGAGATTGTGCGTTCCAATTTTGCATTTATTGAAGTTACATTGTCATATACCATATGCTCATAAATAATATGAGGATAACATAAAAATATATCCCTTATGTTTGTGGATCTTTTGAGTATCGTTGTTATCTTCCATTTGTGTTGATCTTTGAATTGTCATTTTGAATTCACCTTTCCTTTCAACAAAATTAGTGTAACCATTGAAACCCTAACCGCTTTCAATACGAGGCAATGGACAGAGGATGTATTGAATGCAATGGAGATAGCTAAAATTGATATAGCCATACGGACGGATAGGTCATCTCCACCTACATCCATGAGTTTGAGAGCTTATAAAAGCAGCTTATACAACTTAGGATCTGTCTAACAGATTATGTTTGATGATCATTAAGAGATCCGTACCTGATTGTCTGCTTAATAGACTTCCGGATATAGACATAGCGAAGGATTTTTTTAGTAATGTCTCCCAGAGATATACAGTCTCACCTAATGTTGAGATAAATGCCTTGATGAAAGAATTATTCTCTATAAGGTATATGAGAGAAGGGGAGTGATGGAATACATATCAAGAATGATACATCTTCACAGTAAATTGAAGATGCTAAACATTTATCTTCCTGATGTCTTTATAGTTCACTATACTCTGCACACACTCCCTCCAAAGTTTAGTTATTTGGTGATAACAATAACATATTATTCACTGGATAAGGAATGGGACTTCAATGCTTTGATTGCCCATTACATTGCTGAGGAAGAGAAATTTAAGCTTGCTGCTCCTACATCCCTTGAAGCAATTAAAAGGAAGGCAAAGATGAATTTTGCTGAGTTCAAAGGTAGAAAGAATAAATATTCTCCACATGTTGATGTTGGTCAATCCACTGCTAGTAAAGGTCCTATAGACGTAAAAAAGCCAACAGTAAAAGGTCTGGAAGGAAAGACTGAGACCATCATGTAACTCCTTAGCTTATCAATTCGTGAATCCAATTGTACTGTAGCCACATCCGACTTTTGGTGATTAGATCGTGGATCATCTTATCATGATGCTTTCACAATGCAGGAGTTCACATCCAGGATAGAGCAAAATAAAAGGAGGGAGAAACTAATGGTTGATAGCAATGAAAAAGCTAATGTAATATCTATAGGGAGTGTATGCTTTGATGAGGTTGTTGTAAGGTTCATTTTGGTTTTAACACGATACATTTTATATATGGTCTTTATATCAATTTTGGACAAAGAAGGTTAACGTTTTGTATTTAATGCTTCTGTTGTAGAGTTTTTGTTTAATGCAAAACATAATAGTACAAATTTCTTGTCATACGGTTTGTATAGAATGTGTCTTACTCCGAATTAGATATATGTTTTTTCGTATCTTGCCAAACAAATCAAAAAAGTCAACCCTGATAAAGGATAAGTGATACATGTTATGACATAAAGATTAAACCACATTTTCAGAGCTAGGGTTGAGAGATTGATTAAAAAAACATTCTTTAAATTCTAGATTATGATAATCTGTAAACATGAGTTGATTGTTGCAAGGGTAAGTTAACTGAAATAAGGATAAAGAGGTCAACTCGTGTTTCTGGCTTGTTAGGTTTGATGCATATGGATATTAGAAGACCTTATACAGTTGCATTGTGTAATTCCAAATGTATTATGGCATTTGTTGATGATTATTCCTATTATGATTATATGTTCTTGCTTAAAGATTGAAGGTTGAAAATCAATTGGGAAAATCCATCAAGAGAGTCAGATATGACCGTGGAGGAGAGTATCATGGTAAACACGGTGTTTTAGGACATGAAAAGGTCCGTTTGCTAGATATTGGAATCCGTTGGAATATTGACTAAGTTCACTATGTTGGGTAGTTTTGAGCAAAATAGTGTGTTAACGAAAGGCATAACGGCACCCTAAAGGATTTGAAGAAGTCGATGCAGAATAGGACTAATCTACCTGATTATCTAGAAATGTGAGAACCCAGCCTTGCATATATTTGTGTATGGGGTTGCCCTACTGAGATGGTATATTCCTTATAAAGACAAATTGCATGCTCGCTTCACTCATTGTTATTTAGTAAGACATCTTGACCACTCGAATTGCTACAGACTTTACTGTAGAGAAGGAGGGACCAAAATAGTGGAATCACAAATAGCTAAGTTTTTAGAATATGATGTCTATGATGATGATGGGTCCTTTGGCTCTTCAAATGACAGCAGGATGAATACTATAATTATTACGTACCCACCGCTCATGCAGTTAGATCCGGAGGATCTAGGTCTTAGTACCGTGCCTATACATGAACAAAAACCCATGCCTGTACACATAGTGGTTTTTGGAGGTGCAAGATCTAATGCAATTGTGTAGATCTACAAGAGTGAGACGACTTGCTATCCCATCTGATTACATAGTCTGTTTGGTGAACAAAACTATGATGTTAGACATATTGCAGATCTAGTTACTTTTACAGAAGCTGTGTCTGGACCCAATGCGATTTTGTGGTGAGATGCAATGAATAGTGAGATGCAATCCATGAAGCATAATAAGGTTAGGGAGTTAGTTGATTTGCAGCGGAACTATAAACCCGTCAGTTGTAAATAAGTTTAAAGACCTAAAGAATTTCGGGATGAAGTTCAGCTGTTTATGGGCTTGTTCAGTTGCCTGATGGTTTACTCAGGGAGAAAGGTTGACTTTAATGTTACCTTTTCTATCATATCCTCAAAGGATACATTTTGAGTGATTATGACAATTGTAGCTCATGATGATATAGTGTTATACTAGATGGCTATCAAAACCACTTTCATGAATAAAGACCTTTATTAAGATGTCTATATGGAACAATGTGAAGGATTTTAGGATCCAGATGGAATTGACATGTTTTATATGTTAAGTAGATCAATATATGATTGACATCAAACTTTCCAAAAATGATACCTTACATTTGATGAGGTTGTGACCTCTTTCAACTTCATGAAAAATATAGTTTAAAGATGCTTATACTATAAGGTCAGGGAGAGCAAAGTTATCTTCATACTGTTGTATGTGGATGATATATTACCGGGACAAATCTCAACACTCATTAGGCCTCTTACAGAGTGCATACATTAAGTATGTGCTACAAAAGTTTAATACGGTTAACTGTAAACCTGTCATAAAGAGATAATCTTTGACACAGTATCCAAAGACAAAGTAAAAAGAGAGGTTATGAAGAATGTTCCATATTCTAGTATGATTAATAGTCTGATGTATGCTAGGGTAAGTACCATACGAGACATTGCATTTACTGTTAGACTATTTGGTCAATATCTGGTTAACCTAAGTGTAGACCATTGGAATGCAATCAAATGAGTGTTGAGATACTTAAAGGGAACTAAGGATTATATGTTGACATATAGAAAAGTCAACATTATGAACCTCATAGGGAATCTAGATTCAGATTTTAGTTATATGTGTCCGGATGAACGAAAGTCCACTTAAGGTTACATTTTTATGTTTGCAGATGGCACAATGTCGTGGAAGAGTGTCAAGAAGACAATGTCACTTTCTCGACTATGCATGCAGAGTGCATGCTATGGGGCTGCTTTACAGGCAGTTTGGCTCATAAACTTGAATTATGAGTTGTATGTGGCTAATAAAGAGGCTAGACCCATTCGGTTATATTGCGATAATCTTGCTGCTATGTTGTTTAGTAACAACAAAAAATATCAAAAGATCTAATCATTTGGAGGTTAAATATTTGACCACAAAAGAGTTGATACGAAAAGGTGACATTAAGGTTTAGAGCATTTAAGAATAAAGGAAATGTTAGTCGATCCTTTAACTAAAAGACATCACCCACTTGTGATTGTGAGACGAGTATACAGTGTGGGTGTTTTGAAGTCTTTAAACATTGTTAGTTAGGGGATCATTATATTTGCTCCATGTACATTTGTACATTTATACATTTGATGTATTATGACGATATGGTAGTTCATCAATAAAGATGATCATCGTTTATCCTCAGTAATAAATGTTATAGTCCATTGTCACAATACGTGTGTAAGTCTTAAGATTTATGTCGATCTTAAGCATTTAAAGGTCATTGGGTATATATAGAGATTGACCTTAAGCCTATGTCATTTAGACGCATACATTTTTATACGAATATCCGTGAATTTTGACATAACATAGGAAGATATAAGTTTTCAATCCCATAAAGATTCTCTAATACAGTTTAACATTCATTTAGAGAATATTAAGGCTTTCTCTGATGTTGTTTAGCATTCAATGAGAGAAAACAGATTTTCTCTAATGCTGTTTAGAATTCAGTGAAAGAAAACATGATTTCTCTAATGCAATTTTGCATATGCGGTTTAACATAAAGTTTAGAGAAATTGAGACCTGCAAACAAATATGATATAACTTAGATCATACATGTATCATCTTAGTTTGTTACACTCCATTTTTCCATTCATGTTAGTAAGATATAATATGTGTGATTGTATTGGATATGTGTCGCATATGACATGTGCATTTGATACTTTTCGCTATTAAAAGCTTTGCAGGATGAAATGATGGACTTTTGTTATCTTTAGATCAAATGTTTTGTTTTTATATCTAGTCGACTAATACAGTAGCGTGACTTAACTGAGTTTTAAAACTATTTTAAACTTAAATCAATACCACAATTAAATATTGTTCAAAGGGGAGAATGTTGGATAATTTTGACATTTTCCATAAAGTTTGACAACATTCAATTGCATTTTTCAGTTTTTCAATAATTTATTGGTCAAGTTACGTAATTTGATCTAGAAAAAGATAATAAAGAGACTCAATAAATAATCTAAGTCAATGAGTCAAAGTCTAAGAGGAAAATAGATTCTGATTAGTGTAAACGAGACCCATATCAAGCCTGTGATGGGAAAGCCCGATATAAATGTTATATATAAAAGTTAAGGTCACCTTAAATATAAGGATTCTCTGACCCGTAAGAAAGTTTACGCTTTGAGAATACTGTAGAAAGACTTTATCGCGTCCAGATGAGGAGTTCCTTTGAAGCCAACGATGGATTTGCGTTCATTTTGGCTTCGAAAAACTCGTTTAAAGTTATGGAACTGAAATCAAGTATTTTTTTTCACATTTCTTCATTTATTTCTCTTTCACGTTCGATCTGGGATATATAACTAAGATCTCGTTGTGTGGTTACATCAAACTCAAACTCAAACTCAATCAATTATAAAATTTTCAAATTTGAAGTAATTTATAGGTCCATATCTCATAAATTTTTTAATAATTATATAAAATATGATTGTAAAAAATTAACATTAATTTATATCTTAGTGTATGAAATCACGTTAAATTTGAACAAAAATGTTTAATCATTTTCAAGTGAAAATAATCATAAACTTATCATAAAATAAAAATTTTCCAAAAATACACTAAAAGTTTAATTAATTAAATGTAAATTTTATTTATAAAAATTTAAATAATAAAATATTTATTTGAATATTAATTAAATTAAAATTCTTTAATATCATCATTTGGAGACCTAAAGTTAAAATATTTATGAATATATGTTTTAGTTGAAATTTTTTCATTTTTATATAATCCAAATTGGTCTTATAAATTTTTTGGGTTTAATTTTTAAACTTAAAACCTAAAACTCAAGTCATTTAGTATTTAAGAAATAGAGTCGTATTAGTTAGTTTGGAAACAACTTCTCTACTACTTATAGGTAAGATTGTGTATTATTAGACCTTTTCAAATTTTGCATATTAGCGCAATGTTTTGTTGTTGTTATCGTGGAGTCATATTATAAATTTGTATAAATCTATTTTGAACTGAAAATTTTAAAAAAAATTTGAAAATTAAACTGATTTTGACCGAGATAGAAAAATCTACGCCTATTTGAACTTTTTTTTGGTGATATTTGGATTTAATTTTATGCCAAAAATATCATTCTTCAAATTAGAAAGACAACGATATATTTCATTTATAAATGACGCCGGAACAACTGACAGTTGGATCCAGTCCAGCTGGCGAAAGCGGCGGCTACATTCATTCCGCTTTCTTCATAACAGCGAGTTGAAGTAGCCACTAGCCAGCCTACTTTAATAAATTAATATAACCAGTAATTATTAATTAATAATAATTAAGATTACTTAAAAGCCTCGAGACAGAATTGCTCGCAAGATTAGATTTTATTTTTCTTTTCTCAAACGAAAAGCTAATATTTGATTGGTCAAGACAACAATCACACAGTTCCTTACTCCCCTAAGATTCCGGAGAGACTCCTGCTCTTCCTCCTCCGCACTGGTCAACTACGTCCAAGTTTGATTCTATCGGAGACAGTGTTTACAGGTGCGTTGTCGTTTTGTTGTAAATATGTTAAAACTTTATGTTTTACTTGAAATCCAAATTAAAAATTTATATATAAATGTCATGTGTGCGTAAAAAGGAAAGATTGTGTATAAAATTTATTTCTGCACGTGCCAATAATAATAATATAGCCATATTACATTTTGCAATTATCGGTAGTTCTTCTATTTATATCTCATACCACTGGGCAATCCCTTTGTCCTCGCTTAACTCCAACTGTACATATCTTAAGAATATAATTAGCTACCTCTCTCTCTTTCAAATCTCTACCTACCAAAAGTCCAGAACAGAATCCTACACCATGGCCTCCATGACCTGCTCCTCCGACCAACTGACCCAGCTCCTCGGCCCCAACGTCACCAACTCCTCCGCCGTTGCCGACTTCATATGCTCCCGCTTCTCCACGGCCGCTGATAACTTCTCTGCTACACAATATGCCGTCGACAGCACGTACCTCCTCTTCTCCGCCTACCTTGTCTTCTCCATGCAGCTGGGCTTCGCCATGCTCTGTGCTGGCTCTGTTCGCGCCAAGAACACTATGAACATCATGCTCACCAACGTCCTCGACGCCGCTGCTGGTGGCCTCTTCTACTACCTCTTCGGCTTCGCCTTTGCCTTTGGTACCCCCACTAATGGATTCATCGGTCGCCACAACTTCGCTCTCAAGTCGTTTCCCTCCTCCAACTTTGACTACAGCTACTTCCTTTATCAGTGGGCTTTTGCTATAGCAGCCGCTGGGATCACTAGTGGCTCCATAGCTGAAAGAACCCAGTTCGTCGCCTACTTGATCTACTCTTCGTTTTTAACTGGTTTTGTTTACCCTGTTGTGTCTCACTGGTTCTGGTCTGCAGATGGTTGGGCTAGTCCCACCAAATCTGATTTAGATCTCTTGTTTAGTACTGGAGTCATTGACTTTGCTGGTTCAGGAGTTGTTCACATGGTGGGTGGCATCGCTGGTTTCTGGGGTGCTCTTATTGAAGGTCCGAGAATCGGCCGTTTTGCGTCAGGCAAGGTGTTGGCTTTACGTGGACACAGTGCTTCACTCGTGGTTCTTGGTACATTCATGCTCTGGTTCGGTTGGTACGGTTTCAACCCTGGGTCGTTTAACAAAATCCTGAGTCCTTACCCTGCTGGTGGCTATTACGGTCAATGGAGTGCGATCGGTCGGACCGCCGTCACCACCACCCTTGCAGGCTCCACTGCGGCCTTGACCACCCTTTTCGGCAAAAGACTGTTATCGGGTCACTGGAACGTAACCGATGTGTGCAACGGTTTGCTTGGTGGGTTCGCGGCCATAACTTCAGGGTGCTCCGTGGTCGAGCCGTGGGCTGCTATAATATGCGGGTTTGTTGCGGCTTTGGTTCTGATCGGTTTCAACAAGTTAGCGGAGAAGTTTAAGTTCGACGACCCGCTGGAGGCAGCGCAGCTTCACGGTGGTTGTGGCGCGTGGGGAGTGATATTCACGGCGTTGTTTGCTTCGAAGAAGTACGTAAGGGAGGTTTACCCGAATAAACAGGGTCGACCATACGGGTTGTTCATGGGCGGGGGTGGAAAGCTGTTGGCTGCTCACGTGATTCAGATATTAGTGATAACCGGGTGGGTCAGTGCTACCATGGGTCCTTTGTTTTTCATTCTTCATAAGCTTAAGCTTTTGCGGATCTCTCCCGAGGATGAGATGGCGGGCATGGATCTGACACGGCACGGTGGCTTTGCTTATGTTTACCATGACGACGACGATGAATCTCAAAAGAACGGGATCCAATTGAGAAAAATTGGACCTGCTGTTGCTGTTCCAAGTACAACAATTTAGAAATTGCTTTATTATTATTATTATTATTATTATTGGTATAGGTAAGAATATAATTATATTATCTTGGTAGATTTTTGGATGAGTGGGTGGGTAGTGTAGATTGAAGATAACGAGTGGTTGGAGCAGAGTCTTTTGTTTCTGTGTTCACTACTTTGGATCATGTCGTGCAAGGGAAGTGATGCAATTACCTGAACGCAGAGAAGAGAAGAAAGAGACTTCAATTTTATGATATTAGTAATCGAAAATAATAAATAGTTTTTGTTTCTTAGGAACCAAACAAAAGGCCCCATCATCGTTTTACTTTTCAAAGGTGACGTTTTTTCTCGTAGACTTATGTCCACGTGGGTCCCCGGGGACTTTGGCATTTCCGATACCTGTGATACTAGAAGATTGGAACTGGTAAAGCGCTTTGAATACTGTCAGTTGAGTTCACACGGAATCCAAAAGGCCAGTTGTCGTAGAAAAAGACAACTCTAAATTGCAGGAGAGTTAGTAAAGAGTTCTCTTGATTTAAGTAAAATCATGAATTTGAACTATTTATATATATATAATTGTTTAAAATTTAAAGTCAGAGGTTTACTTTTTACAAGAAATTTACAAGAGATTTATCTAATTTGAACAAAAATTAGTCTAAATGTGAGTGACTTAAAAATACCTTTCTATAATTGAGATCCTCCTTAATCATCTTGTGAGTAAAGATGCCAACAAAACGTGATAAATCAGAAAAAAAGAGCACCAATTACCATTGAAAAAGTTAAGAAAACCATTTCGTGGCTTTTAGGCCACGTTTGATTCCAATACAACCCACCTTATCAGTGCATACTCAAAAATATCAATTAAAAATTTTGATCAAATTTATCAATTTTTATTTAATAAATATTTTAATTAAATAAATAAATAATATTTTTAATCATTTTATTTAATTTTTAATTAATTAATTTTTGAAACCTTAAAATTATTAACTTCTGACCTAGTTTAAGATATTATTTAAAAAATGATTTAAATATCTTAAAATTATAAAATTTTTAAGAAATTTTTTCTTTATATTTTGATTATTAAATTAAAATGTCTAAAAAATATACGTAATTTTTAAATTTAAGATCTAGAAACAAATATTTTATTTATAAAATTCCCCTTACAATATATTCTAGCTGTGTAATTATATGTTGGGTATTCCTTTTTGTGGGGAAACAAAAGCGGTTAGCAAATCCATCAGGTATTTGCCTAAGCCTAATTTTGAATCACGTCTCATTTATATAGCTATAATCAGTGCCAGGATTATAATGTTCAGTAAAGCTTAAAATCCCAATTAGTACCCATTATGTAATGCGGTCAAAAGTATCATAAAGTGGCAAAAATTGACAGAACACTAACTTTTGTTAGTGGTAGTCATTGATATGATACTATTAGGGCAACTACGAAGCAAATAGCATCAGGACTTTTTTTTTTGTACGGAGGGGAGGAGTAAGCTAGCGCCTCAGAAAAACGATGGACTGGTAGTCTCCCTCTAGAATCAAGCAGATCCCAGGAGGTGGCGTCGACCAAAAGGATCACATTGGCTCCTACGCTGAGCCAAGTTTAGCGAGAAAATTCGCGCATTGATTACTCTCACGAAGAACATGCTGCAGCGTGTAGCACCACCGCCTGGCTAAGAGTTCCTAAATATCTCGAATAAGAGCGAGGTGTGGATGAAAATACTGCGACGGGTCGAAAACAAGGGAGACCATAGTTAAGCGATCACTCTCAGCTATTACTCTGCGATAACCCAAATTTCATGTGGTTGGATCGATCGCGCTAGGCCCAGGTTCGACCCTAGGATGGCGTGTGGGCCGATCGGTCCATTCCCAAGATATTGAGTTAAACACGACAGGTATTTACTATATAAGTTCATTATCTTCTCATGATGCAGGTACGATTCTAATTACCCTGATACTCTTTGCTCATAGACAAAAACCTACGACAAAGAACTAACTTAAGCATCGGAGGGGCAAGCCGGCGATCAACCCCCGACGTGTCTTTATTGTTTTTGCAGGTTTCTCTTAGTTGAAGCTAATCGAGATCATGGATCCAAGCAACGGCGTCCAACCCCAACAGAATCAGACTGAACCACCATGCAAATTAAAGGCCATGTTTCAATCCTTGCAGTTCAAGAACCATGTTTGTTGCAATGTCAATGAAGCCAGAAAAACCCCTAAGCCATCTACCATCCCTATCCCAAATCAGCCCGCCATATCTAGCTCTACCAGGGTTTCCAATTGCGTTCCTGTTAGTATTAAGCTTAACAACTCCAACAGGGGGCTTTATCCAAGAGATCCACTGAGGGGCACGATAAGACTCTGTGTGTGCGATCACTCCAAAGGCTCTAGTCCAATCCTGCAGGAGTGCACGGTGCCAATGTAGTTGAGCCACCGTAGATAAAGAATTACCTTCGATGACTTCTTTATTCAACGCACACCAAAGGACCCAACATCCTATTATAAACCGGGAGTGAGCTGCTGGACCAATATGAGGCGCAAACACGTGTGACACCACCCACTCGTCCAGCGAACTGGTAAAGAAGGAATCATCCACAGGGTGGCCATGCAATTATTGCCAAAAAGCCCTAGACCACATGCAATCGCGTAGTAAATGAAGAGTGGTCTCGGGGAGCGTGCAACGACGTGCTGTGATGCCACGATGAAATCGAAGAGCGTTGGTCAAGAGGCGGTCCCCTCGGACCTGCCAAAGAAAGCATTTGAGCTTCGCGGGGATGTGAAGCTGCCATAATGGTTTCCAACACTTTCGACTATCCGGAGGGTGGGGGACCTTAGAGATAAAACCATACCCTGAGCGAGAGGAGTATACCCCGAACGTGGACTCCCCCCACACCAGCAGGTAGGGGAACAACAAGAATTTTGGCTCTAATATTCACTGGCAAAGGAGTACGAAGTAAGTGCAAATCCCACTGAAATTCGTTGGAGAGAACATCTGCAACTTTAACTTGTGAGTCCTGCTTAGCTGAGAAACGTGGAATCGAAGAGGACTATCTTCGGCCCATCTATCGTGCCAAAAGGAGACCTCCTCCCCCGTCCCAATGCGCCAAGTATATCCATCTTTTAGATATGGAACCACCTGCTGTATGGCACTTCATGTTGGAGATGCCCTAAGGAGAGATCTGTTTTGCAACATCGAGGGACCGCCATAATATTTAGTACTAAGGATTCTTGTCCACAAGGTGTCAACACCGACCACCAAAGATCAAAGCAGTTTTCCCAACAATGCAATGTTGTTATCTCTGGCCCGTCGAAGCCCTAACCCACTCATAACTCTAGGGCTGCAAATCGTGTCCCACTTGACAAGATGAATCTTACGGGTAGTAGCATAAGAATCCCAGAAGAAACTCCGTCAAGCTTTATCTATCCTAGCACAAAGGGAAAAGGGGAGCCAGCTAATTTGCATGGTATACAAAGGGAGAGTGGAGGGCGTAGACTGTATCAATGTATGCCTCTTGGCCTTGTTCAAGAGTTTGGCCTTTCAGCTCTGCAAACGAGCGTTCAGCTTGTCTATGATATGCTTGTAAGCGGCTTTACCATTGCCACCCCGTAACAGGATGCCTAAATAACAGCCCAAATCTAAGGAGAATAGCAAGCCAAAGCGTTGCTTGAGCGTATGCATATGGGCAAGTTTCATATGAGGAGAAATAAACACTTTAGACTTTTGCACATTTATCATCATACCAGAGCAATCACAAAACGCACGCAAAGTCTCTAGGACCACATTACATAGAAGCATCAGAAAATAAGAGAACGTCATCAGTGAATAAAAGGTGTGAGATGGGCGGAGAGGTCCGAGAGACCCTACTAGGCTTCCATCCACCCGAACTTATCTTATCAGTAATAAGGAGCGATAGTTTCTCCATACAAAGTATAAAAAGAAAGGGAGAAAGAGGGAGTCCAGATCCCCTGTCCAATATTATGATGTCCTATTCTGTCTAATGAATCTCAACCATTTATTTATATAGGTCCCGCGTAAATTAAGCGTGGGTCCCACGTGGATCCTACAAAATAAATGGTTGAGATTTCATGGGACAGAATAAGACAGAGTAATACTGGACAGAGGATCTTGTATCAGAAAGAGGGTCTCCTTGTCGGAGCCCCCTCGGTGGAACCCCGAAAGAGTGGCGCCATTCCATTGGATCAGCAAGCGAGATTGAGATACATAGGACATAATAAGTTGTATCAAGTGAGATGGGAAACGAAAGTCATCCAGGGTCTGCTTAAGGAAGCGCCAATCCACCCGATCATATGCTTTGGCAAGGTCTATCTTCATCACTAATCATCCGGTTCGCCACTTAGTTCTACGGATACAGTGCATGAGCTCCCGAGCCACAATAATATTATCCGCAGCCATCTGACTAGGTATAAAAGTGCCCTGAAGAGGGCTAACAAGATCATGCAACAGAGGGTAGATTCTCTGGACCATAACTTTCGTGAGGATCCTGTAACTAACATTACAGAGGCTAATCGGTCTAAATTGGACATAGTGACAGGATTCTCCTCCTTAGGAATAAGGACAAGTTTGGTATCAGTGATCTCTGAGGGGTAGGTCCCAGAGATAAAGGCCTGGTGTACCATGGATAAAACAGTTTCGCCAACTAGAGACCAATACTTTTTGTAGAAGACCGGTTGGAAACCATTGACCCAGGAGCTTTATAAGGTTTCATAGATGAGATCGCTGCACACACTTCCTCCCTAATAATAGGTACCAAAAGAGCGTGGAGACGATCATGAGAAACCCAAGGATGGTTCGAGAGGGATGGGAAAGGCATAGTAATATCATTTGTGACGTAGTACAAGTCGTGGTAGAAGAGACAGGCCTCATTTTGCGGAGCCACATTGTCTATGAGCTAAGTGCTGTTAGCAGTACGCTGTCATTCA
>JANVCQ010000232.1:52734858-52745530 GCA_025531925.1 Erythroxylum plowmanianum | reverse complement strand
AATATTAGTTTTAAGCTTAATTTAGTTAAAAATTAGACCTAAATTTGAACAAAATTGAAATAAGAGATAATAATAGTGTTTAGTTTAAATTAATTCAATTTAATCTAATTTTAATTTAAAATATTTATAAAATATAAATTCAAATTGATTTATGAACAAGATTTAAATTTATTTTAAAACAATTATATATATAATCAATTTTATTTTTTATTTCTGAGTTTTAATAAATTGATTATAATTTATTGGCTTTAAGATTATATTAAATTTGAATTTCAATTAATTAAAAGTTCAGTTAATCTCATATTTAATTCTATAAATATTTTTCTCATTTTCGGACATTTATAATATTATTTCATACCCAAAAGTATTCAAAATTAAATTTGTGGTATATATATATATATATATGCTGACTTGGATAAAGCAAAACTGCGGGAACGAAGAGAAATGAAGTACAAATGGTTGGTAGGCCCCACAATTGTGTTCTCAAAGCTTCTGGATCTCTTTAAAACTAATAATAATAATTATTAAAAAACATTAATAATTACCAGTACCAAAAAGCTGTTATCCTCCTACATTCGCATTTTGAACGTTAAAACTCCACACTCCTCTACTCATGGCTTCCCTGCAAACGCATCACCACCACCACCCAACCCTTCGCTTCTTCTGCCGTTTCGCTTCCCCTAGTCGCCATCTTCGCCGCTTCACTTTGGCCCCTTGCTTTCCGTCTCTTTTTGTCCCCAAAGCTCGGTTTCTTAGCAGTCGAGGCAGCAGAATTAGAGATGGACTTCGCTCGATTCGTTGCGCTGAGCCTCAGACTGAGAACATTACAGTTCAGGAAGAAGACGAGAGGCCTCCTTTTGATATCAACCTCGCAGTCATTCTCGCTGGTTTTGCTTTTGAAGCTTATACAAGTCCCCCAGTAATTTATCACCCGTCGTCCAAACTCTTTATACTTCCTCCTGTTTTGTGTTAGTTTAGTTTATGAGCCTTTATAAGAGTATTCGTTTAGTTTTTGAAGCGAGTGCTTCGCTTCAGCTCCAAATGTAATTTGGTTGTGTGTTGATCAGGATAACATCGACAGGCGTGAAGTTGATGCTGGAGATTGTAAGACTGTGTACCTTTCCGAGTATGTGCCATATTTTGCTTAGATAGTTAAAAGGCTTTGTTGTTCTCTTTGCTGTTAGTCAAATAAACATTCACATTCTTTACCATTTGCTTGCAATACTATGCTAAAATGCTTAGGCTTGTAGTATATTAAAGTGGCATTTTTGATTATATATGTTTCTGTGCAAGTTCTAATCTGATTAATGCGCTCTTAGGTCATTTGTACGTGAGATTTACGACGGTCAGTTGCTGATAAAATTAATTAAGGGCTTGGATTTACCTATCATGGATCCATGGGTGCGTAGCATATATATCCTTTTTACATTTAGGTCCTGAGGTTTATCATGCATGGACAATTGCACTTATGGAACGATGCACATTCAAATGAACACTTTTATACATACTTGAGAACTTCCTCAATTCTGGTGTTCATTTATGTCTTTCATATTTGATGTGGCTTTCTTTCTTAAAACTTTCATTCTTTTCCAGGGAACTAGTGATCCTTATGTTGTCATGCAATTGGATGGCCAGTTTGTCAAAAGCAAAATTAAATGGGGGTATGTTGTCCATAAATGTCTTAGTTGAAGGTTGAGAAACTACCTGATCAAACTTGCTGCCTTGAATGTTCAATCTGTTGATATGTCCTAGCTGTAACCTCTTGCAACTTATGAAAGTTTCTGAATGTTTGACATGAGCTGCTTGTTTAAAATGAACCGCTTGATTGTAGTTACCTTTGTTTAATATTGACATTACATATTCTACAGTCGGTAAAACAAACCTAAAGGTGGGAGACAACTTACCTGAAATGCTTAAACTGAATGATTTTGCTTGTCAAGGAATAAACCTTTTGGTGACTAATTTTCATTTGCTCGCCCAATCACATTTTAGATGCTTCATGCTTCATGCTTCATCAATGATTTAATCCATCAAGCTAGTGGCAGTGAAATTTCAATAGGTTTAACAATGTTTAAAAATTTTATAATTGTGATAATATTCTATTACAGAAATAAAACTCCAACTTGGAATGAGGATTTCACTTTGAATATCAAGCTTCCTCCAACCAAAAGCCTTCAGGTCAGTACTTATCCTTTGTAGTTGCCACTGGCATTTATCATTTAGTTTAATCATCTCCTCTGGTGAAAACACTATTGTGATGCATTTAACATTGGTATCCAAATTTTTTGGTGTCTCTTGTTTACTTTCCATGAACTAGAATTGAACTTCTTTTATCATGTTCCAGATACATAAAAAAGAAATAGAAAAAAGACACATGTACAAGTTTTTCTTACTTGGTTAAAATAGTGGTTCAGTCATACTTGAAGATTAAGAGGTCCAAGATATTTATTTGACATTTAAACTTTCATCTTTTTCCTGTTGCTCCAAACATTTGTCCTCATATATTGAAATCATCATGGTTGATCTTTTTTGCACAATTATAAAGACTAGAGTAATCCTATCAAATGACTTGGCTACCTGATCATTTCCAGTTCTGATTCAGATCAACCTCATATTTCCTTTGCAATTGTTAGTCTCATTACTAATGACTATTGCAATCTTCATGAATATTTTATTTCTTTTTGAGTGTCTAAAGTTCAAGAGAATCGTAAAAGACAATTATTTAAGAAAATACCACACATTTTAGATCCATTGAACTCCCATTCAGTTATTGTTGATGTAGATTTTTTGTTACAACTTCTATTGATTCTCCATTTTGCTCTTGAACTTCAGGTCGCAGCTTGGGATGCAAACTTGGTAACTCCACATAAGCGTATGGGCAATGCTAGCATTAGTCTTGAGTCCCTCTGCGATGGTGAGGATTCAATTCAACACAGAAATGATTTTGATGGCCTTAAATTGGTCATTAAGTGTTCTATTCAACCATCTAATACTAATATTATAAGTTGTTATATAGTTAGTACTGTCATGTGCCTTATGTTGAAATATGTTGGTTGTACAAGTAGATGGGACAAACCTAGTTGGGGTTAACCAATGCCCCCACACTCTCTCTCTCGATGCATATGTTTGGTAAGGAATAATTGAACTCTTAAGCAATATAGTTTACCTGAAAAAATTTAAAGATGCAACTCAACATGCATTAACATGAAAATGCATATGTTTGCTAAGGAATAATTGAACTCTTTAGCAACATAGTGTTACCTGAAAAAAATGTCAACATGCAACTCAAGCATGCATTAACATGAACATTAATTTGTTGCTGCTAAATGAATTGGACTGACTACATTGTTTATTTATTTTTAACTGACGTGCTTGTGTAGAGATGACGGAGTTAGAAAAAATTGTGCAGCCTTCCCTAAGAAGCTCATGGATGAACAATTTTTGGCAGGAAATATGCACGAGCTGATGGTTGACTTGGAAGGGATGGGTGGGGGTGGGAAGTTGCAGTTGGAGGTGAGACTTTATTATTATTTAGATATTGGCAGTTCATTTTTCTCTTTTAATTGAAACTGAAATAGTCCATGTATTCCTTCTATTTGATAAATATTTTATATTTGTAAGCAATGTTTTGAAAGCTAGATTCGGAGTATTTAAATGGCCCAGGAAGAGAGTCAAAAGAACCATGGTTCAGCTGTGGTTGAACTGGAGTCTAATCAATATCATAGTTGTAGTTTTATATGTAACAATTTAGTACACACCATTATGCATTGCAACAATGTCACTAAAATAATCTGAGTTCAAGTGGTTGTGGCGCTTTTCCACAGAATTTAGGATCACAAGTTCAAATCAAATAACTATTTGTTTTATTTTTGCAAAAAGGAAAAAAAAACACTTAAACTGCATAGAAGGCAACATTGGGATCAATGGGATGTGAAAAGGCATCCTCAAGAAGCTTTAATATAGATTTACCTAATCTTTTGCAATCTAATATGGTTCATAAGCTGACAGTTATAATACATTTATAGAAAACCAGTATGGTTAGAAAATGGCCACCATTTGGAGTGATTCAGCTGATGGTCACTGTTTTGTCCAGTCTGACTAGCTTTTCCTCTCTGTTTTATACAAACACTGCTTGTAACCATTATTTGCTTATGTAATCACAGGGAATCATTTTCTCCCTGGAGAATTAACCTTTTCATATACTTCATGCTCTTTGATACTATCAAGCTATTGTGCATATTGGAAACTTTATCCGCCTATTGCTACACTGGACATCTCTCATGTCCTAGTTGAGATCTCAGATCCCCAGTCCTTACAGTTATGTGAACTTTGTTCACATTTTCTGAATCTTTGAGCCTTTAGCTTTCACAAAGACCTTTCAAACATGTCTACAATGTTTTGATTACATTTCCATGTCCTAATTCAACCGTTTTAGACATAGAATCTTATAGTTTCATCTGTCTAGCACTGCAACTTTGGTCAGTGGATATTTCTTGGAAGCTAGTTGACATGAAGAAGTTCTTAACTTAATTTGCAGTGAATTGTCCTTTGGAAACACAACTAATATATTGGAAACATGAAGCAATATAATTATAGTGGATTTACTTCAATTCTGAGATTTGGATAAACATCAATGGCATTGATTGAATATCTCAAGGACATGTAGTCCATTTTCTTTAAGCAATGTTTGAACTGATTTGTGGTGCAAAAACTTTTTCTGTCACAGACTACAGTGGCATTTGCTAAGTTACACTGATTCAGTGCTCTATATTAAGATGCTTTCAACCAACCTTTTAGTTAACGTACATGTCTTGTATGATCAAAAGCATTTTGAAATATATGCCTAAGTGCACCTTGTTGTATCATGGAGCCAAATCTTTCTGGCTTGCTTGTTAACAAGTTATTATAAAATTGGATATCTTTGTATGAAACAAGAAAAAGGAAGTGCAAAATATGTTTCTTGCTTTTGATTTCTTTTTTGTGTTGGTTTGGATATTCTTTCTTTTTTCATTGCTCTACTGTTTCATATATGGCATTTTCTTGTGGTTGAAGGATTAACTCAACATGCGCATACAACTACTGATGCATGATACTAGAAGGCCCCTAATATCTCAAGGTAACGATGCTGCCTTTTTTCCTTACCTTTGTATTAAATGACCCTATTGGTAAGATTGTTTTGCTATGAAGGGTAGCTTGTGCTACTTACATACATTTCAATTTTTTCTTAAGATCCTATTCTGTTACTTGTTCATAATCTTACCTAAGTATTGCTTCTGGTTATTTTGCAGAAAATATTTCAAATTTGTGCTGGAAGAAGCAATATGAGAAGAGATGAGGTCCCTAAATGATAGAAGCAAGGTGGAAACTTTGTTGGGTGGAAAAAATTAAAATAGTGAAGTACAAAACTGAAATTAGTAAAAGCACAAAAATGTTTGACCATTTCAGATAAACTTTTTTTGGTGAAGCCCTGTTAAAATAAGGGATTCTTTTGGGGTATGTTTGTCCAACTCATGGGTTCGTGACTGCAAGGATTTTCTTTAGTTGCTTAGACGAGTTATGCTTTATCTTGTCTCTTCTTTAAGACTTGCAGAACTAGGTTAAAAGGAATTCCTGTTCTTATTCCTTCCCTGGCTTTAAAATAGAAGCCATGACAAACATGAAATATTGATAAAAGTTTGTTAATATATCATCAATTTTTGAAGCAAAGACCATCTTCAAAGGTTTTTGCGAGATTATGGCATGATAAAACAGACTCATATATAGAAGATTTGCAATGATGAAGTTTCTGCTATTGGGTTGAAGAGAAAGTGAGCAATGTGAGGAAGGGGGCATTCATTTTTCACGATGGATTAGTTATCAAGTTGTGGTATATCAGCAATTAATTAGTGATGTTCATGAAAATCATTTTAAATGAACATTTTGAAGTCATTTGGAACTCAATTCATAAATTTAGGATGCTAGACGGAAAAGGGAGCAAGAATAAGCAGTTTTTCCTGTTTGCTTTCTTTTTTTTCCTTTTTCCCTGTAGTCTTTGTTTTTAAGAGTCTCACATCAGTTTTAATTACATTTTCTTGAAACTTTGACCTTCGGGTATGATTCTTGTTGTGGGTGGAATCATGTCAAATACAAAAGACAAAACAGAACACAGAAATAAATTCTTTTGTTTGATGTATTGTTTCTTGTTGGATGGAGAAATTGCAATAATTTTTGTATTTTGAATATTAGTGTTTATGTTATCTAGGAAAAAAACTATATGTTGCAAATCTCAGTTCACTGAAACTTTTGCCCTAAATCTTTTAGATTTGAAAACTATTACACTTTTTTGAGATGTGTAATTAGATCAATATTTAGATTTCTGGGTTCACTATCTTCTGCAGGTTGAGTATAAAAGCTTTGATGAAATTGATGATGAAAAGAAGTGGTGGAAGCTCACCTTTGTTTCAGAATTTCTGCGAAAAAATGGGTTTGAATCTGCCATGAAAAAGGCTTTTGGCTCTGAAACTGTGCCAGCAAGTCAGTTTGTGGAATATGTTTTTGGGCAAGTGAAGTCATTCAATGATGCTTACTTTAGGAAAGATAGAATGCTAAATGGTAATGATTCAGAATTCATTGGCAACTCCAATCAAGTTGTGTCAGATTTAACTTCAGAAGTAGAAAATCCTGCTGAAGCATCTATAAATGCTTCAAGCGACAGTGGGAGCAGTATTGTACATGAAAATGATAGTTCGTTTGTTAATGGACACCCTGCGGAACCCTTGACACAAGCAAGTGAAACCACACAATCAGACAAACATTTCTGGAATAACTTTACTGAGGTTATCAACCAAAATGTTGTTCAGAAACTTGGTCTCCCTGTTCCTCTGGAATTAAAGTGGGATGGATTTGACTTGTTGAATAAAATCGGGTTGCAATCACAGAAGATTGCTGAAGCTGGTTACATTGAATCAGGGCTTGCAACCCCAAAAGTTCAATATGTCAACCTTGATAAAGCAAGTGGGCCACTTCCCAGTTCCCTTCCAGATATAAAAAAGGCTTCACAAGATTTATTAAGGCAAACTGATTCTGTTTTAGGAGCATGGATGGTTTTGACTGCAGCTGTTTCTAAATTAAACAATGAAGCCCAAAATATAGATAAGGGTTCTGAGACGGAAAAGTTTATTAACTCTTTGAGTGAGTCTGGATTGGATGAAAAGAAAGCTGAGGAGATGAGAACGCTTTTCTCAACTGCAGAAACTGCCATGGAGGCTTGGGCCATGCTTGCTACCTCAGTGGGCCATCCAAGTTTTATTAAGTCTGAATTTGAGAAGATATGCTTCCTAGATAACGAATCGACAGATACAGAAGTGAGCACTTATACCGTCAGAAGCATTGGCATTATTTCTGGTGAAATTTCAATGAACTTAATTATGACTATCAATAACTTGTGGAAGCTGCAGGTAGCAATTTGGCGTGATGCAGCACGGAAAAGATTAGTCATTGCTTTCAGAGGGACTGAACAAGTATGCTATTTCTTCTTCTCTAACTGAATGCCTTCATTTAGTTTTCAATTCACATTGTTTATCTGGTGCCCTTTTTCAGGCAAAGTGGAAAGACCTGCGAACAGACTTGATGCTAGTTCCTGCTGGGTAATGCTAAATTTCTATCTCCATTGTGTCAATTAAATTTACATTTGCTTTTTTGAAAGATTAAATTTACATTTGTTGCTCTTTTTCATTTGTGCTTTCCTAGTAATTATAAAACTTATCTAAAAGCTTCATATTTGAAGGTGATTTTTTAATCTGTGAAATGGTTTATGCATGTTCAAGAAATAAGTTGATCCTTCCAAATGTGCTATTCTTCCTGTCTTATGTTGAGTCTTTGTCATCCCAACTTTTATCTTCTTTCTATAGGTTGAATCCTGAAAGAATTGGTGGAGATTTCAAGCAAGAAGTTCAGGTATAAATGATCCTGATTTTGTTTCCTACAAATTAAAAGTCCATGGTGAGTGCCAATTGACAGATGTCTATACTTTTTGATACTTGCAACTTCAGGTTCACACTGGCTTCTTAAGTGCTTATGATTCGGTCAGGATAAGGATAATCTCCATCATTAAATTGTCAATTGGTTATAAGTAAGTTTTCCCTAACAAGTTTTATGATTACTTGTGATCCTTGTTTCTTTAATCAATTTTATTGGTTCTTCTAGTATCGGATATTGGTAATATGCTGAACATCTAAGACAGTTATTATCATTTTTATTTTAGGTAGTCAAGTTAGTCTCAATCCTTTGCACTAGAATTATTTGGAGCCCTCTCTTGTATTTATTCTTATAGTTTAAAAGCATGTAGCAGGTTCAAACATTATTCATAACCCTTGTTTCTTGAATCGACTCCATTGCTTCCATAAATTATGTTAGGGATATTGATAACATACACAACATTCATGATGATGTAATCAATTTTCATTGGAAATTCTTGTTGTACCTTTTTTAGTAGTGAATGAGCAAGTTGCTGCTCCGCAATTTGTTTAGGCTGAACTTTTTAATTGAACTGATACATTTATTTGCAACATATATTTAATATTTTACTTCTGTCTCTTGTCTCCCTCGCTCTCATTTCTTTTATCTTCTCTTTTGGTTTTCTTTTCTTTGTTGTTCACAGAGATGATGTGCCTGAGCCACCAGTTAAGTGGCATGTTTATATTACCGGTCACAGTTTAGGTGGTGCACTAGCAACCCTCCTTGCTCTTGAACTTGCATCAAGTCAACTAGCAAAGTACGTTCTTTCTCAAAATAGTTCCTGATTGGTGTGTCGCAAATAGGCACTTCTCCTTGCATGCCATTGCATATCAGTTCTGTTTGATTGCATTCTTTAGGTGTGGCGCAATCAGAGTGACCATGTATAACTTTGGATCTCCAAGAGTTGGCAACAAAAGATTCGCTGAAGTTTATAATCAGGTAATGAAAATCTTGATAAAGTTGATTGCATACTCGGTGAAGTTATTACAGCTACGTATTGATCCATGTTTTCTCCTGATTATTTTTGAATTCTCTCTCAAAGTTACTGCTCTCCCAGACCCAAAGACACATAATTTACATTCCTATAGCTTAAATGACAAGTTGCCTGTGAATTAGATCTTTGAGAGATTGACTTCTGCAAGTTGATTCTCCCTTGAAAGACCCTGATTCTAGTCTGGAAAGCCACTAATTTTTGTTGAACTAGTAAACTCCGGTTGTTTCAGGAATCATGTCTTTCAAGAGAGCATCAACTTGCAGAAATCTAGAGATTCATTTCTAGTATTGAAGGACCATGATTCTAGTCTGAACTGCACTAATTTTGTTTAAACTAGTAGACTTCAGTTGTTTCGAGCTGTTGCACATCAGTCTATCCTTGGAGGAAGAATTTAACAAGTGATCAAGCATAGAATTCATTGTTCTCTGTGTCTTCTTCACTTAATATCTTAAACTACTGGATTACTTAGCTTTTGAGGTTAATGATTTCACCAAAATAAATATAGTATTGGCTGATGTGGTGAATTACATATTCCATTTGCTTACTTCTTATCATTTTTTCATTTCAAATTCTTATTGATGAAAGTTGAAGATAATTTTTATTACATACTTTGTGTACATAGGAACAAGGGTTTATATACAAAATTCCTAGGACTATTTGATAAGTAATCTAGTTATTAACTCTATGAAATGTCTCAATTATAGGAGAGATTATAGGTGTAATTATAACAATGTCAATGCTAGCAATATCAATGCTAATAATCTCTGATCAACACTCCCCTTCAAGTTGGTGCATAGATATCGCACATGCCCAACTTGCAAACGAGGTTATGAAATTGTTTGTTGTAGAGTCCTTTAGTGAAGACATCTGCCAGTTGTTCATTTGACCCCACATGGAATAATTGCAGAGAGCCATTCACAAGTTTCTCCTTCATGAAGTGTCAGTCAATTTCTATGTGTTTTGTTCTATCATGCTGAACAGGATTGTGAGCTATACTAATGGCAGCTTTGTTATCACAGTAGAGAGACGAACTTCTTTCATTCATCAGTTGTAATTTATTCATCAGCTTCTTTACTCGCAATAGGGAGCACACACCTTGAGCCATAACTCTATATTCGACTTCCGCACTGGATCTAACAACTACATTTTGTTTCTTGTTTCTCCAAGTGATTAGATTTCCTCTTATGAGCGTACAATAACTAGTGGTTGACCTCCTATCATCTAGAGATCCAGCCTAATCAGAATCTATAAACGCTTCTATCTTAAGATGACCATTGTTAGTGAACAGAAGGCCTTTTCTTGGAGTATACTTTAGATAGCGCAAAATGCAGAATACAACTTGTAAGTGTGGTTCTTGTAGATCATGCATTTACTGACTTACTAGACTAACTGCAAATGCTATGCCTGGCCTAGTGTGGGAAAGATAGATGAGTTTCCCAACTAGCCGCTAACATCTTCTCATGTCCACCGACGTACTTGTTCCTGCTTGTAGTTTGTGGTTGCTCTCGATAGGAGATTCAGCTGGTTTACAACCTATCATACCGGTTTCTTTTGATAAGTCTACGACATATTTTCTCTGGGAGATAAAGATTCCTCTTTTTGATTTAGTGATTTCAACTCCCAAGAAATATTGCAATTTTCCTAGGTCCTTAATTTCAAATTCTTGAGCAAGTAGTTCTTCAG
>JANVCQ010000232.1:52702381-52725693 GCA_025531925.1 Erythroxylum plowmanianum | reverse complement strand
AATCCTCTAGCTTTGATGAACAACAAACAGGATCTTGACCAAGCAAGATAATTAGTTCCATCAAGTTTTACGGGACTGATTTGAAAGGAACGATTATCTGAACTCGACAAAATTACCTTCTTTTCCTACATCTTCTTTAGTATTATTCAGGACAACCAACAAAAAATACGCCAATAGAGTAAATAGAAGTTGTTCAAAACAGTGCTTCTGGTGTATGGGCATAAAGAAAGAAAAAAACTATACGGACCCAGAAACAAAAGCAGACCGAGGAGAGGCAAGGAAGCAAGGGCACTAGCAGAAGGTAAGAGATACGTCTGACACCACCGGAGGAGAGGCAAGAGGCCGATGACCCTAGTGGAGAACGAACAGAGGCGAAACATTGGCCCGAGGGTGGCAAGTGATGCTCACGCGTGGCGATGGCAGAGAGACTGTGACGGCGTGTGGCGGTGCAGTTGATGTCGGGTCTTTCACAATGGAAGTCACCGATCACAGCTGAAGCAATCTAAGTGGGCGGTGAGAAGAAAAACACGTTGCTTTTTGGGCGAGGACACACTCAACCAATGTTCTTTCCTATTTGGAACGAACAGTCGGAAAAAACAGTCCCTAAATTAGTGCCTGTTTGGATGGGCTTATATCAATATAGCTTTTATTAGTAGAGCTTTTGTCAGTAAAGCTTTTCTAAAAAGAGCTTTTCTACGAAGTCAGTTGACTGTTTGGCTGTCATTTAAAAAAGAGCTTTTTTGAAAGAGCTTCATACAATAGACTGTTTGGAAATATAAAAATAAAAAGCACTTTTAATTTTCACTATATTTTATTTTATAACAAAAATTATTTATGCATATAAATATTATTTAAAATATATTAAACAATATGCAAAGCACAATATATTAATTATTATATAATTTTAAACCATATAAAACATAAATAAAATATATCTAACCAAATCTTTTATATGAATTATAATATAAGTAAAATTAATATCAGAAATAAATATTAAAACATATAAAAAAGTCTCATAATATTATATAAATCTCAAAATAAACGTGAAGATGCGTTTGTGGGTATTGTGGGAATTATGTGTAAAATATAAAGGTAAATGAGACTAAAAATTAGGCTCATTAATTAATTTAAAAAATCTACTTGAAAAAGTACTTTTTAAAAAAGCTTCAAATTTGAGCTTCTCAAAAAGTTGTATTTTAGCTTCCAAAAAAGTCATTTCTATGAAAAAAGTATTTTTGGATTTTACAGCCAACCACTTAGTTTTCTTAAAAACAGCTTTTGCGGTAAAAAAAAGTGCTTATTCAATCTCCAAAAGCTGAACCAAGCAGGCACTTAGATAGAGCTCTGATACGATGATGATAGTTGAAGATAATTTTTATTACATACTTTGTGTACATAGAAACAAGGGTTTATATACAAAATTCCTAGGACTATTAGGAAGTAATCTAACTGTTAACTCTGTGAAATCTCTCAATTATAGGACAGATTATTGGTGTAATTATAACAATATCAATGTTAACAATATCAATGCTAATAATCTCTGGTCAACACTTACATATCTTTCTTTTTCTTGTTTCAATCTTCTATATCTACTGGTAGACCATTGATCATACAACTGACGAGTAGTAGCCCCTTTGTCTTTACTTCCCTTACTGTTGTACTTTCACTTCATTTGAACTTCTTGTTGAATCAGTGACATGCTTTAGATTTTGCGAATCACCCATTTGTTGTATGGTTCTACATACAAAAATTGTGTCCAATCAATCAGGAATGTGGAAATTAGCAAATTAGTTGTTGAAACAGAAACCGGAAAGTCTTCATCTGTCATTGTTATAAACTCCCGAGAAAAGTTCATAAACCGTTTGAGATCTTAGAGATTGCACCTTTAATATGATGCTTATCCTATTTAAGAATATTGTGTGCATCCTGTATAGGAATATTACCACTATAGTCGAACATTGAATTAGGAATACCGTTAATATCATTTGTATTCTCTATATAAATAAGGACCTAACTTAAGATACAGAAAAGTATAATAAAGATGTACTGTTTAGTTGTTTTCATGTACGTAGATGCAAGCTTTAGGGTGGAATCACCGATCATGTTAAACCTTGTTTAAATCCTTTTATATTTTTTTACCTCCTTTATTTTGCTTTCACATGGTATTAGAACCTACTTTGACGTGTACAAATATTCTTCAACCTGTACATGTTTGCTTGTAGTTATCATAAATTGCAGAATGAGCATTTTCTCTTTAATCATCCTTTATTATTTCAAAAAATGGACTGCTGTTTGCTTGTGTGTTTGAGCAACCTTGAATGCCTTTTGCAGAAAGTCAAAGATAGCTGGAGGATTGTGAACCATAGAGACATTATACCCACTGTTCCTCGCTTAATGGGTTATTGCCATGTAGCACAGCCGGTTTATCTAGCAGCTGGGGAATTAAAAGATGCTTTGGTAGGTCAAAATTTTCAGTCATGTCTTCTTATTTCACTGAATTACAAAACATGTGCAATTTACTTTGACCTGTATAATATATATTTTTAACAGTGTCTTACAGCTCTGCACTACTTGAATTTTTTTCCTTGAGCATTGCTTCATTTGTGCATCAGGCAGCATTCGTTTTCCTTACAAAATCATGGAATGATATATTTTTTCAACATTTGTCTTTATTTACGTTTAGATTGTTGCTGTCTCTACCGGTAATGGATAGAGAATAATAGTATGACATTTTTTTGAACTTGTTCTTTAGTAAGGAGCAAGACATGTTTTTATACCAGGAAGAATTTTATGGAATTTACTTGCTTGGGACTTGGCACTTTTAAACCGACGTTTTATCCTTGTTTCTTTAATTCTTTATGTTTCTTCCTTTCTTCTATTTCTTACCTTTCTTTTAAGTTTTCCAAACCGTACTTCTTCAACACTTAATTTACTCTATTTTTATTTTTCTTGTTTCATAGGGCACAGAACACTCATTCTTCAGACTTACATTCCAAGTAGATTTCAGTTTTAGTAGTTCTTTGAAATTAAATTCTTATATTTAGCTTCTCATTCAGATTATGATTGTAGTTGTACTTTGATTTACGCTTCTAGTTAGTGTAGAAGCTATTATAAATATGAGGTTCCTTCATTGTTAGTAGACAGTTGATTTGTTTTGGCTATTGGTATAAACCTGACCTTTTTCTAACCCTTATGTTCTTTTCTGTTTTTATTTCTGCTTTATTATAGTTTCTACTCTATTCCCTTCCTGTTTCCCTACTATTCTTTCTTGTTTTTCCTCAATTATCTCTCCCTCCCCCTGCATTTTAAATGTGGGTCAAGTTGTAGAACTTGACCTACATCACTGCATTTTATTGATCATATAATGTGGCTATGATTTGGGATTTCATATGTTAGAATTAGTAAAAATTCATGCTATGATTTGGGATTTCATATGTTAGAATTAGTAAAAATTCAAGTGTATCCTATTCCTTTATTTATCCTTATATCCAACTAAAGAACTACCAAAACTCCAAGTACATTGTTGGCCAGAATTCTGTATTGAGTTGCACTATTGCATACTTGTTATAATACATACATTGAAGGTGTAGTAAAATAGTAGAAAAGGAAGTAATGAGTTCTAAATTACTGCTCGAAGTTCATTATTATTTACTATATAGGAAAATTTGGAGCTTTTGAAAGATGGTTACCAGGGTGATGTGATCGGCGAAGCTACGCCAGATGTCCTTGTCACAGAATTTGTATGTTTCTTGTTCTTATCGATGCTCAAATGTTCTTCCAAATTTCTTTTTAATTTATATATGATTTGGTTGGTAAATAAAAGGTTAATGTTATCATGTTTGTGAAAGCCATTTTCAAAGGTATGGCCGCTTTACTTATTGCTAGCATCTGCAACAGAGAAATTAATAAGAAAATAGGTTTTTGAAATTCACCTACTATTCCCTTCATGTGATGTTCATGTAAATATCTGAACATCTCTTATGTGCATGTGCACCTATACAACATAAGACCATCCTGATATACTTTTCAGTAATTCAGATTTTTCCATTTGCAACACAAGACAATACTATGATCCTAGGTAAATTGAGGTTGTGTCAAACTTTGAACTTATATATGATACAGAGAATTTGAGATAGTGCAGGACATGGCGGCTCTACAGTTAAAACATGTTGCTGCTTCATCAACAACCAGCTAGCAACTGCTCTTTTTACATGTTTATTCTCACTTGAATTACAACATTGGTAGATGAGCATTAGTGGAAATTTCCTTTTCAGATGAAGGGAGAGAAGGAGCTCATCGAAAAAATTTTGCAGACAGAAATAAATATATTTCGTTCAATTCGAGACGGAAGTGCACTTATGCAGCACATGGAGGATTTCTATTATATCACTCTGCTAGAGGTACTGTATTGTTCCTCCAGTCAAAGATATTTATATCGTTGTTGACTTTACTGGTGCCTTTGCTGTTGATTGTTTCCCCAAGGTGAAGCAAGTTAGGCAGGCTGGAAGTTTAGTGGGATCGGTTCATCTATTAAGTTGCAGTATTCCTAGGGATGAGAATCGACTGACTTATGGATCTAAATTTAGATATTTTTAATGAGCTGGCCGAGATTTAATTTTTCTATACAAAATGACATCGTCTTATTTAAAAGAGTTAGGCTTTAGATAAGTTTGGGCCTGAACAGCCCAAGTTCAGACTTAATTTAAAAAAGGATATTTTATACTTTTAGGTTTAAAAAACTATTGCATTTCCGTAAACTTACATCTGTTTTGATGCTCAATCCATATTCCTTCTCAAGGTTTATTTTTTTTTGGTCCCTGTACAGAATGTGAAGTCAAATTACCGGACACTTCCAAGAGTAGAAAGCAGTGAACAAGACGGCGTGTCCGTCAGCATGCAAGCATGATTTATTTTTCGTAATTCTTCATAAATAATATGTACAAGTGAGGGGCAATAGTGGGAGATCTTGGAAGTATCTGGATTGAGTCGATTGACAGACAATTGGACGGCTGTAACTTTTGATCGCGGCTCTCTATGTTGGTTCAATTGCTTGATTGCCAGCTACTTCATTCAACCTTCTGCTTAGCGTAAATATGAACAGGAATCTTTTGCAGAACTCTCATGTTTCGTGACTACGTGTGATCTTCTCAGACAAGTTTAACGACCAAATCTATGGGTTCTTGCATATCGGAAATATGATTTCTGCTCTAAGTTTTTTCTATCGGAAATGTTACTTTCTTCCATCTCCATGGTTGAAAGAGCCAATAGTAGACTTTAAACCAATCGAATTATTCCAACCTTTGTTTTTTACCGTTTAAAATTAAGTTCTAAAGAGATTTCCTGATTGAAGGCAGTTTTTTGTTTTAGTTCTGTTCTTCTCGATTTTGAACTTTTGAAGTAATTCCTCTGAATCCAGATCAGAAATTGTGGAAGAAAACATCGAGACTCAGGGATAGATTGAGAGAGCATTCACATTCTACGTATCATTTGGCGATGGCAAGTTAGATAACTCTTAACAGCACCTGAGGATTGGCAGATGCTTCATTCTCTGCTCCCAAGGTGTAAACCGTAAAAGCTAGTTTGCTTTGGTGCACTGATCACATGTTCTTGAAGATCAATATAATTTTTTCGTTTCTCGGATTTTGAATTATATTTCAAGTATGTACCTAAATTTTAATTTCATTAATTTATTATAAGAAGCCCTTTAAAACTTTTAATATCATGACTTGGTATGATCTGATAAAGTTGTTTATGGTATGATATTTTGAATGCTTAAATTAAAAATTGCAAGTAAAATCATACTGAAATTTAGGTAATAATTATTTTTATCCCGAAGAACAAATTGCACATTTTTATTTTATCTACAAAAGAGTTTATAAAAGTGATTTAAGATTAACTTTTGACTATTATTTGAACTTTGCCTTTTAGAATAAACACATTACTACATTATATTTGTGTCTTAATTTCATTATTGTATTGTTTCTCATGTTGACTTTGCTAGATGAAAAGTCACTATTAAAGATGACATTTGGTACAAATGCAATGTGATGGATAATGAAATCCGGTATTACACAAAATGCATGTTTCTTTTGTTTAATTTGCATGAAAATTATAATTAAATGGAGATTTTATGATATCATCCTTAAGATTAGATTATGTGTATTATCATATCTCTCTAAATCCTGCTTCAGTACAAAACTTTAGACCGGGTAATATGTAGTTTCACTTGTGTGTAAGTTCGATATATTACATTTTCTATCTCATTACACCTATTTCAATTAAGTGACGATGAACATTTGCAATTTTAAGAATATTTACGAATTATTTAGTTGAAATTGATAACTCATATTTGTATCTCACAAATTCAGACTCCGTAGGCTTTCTTAGGCTGTTTCCCAAAAACTAACTTGGATTTACCAAGAACAAAGCTCGGCGGCTTTCGTGCAGTGCTTGTGATCCTCAAGCTCTGTCTTAATAAGTCCAGTTCTCGTGCTCTTTTAAACCCTTCTTTTTCTGCAAAAGCTAACTGAGCTTTTAGATCTTCAATCGTTCTCTCCTTAGCCTCCAGTTCCAACTTGAGCTCTTCTATCATTTGTTCTTCCTCTGCCCTCCAGTATAATCCATCCCCTGTCCATCATCCACAAGAATACATGTAACTAGGATTCCTTTATCCTCAGTGTTTTTTGTTTCGAAATCACTAGCTATCAGTGTGTTTCAGCTGAAGCATGCACGTACTATTTACAGAGCATGACATTAAACCGGAGTCTACTAGAGAACATGGCAATGACATTAGGATCGACTCAATGCATGATATTTAACAGGAAACAACTTGCATATTGCATGAATTTACGGCTGACAGACAGAGTTTCAGGTCAATGCTGTCTTATCCTGCCAAGTTGTTGGTGCTGGTGGGACTTTTCATGCAAAACATATTATATTATATACAAGTTTTAGTAGAAAAAGGATTTCAGAGAATGTTCACCAGGATGAGTCTTCTGAATAAGATCATCAAGCTCGTTCTTGATGGCAAGATAAAGCCTCTTCCACTTCTCCACGGTCTCGTCTCGCCACAATGCGCTCTCCTCCCTCATTTGCTCAACCAAAAACTCATAACCATTATTGCTTCCAGACAATTTCCCATCCTTCATGCCTTTAATCTTCTCTTCCTTCTCTTCCAACATCTTTCTCAGCCTCTTCACTTCCTCCTTAAACCTCTTCCTCTCTTGCTTCCATTCTGCTTCTTTGAACGCAAAAGCCACCATGTCCCTCTCGTACCCTTTACTCTCTTTCTCTTTTTCACGCATCACTCCCTTCATTTCCTCCTCCAGAACCATAACTTTCCCTGCCAAAGCTCTAGTACCTTTCTCATTTATTTCACTCCTGTTCTTGCAACTTGAACAACCCATTCTTGTATTTTTCTGGCAACTATTTGTTATAGAGGTTTGACGAAGAATTAATATTGAAGGAAAGGGATACAGTGGGGTTTTGGGTTAGAAGAGAATGTGTGAATGATATAAATTCCCAGCAGAGAGTTAGGCTCCTCCATGAATGAAAGCTGCATTGACATAAAACAACGTGCTTATGAGCACGAGGACCCGCTCTCTGAATTATTCGGAAGTGACATGAAATGCCCCGTGAAGAGTGCTGTCTATGTCTAATTGAAGAGCTCTTGAAACCAAACTTAAATCTTAAATCATCTTTTAAATTCTTTTAAATATTGGATATCTTGTACAAGGTTATTTTATAATTTAATTTTAAATTATTAAATTATTATAAACACATTTGCACAATAATTGTACTTTAATAAAATTAAAGAAAAAACAACAATGACTAAAGCAAAAGATGTGGACCGATGTGATATGATAGCTATGCATTTATTTTGGAGGCACATACACTTCTCAATCATTGAATATAAGAAATGGTTGAAATTGTGCAGGAAGAGATCAGTTTTAGTTAAGGTATTTCTATAATATTTCATTAAATCTCATCTACACATTTATGTGAATTCTATATAAATATATAAATAAAATTTAATAGATTGGAATAATAAATTTGATGTAGCAGATTGTAAGGTAGCTTCAACCTTTTATAATACCTTTTTTATTAACTAAAATAGCTTCTAATACATAATATTGAGTATGAATACACATTCTCACAACTATATATACATATAAATAATTCATGTTATAGTTTTAATTTATTTTTATAAAAAATTATAGTCTATATTTTTAAAATGCATGTTAGATAAATTTTAAAGAATATAAATATTTAGTAAGTAACATATTGCAAATAAACTAATTGGTGGATTAATCGATTAATTCAACTTATATAATTAATTATGTCTCAACCTTTTATCCCTAAATTTTAATTGTTACGAAAAATTAGAATTCACAACAATAAACACTAAGAAAAATCTTTTATACCCGTTAAATATATTCTTGAGGAAGAACTTAATCCTCCTTTCATTGTAAGAATAAAATACAGTTTTCCGATTCAAATCTTCTTTACCATTTAACTTATTCTTACCTTATTTATGCTTCAAAACGAAACTCTTTTAGGTTTGCAAGCAAAAGGTTAGAACATTTGAAGTGGTACAAGAGAATGTGATGAACAGTTCTACACCAATCATTGTTGTCCTTGGACTTGGACAAGCTGAGCTCAACAACTTTCTAACCATGGCTTCACTATTCATTTCATTTAGAGCTAATTAATTTGTTCGTTAGATGTTGCAAAGACATCGCAACGTGTCTGTGCATCCCCAGAAGTCACGCTGATTGTCGAATCTTTCTCACTAATTTGATAACTTTCATGCACTATTCATCAATTAGCTAACAAACAAACAAAGAGGATATGTTACAGTGAGAAATTGACCACAAACTCACTTCACTCAGAACAGAAGAAGCATATCCAACCTTGCTCGGTATCTGTAAACATTATTTCTTTTTTTTTTTCCATTTCTGTATAGTGTATGCATGTAAGTAAATACATTAGTGGTTATACGTCTTCGGATTCCCTGCCTGAAAGAGACTTGCAGTTATAATACTTGGAAGTTTCACAACAATGGTCAACAATGATGGGTGGAGACTTGTGAGGGAGGGTCCATTCTCATTAATGTTGTCTAATATAAATACCCCATGTGCCTTTTAATACATCCACTATTTCCCTCGTAGCTACAAGACATTTGTGCCAGAAATCCTATGCAGTAGAATACAATAGAATAGCCAAAAGCTGTGTTGAAAAACAAATAGATAGTTGGAAATTGAATGACTCCCAGATAAGATAGGCGTTGGAATATCGTCTGGTGAAATAGACTTGTCAATAAAGCGTCCTTTAGCTCAGCTTATTAATTTGTCAGTGTTGTGCATCGGATATGTACAAAACCAAAGTTAGCTTCATGACAATATATAAACATACCCTAAATGACGAAATCTTATCACGAGTAAACAAAAAATGACTTGCCTCTAAATGATGAACTGCACCTACATTGGATACCTATAATAGAATATAGAGCTACCCTTTTGGTTAAAATTTTGATTGATCAAAGGAAAAAAAAAAACTAAATTTGCATTTGAACACATACATATTCGTAACAATAAGTTTGAGCTAAGTGCAGTGAACCTCACAAAGGACTCGTAAGTAATAAACAATAAAAATTTGTTAAATTATCACTAATTCTTTTAATTATGTATCCTTTGGAGATATTTATGTTACTTAAAACAATTTCTCCGCACTTTTTTGTTCTCTGTTTTAAGTATTATGTTACTTCACAATAATTATTTTATTATATCATTGGTTAGAATGTAATCACTTGTCAAAATAAATAAATAAATATACATGAATAGTTGAGTGAAAATAATTATTAAAAAATTTCTCTATTAATTAGGAGTAAGATTACGTATTACTGGACATCACCAAATCTCGAGTCTCAGCAAGATTTTTACTAGAAATATACATGAATAGTTGAGTGAAAATAATTATTAAAAAATTTCTCTATTAGTTAGGAGTAAGATTACGTATTACTGGACATCACCAAATCTCGAGTCTCAGCAAGATTTTTACTAGATGTTGTTATAGTCGGTGAAAATAGTATAAACATGCAATGGATATTATAGGAACTGTGTCCTAATTTTTGAATTTCTTCTTCACTCACTTCTAATAAGATTATGTTTTATTTTCTTCCATCCTCATATTTGATAGTTATTAATATACAAAGAGTAATTAAGCCGATTTTTCTGTGATTTTTTTTAAAATATAATATTTATCATTTTATAATATTATTTAACTGTCAGACAACTCTTTTAATATTTTTTTTAATTTTTACCTATTCATAACTTCAGCAGGATATCATATTGAAATTTACAATCTTATATTATTTTAAATAAAAAAACCTAGTAAAATATCATAAAAGGAATTATAAAATAGGTAAAAAAAAAACCATAAAAAAGTATATAATTATAATTTTCAAAATATACTAATGAAAATGAAAAAAAAAGTTATACCAAGAGAATCACAGTGTAATTAACCCGATATCTTAGTGATTCATTTTTGTATGCTACAATTTTAGAGTATACCTAGTATTAATATATGCATTGATCTCTTTTCAATCTCTTCATATAAATAATAGTCTGTATTTACGCTTACTCTTAATGTCATAAAAAGATGGGAACTCATTCCAATTTGTAATTAAATACAAGGTAAAATCATTATCCTTCATTGTTGTAATTAACACTAAACAACTACATTAGACATTCTTATTTTCCTTTGGCAAAAAATGAGCATAGGTGTTATCAATTAATCAGAAGGCTTTTAACACTCACTTTTGATCTCTTATAAAAAGAATGAATGGTACAGTTCACGCGGCATATACAGATTGTGCCTCGGTTTGCACACCAAAAAAACTAGGGATGAAACAAAAGTAATGCTCATGCACTTCAGATCGATTGGCAGTCTTGACTGATGTATCAAAGGAGCTTGCTGGTTCTTCGTCTAGATGGCCCTCCAGGAAACAGTTTCATGATCCACCCTAGAACCCTTTCCACCACCTACGTCCACAAGAAAGACATATAGTCTCAGCAACCAATAACATGGGAAAACCAAATCCCGTTTATCTTGTGCACCCCCCAAAGGCACGGTTGATAAATCAGTTACGGTTATTTACGATGAACATGCATGAATGATTATTACCACGAACATGCATGAATGTAAATTAAATAGGTTACTTGATTAATATAACACACAGAAATTGGATGACATGACGGACGCAGAGAGAATGATTTGATGCAACAAGGTGAACTCAGCACCTTTCATTAACACAACAACAATATCTCAATAGAAATTTCGGTAATATGTAAGGTCTAGGAAGGTTCAGAAATACGAAATCTTACCCCTAACTGATAGAGAGTGTGTTTCCGATATTAGCAAACAAGGATACTAGATCTAAAACAGATGGAGTGGGAAATGAACTCATAAAAAAATGAAGCTGATATTCAGGCTGCCAATAGAAACCTATGAGGCAAAACAGCCGCAATTCCTGGTCAGGCGTCTAACATCAAGGCAGTAGAAGTCATGGAAGCATATCAAAAACTAGTTACTAGAAACTCCATTTACAGGATTTGTACCATAAAAGAATAACAAATGCACCTAAAATATTAGCGCACACATACATACGCGGGCGCACACTACATTTATGATTTGCTGTAGTGGTATGGGAGGAGGGTCCAAATAAGTTTAATGGAGTCTGACAGTATATACTGATTTAGTACTCATTAAAATATTTTATTTCCACTGCAGCGGAATGAAATATTATTCTAATGCGAAATAAATATAGTACTGATTTTTGGTTCAGATATCCTACCTCATCGCCTTCATCTGCATACATAGCATTCTCCTGAACGGTAAGAGAATCAGGCAATTTTGCCGGGATACTCCCACTGGCTATGTTTTGCGCAGTCAAGAGCTCCAATCTTTGAGTTTGAACCTCAAGTTTACCCGATAACTCCTTGTTCAAATTCTTCAGTTACATGAAACAGAACAGGTATCATTGATCAGTCAGCGACAATAAATAAATCAAAACCTGTCATCCCCTAGCATTGTCCAATCACTACACATCAACAAGGTAATAATAATTTCATGATCTAATGATGCTATCACAACCTATGTAGGATTGCTTTTTCCAGAATCTATCAGGAATCATGACAAAAGAGAAGTGTATGTTGGAGTTGTGGAGGAGACATATAACATGAAAAAACAAACTTCATTTACAAAAACAGTGGTATATTTGCAAACACATCATCATAATTTTATTCCTCTTCGCAAAAAGACCATATTGCTCTGCTTGTTATCATCACAATTCATTCAATTTCTCAGATTAATGAAACAAAGGTAAATACAACTTTTTTTGCCAATCTGCAGCTGCTTGATTTGTTTTTTAAAGCTACCTTGTATGATAGCAAAGATTGTAAAACCAAAATTTTGAAAACAGAAACTTATATCCATATGCAGAGAACAAACATTTGTAAAAGGTGCAATTACCTTACATATGGTCAGTGGTGATAGAAAATATTATCAAAGGTGCAAGTATCGCAATACGTTTTGGTCAATATCAGCAGAACAAGATGACGATAAATGTCATGAAGAGCAGTACAAATCATTGAGAAAATCCAGCAAATATATTGGATGATGGAAATATGATGCAGTTTACTGCAGTACATCTGAATTAAATAAATTTTATGTAATCGTGTCATTTCATTGAGATGATATAGAATATAACTGATAACATACTACCACAAACTTCGTATTGAGATCATTTCAGATTAGAATGTTACCTCCAGCTTGGAACACTGTGATGACTTGGATGCCAATGCTTGCATCAACTCTTCTTTCTCCAACGCTAACTGAACAGTCGAGGTCCATTGTTCAACATGATTATGTTCCATAAAATCAAAAGTTACTTTTCACTTTTCCTCAGACGAACACAAATAAATAACCAATTAGGTGAAAGAACAAATATACGTAATCTTTCACTGGGCAGGCACCTCAGAAATTAAGGCGTTGATCTTCTGAATCATTGCCAATTGCTCCGGAGGTAAATACACAGAAGAAATTTCTCCATCTGGCTCTTCATTTTCAGGTACTGTGGGATAAATGGGGGCATCACCAGATACACCAGCACGAGTTTCCGGGTTGGAAGTGTCTGGGTCAGTGCCTGGGATTTTCACCAAAGTTACAAACCATGAAATCAGAAATAGATGAAAATTTTAAAGAGAATCCTATACAGAGTCTAGTCAAAAAGTATGGATAAACAAAAAGAGAATCCTATACATAGTCAATAAGTATGGAAAAACAAAAAGAGAATCCTATACAGAGTCTATTCAATAAGTATGGATAAACAAAACAAACATAAATAAAAACTTATTATAGTTCCATTTTACAGAGGAGAAATGAACTTTATGTCCAAACTGTTCCAGCAAAATCTTACTCATATACGTAATAACTACCATTTAATTTTTTAATAAAGACGACAGCCTTATATTACACTTGACCACCTGGCATCATTCCAGAATGTTCAGGAGGTTGTAAAAATAGTCTTCAATAAAGCTATTCTCTCTGAGGATAATATACGGAGAAGGTTGCACATAGAAATTAAGCTAACTTCACAGCAAAGAGCTTAACTTACGTAAATCTTCAGTAGATGTTGAGACATCCTTTTTGTTAATAGGACTCCTACCATCTACAGACTTCCCACTTGCTGAAGCCTTTCGTAACTTAGACTGCAATAGCTTCTTCTCTGCATCATACAAAATGCAAATAAATTTCAGAAACTCAAAAGCATATCTAGTAACTAGCAATATAGGTTAAAAACTTGCTGTAAACATAAACTTGACTAACACAAACCAGGCTAAAGTATCTCCACTTCAATATTGCAACCCTCTACATTTTAATATTACAATGATAAGCCTACTTTTAGGAGCTGCATGATCCTAAAAGCAAATCTTTCCAATCCAGGGAACCAACTGATTATGCATTTTAGTTTGCTTCTCAAAATAGAATCAACTTTTTCTATCAGAAAGCTTCATAAATTAAGTAGAGTGATGTGGCACTACATCCAACTATAAGATGATTTTCATTTGACCTAACAAGTACATAACCAGAATTTTCGAATCAGTATAGATGTAGAAGTTCTATAATAAGGAAAAGGCTCAGGCTACAATTATTGAATGACTTAGTGACAAGTGTAGCCAACACTACCAATTCCAAGAAACCCTGTAAATTTTCCATCAGATCGCAGATGATTATGGAATTTAGTCACATGTCCCAAGAAAAGAGGCCACTCATTAAACTATCAATAATTGCCTAAAAGGATGCTTTAGTCTAAAGTCATCGTTACCATACTCCTCCAGTTTTTTATCAGTGGCATTAATTTGGATTTCTTGTGAAAAAGAACAGGAGATCAATGCAAAACAAACTTCATCACTTCTCACTAAGGTGGTTCAAAAAAATCCCATATCCACATTGTTTGAGTTGTATATAAGCTGTATAGTGATAAAATAGGAAGTTATTGATTGCGCTTCCAATTCTAGATTTAGGTATCAACTATTTATTTGGGTATGTATTTTATCAAAGCAAGGAAAATAAGAGGTTCTTCTCTGATTTTAACCCACATGAAAGACAATGGAATGTGCCCCAACTTCCTGGATATCTTGACTTTAAGTGAAGAAACAAGAAATGAAAAAACGCAAAGCAAGCTTACAAACAACGTAATGTTGGTTCATGCACATGCAAACAAAAAGAAAAACTTTGTCATCTTCACTTTTGCAGAACTCCAAACAGATCTACCATAAAAATATTTAATGAATATCATAGTGTATCTTTTGTTTTCCCATGCCATCCAGCTTCTATATTAGGAGGATAGATCAATCGATGAACATCAGCACAAGTAAAAAAACAGCAAAGGCAAGTAAACATTATCCAGAGATCATCATATTTATACAATAATAAGCAGTGAGAAGTTCCTTTTATGTTGCGCTTTACGATTACAAACACTGAAAGTTGGTGTCAAAAGGAATCATAAACTATTAGTGTCAAAAGGAATCATAAACTATGCATACCTTCTTGAAGGGCATCAACTGTCAACTGCAAGTCATGACGGTCCTTTTCTAGGCTCAACATTTTCTTTCTGCAATACTCAGTAGCAATTGCCAATTGAACATAACCCGGGATTACCACAAAGATTGAATTGCCCATATAAAGGGCAAGAGCATAAAGCAATGTGTAGAAATCACTATTGTCACGTGTCAAAATTAACTTCTGTGCCTCATCTACTTCCCAGGATCTATTGATAGTCTAATACTCAAATTAAATTAAAGATAGACATTTTTATCAGCTCTATATTACTCCATTATTATACACCTATTGTTTGACTGATAGAAAAGAATTTTTGCCGCTGCGCCGATATTTCCGTCATCTCAGCAAACTCCAGCTTAGCAAAATATCTAGACATCATTCTCTCAATATATTGTATTTTTTTTGGCATTCAAAAACATCATGAGCAGTCAAATTCCAAAATAACAAGTACCTATACAATTGAATCTCAGAATGTGCATTCTCCAATTCCCTCTCCAGCTTTAGCTCAGTAGACCTCAGTCGTAATGCCTACAAGAATTAGTTACAGTTTAAGTTCATTAGTAGTAAAAAAACAGTAGCCAATGCCAATAGTACTGATGCATATTAAATCAAGTGCTTATACATTATCAAATTAATGTAAAGAAGGCCTTTCAAATTCTTGTATGCTATGCCTACATAAGCAATAAAATACCATACAGAATAAATTTGATATATAAGGAAACAAGGGTTGGACAACAAAAACCATCTAAACCACAATAATTCAAGCATATTATAACCAAATCAGTATTGTCAGCCACCGTGCGCATAGAGTTGCATTCCCACATCTTAGTTTCTCCAGTCACAGCTTTTAAGCCAAAATTGACATCTTAAGCGGGCTACCTTGCTCTTTCACTCCCATTTATCACAATTCTTTCCATTCAGGTAAATAGGGTTTACTGAACTTCAATTTAGAAAAACATAAAAAGAAACAACATAGAACCAATTAATTTTATATGAATAAATGGTGCAGCCTGCACATTGCATGCTGCTATCAGATCAGACAAAAAAAAAGTTTTATCAAGAAAAAAAAATCATGGATGAAGTTGTCAGGTTTAGAAACTACAAGGTATCAAACAAACATCATTTCATGATTTGTTGCACAACATCTTTATCTATTGCAACTGACAAGAAGTTTGATGAGGATACTGAAGCAATGATGAAATCAAAATTGCCCCACTGGTTTCGGCATTCCAGTACTCAAATTTCCACTTTGGCAGGCCACAAGAAGAATTTCAGCTATTAATTTCCTACGCAATCGAAGCTATTACCCCTCAAACACATGACCATAGGCAAGCCCAAGCCATAAGTATATAGTACCAAGGCAGCTGAAAGCAAGTTCCATAGATCGTGCTGTTCACTAATGAGTAGCAACAACACCACCACTTTACGCACATAAAAAAATCATTACTGATAGATCTTACAGCACTAAAACAACGTGGGTTTCATGTAAATGTCATGAAAACTAAACATAAGTGAAGTTTTTGACTTGCAAATATGGAAACTACATTACTGAATATCAAACCAGGATTAGGGAAATGACAAGGGGGACCAACTCTTGTTGATGACCAACAGCATATAATTTCAAACACGAACTTCAGAATCAAGAAATCCATACCTTCTCTTCCAAACCAATAACCTCAGAGGCCAATAATTTTGCCCGTTCATCAGCAGCATTACATTCTAGCTGAGCGTTTGCATATTCAACTTTTACAGAATCGAGTTCTGCCTGCTCAGACAAGTGGGTAGCATGAAATATGAGCATTCTAGCAGAAAAATAACAGAAAATAATCAAACCATTTAACAACTTGTCAAACCACAGAATATACTAACAGGCAAGTGACACTACGGTTATTAGTTAAGCATATAAAGATACTAAAACTATGAGTTAAGGTGAAATAGTAAACATATAGACTATAATATTAATAATATTTTTATAACTAACCTAATTATGTGGTCGATCTTTATATTATTTACTGTTTCTGAATTTAGCACTTCTTTAAATTTTAGCAAGTTTCTTGTTTTAGATTATTATGTAATGAAAGCATATTACTGTATGTTTATAAAATTGTACATAAACTTCTTAAACTAGAAGTTCCACATTCAGCATTTTGTATATTTAGCTTTTATTTGAATTAAGATATATATCTTTACTCTAAAAACTCAGTTTAATATGATACCAATAATTTACAAACAACTGCAGAAGGACAAATTTTTGATAGAACATAAAAGAGCACTTAATTTTTTTAATAGAACAGTAAAAATTGATATCATCTACTATAAATGGCATGCAGAATTATTTATAAAGTAAAAGTGGAACATATTCAATTAAGATATAAGCTCTTTTAGTAATTCTCTTTATTTTTTTAAACCAATATTTTTATCAATGTAAGTGGAGATAACTAACATGCAACAAATGATAATAAAATGATATGAAAACATTTCTGTTATTACCCACATCCATCGTTTTATTTTATTTAAACTTCAAAAACAACACCTATATTGGAGAACATTATTAAGTCCCAAAGAAATCTGAAATGGAAGTTGGTTTCAAAGACCATCCAAAGAAGATATTTCATAAATCTATCAATATTACAGAACATTGTTCTGCTTCTGTAACAGAAATTACGAGATAATACTAAAAAAATTAGTGGAGGTTTAAATAGAAAGTGTTTTCTGAAAAGCATGTTGCCTTACAGCATTTTGGAGAATATCTAAAACTGTTTTCTCTGTTTTCACTTTAGATGCACTAACAATGAAAACACAGATCTTTTAATTTATTCCTTAAAGAACAGTGTATCATAATATTTTCAGAGAACATCTGTTTATGGTCTGCTCACAAAAGACATTGATACCAAATCAGAAAATAGAAGATGGACAGCATTTAAGGAAAATGAAAACAGAAAATGCTTCCTCCTACTAAATAAAGAATTTTTATGCGGTGTCCACATGCAATAAAAGTACAAATGCTAGTTCAAAGGAATATGCTCATCATGTCTCTTAGTCAATAAGATCCACAATGTTAATAAGAGTTCACTTGCTTCGTAAAATCCAAACCAATGGACTGAAGCAGGTGAACTGACATCCATTCATGAAAAGCTTTATGCAGAAGATGACTGTCAACTCACCAGACAGGTTTTGATTTCCTGTTGGAGCCTCTCCAAGTCTGCCCTGAGTTGGTTGACAACACTTCTCTGGTGAAGCAACAAATAAAAATAAAGATCAGATTATGAAACAAAATTGTGTGTTCGTAAGAGATATTCGAGGTGTCAAAATGTTTGGCTTGATGAAGACTAGTCAAGAACTTGCAATTGAGGTAATATTCAGAACCTTAATGCCAAATTGTACCTTTATTTACGATATTCTGGACTAGCATTTAGGTAATATCCAGAACCTTAGCTTTAGCAAAATAATTGCAATGAAATTTTCAACTATTCACTGTAGAGTTGTAATGCAACAAGAATAATGTCCTGACAGCCAACCTGTTGGTTATAATTGTCTGTCAACGATGAATTTTCTGCAGCCAAGGACTCTGACAAAGCACGCGAAGCTTCTAGAGCTCGTTGCAAAGAAAACTTTTCTTGTGTCAAATCTTCAATATGCTTCATTTAAGTTCAACAGCAACAGAGGTTAAGTCAAAGGGATGTACTTAAGGAAACAGGCTTAGATAATCTTAAGTTAGCAAGTACAAGTGAAAGTAACAAGCAAAAATAACACTAATCATGATAATTTTACAGTAGAAACAACCCATACCACTTAAAGCACTTATAAAGGAGATTATGCAGATACTCAAGAGACAAGATTCAGCAGTTTTCAACTGTTCCTGACAGGTCACCAGGACAACTAACAACATAAATTCGCAACAATATGTCCAAAAGACTGATCCCAAAATGTCAAACCTTTGGGCCAACCTACAAAGCCCCTTACAGGAGACCAAAAACATATAAGACTCGTACCATTACAGCTGATTTCATAGAACCCTGCCCCATGTATAATTCGCCAAGCATCAGCAATAGCAAGGGAAACCAAATTATCCATTTACATAATCATGAGTGTACAAATTGCAAAGCTAAGTAATAAATTTCAGTTGGATCCAAATAATCAATATTAATAGAATAAAGTCAGTATCTCTCCTGACATGAGTGTATATTTTCCAATAAAAACCCCCAAGGCAACAGTTTGAAGCCACTTAATGCAAGTAAAAAGATCATAATTAAGTCATCACCAAAATGTATATTTACCATAATTTTGACAGACATTTAGGAATAAAGCAAGTCCAACAAGTATAATTACTGCAAGAAGAAAAGATGGTACCTGTTCCAGAGCAGCGAAATCTTCATTTTCTTTAGGTAATGGGAATTCCTGTCTTTCCTCTGCAAGGTTCTCACTGGAATTTGGCCACAGTTTATTAGTACCATTAGTTGAAGAAACTGAACGGTTAGTTGAATTCTCAATTGCACCAGGCAAATTTAAAGGTTGAGAATTCATGTAATCTCCCGGAGTTCCATTCTCTACCAATGGCTTTTGAAAAGCAGATGACCCTATGTCATTTGATGCTGAAAAGTTTGGAATATAAGACTTCTTATCTGGTTCAGGTTGTTGGGAAGGAGTCCCAAGAGAACCCCTATGTACATTCAGAGAATCCAGGAAAGATGGGCGTGATCTTCTAGAGCTGAATTCAGACGAGGCTATATGTTGTGGTACATAATTTGAGGAGCTCCATGCATCTAAATTGTATCCTGTGGATTCAGTGAGCCGCAAAGGTGCATTATGCATATCAGGCAAGCTACTGAAATTTCTTTCCTCAAGTTTGGTAATTGTAATGTCACTGAACTGATTCCTGTTGTGATTGTACTGTTGAGCTTCAAGACTGGATCCACTCAAGATGGTACCTGGATGAACAGAGGTAAGTGCAATGTCCATGAATTATTGTCAGCTTTTCTCCCACAAGGGAGTAGAGAAAACAAGTCTGATAAATCTTGGTTGAAGAAATAAAGTAGAGCTGGAAATCCTGAATTACATTCAAAAGATTGAAGGAAGACATACCACCAGCTTCCAAACTGTTGTCATCAGGGGTCTCTTTGTACAGTTGAGAGTTGGTAGACACTGGAGGTGACACTAGAGTATGAAGGGCAGGATTTGACTCTGCAGAATTCTTTAAAGAACTAAGTTTATCTTTTGAATGGAACAACTCTGTCCCTGTAAAACTAGAATCGCTAGAACTACTCTCGTTAGGTTGACCTGCATGTGGCTCTAAACCAATAGAATTACGAGCCAAACTTCCATAAGTCCTTCCCCCCTGGCTACCATTGTATATGCCAGATTCTTTTCCCATTTCATTTGTCGTTTGACCATGATTAATATCGGCTTCTCTGGCAAATTTCGAAGTATCATGTTCCTTAAAATACTGATCATTTGAAAGTCTATTTGCTATATGAGCATTTGCTGTATTATAATCATTTACTATTGACAGATTAGTATCTTTATCATTTAAAGATGGTTGTAAAAGATTCCTCGAAACGCCGATGATGCTGTCAACATTTTTGTCAGGAACAAAAAAGGATTCAACAGTTCCACTTGGTCCATCAGATGTACCAGCTCCACCAGAGTCTGTAATTCGTACAGATTCAGCATCTAAAGGTTGTTTTGAATCTTGATTTAAATCAGGAGCACTGGGTTGACTATTGTTTGCAGTTTTCTTGGCTCGCTCTGCTGCCTTCTTTTTGCGGAACTCCTCCAGCTGCAAGATAGAGAAAACACAAACAAGAAAACATCCACTTAGAAGGAAAAAAATATAAATAAGTTGAAAGGGGGAAAAGTTTCACAAGTCTTTCACTAGTTTTCAAGGAATCAAATAAATAAGATCAGGAAATGGGTAGAATAAGATATATATGTACATATATATTTTCAAGTTTCAAGCCATCAAAACCTAAAGTCCAACTAACTGCATTATTAAAAAATCAAAATAAGAAGCCCCTGGAAGAACTAGGATATGATGAATACTTTTTGAAGCCCTGAAAAAACCTCAAATTCTCCAAATATAGCATAAATTCCATCGTGAATTGGTCTAGGAACACCTAGTGGTATGCAATTAAAACACCAGAACAAATATAAACAGCAAAGATATTGAAGAGCAAGAAAGCAATAACATAAAAATAAATGAAAAAAAAAGTTAAAATAAACAACTTATTATAACAACAGCTCACGGTTTGTTTCCACTTGATGATGATCAATAATTTAGAGTTTGAAGAGAAGTCAGTGGTAGCAAACTGCTAGCTTCCTCTTCATCTTTACCAAATAAAGCATGTTTAGAAGCAAAATCTACTTCTCAAATGACATGCACTTTAACAGTGAAATTTACTATATTCATGGTTGGTTATATCTTCTGAAAGTACTTAAATCCTGTTGAATCCTACCATCAACTATCTTTTTATGTAATTTCAGTCTTTGGATAGCTCCATTTCAAAATCACAAAAATTGATTCTTCTCTTTCAAAATTGATTGTCGATACGTGTTAGTTAATCTTGAGCAGTTTCAACATAAATAATTGCCCCTTAATTGTAACAGACTCACACCATTGCTATGCTGGAATTACCTTTACACGGATTCATACCCAGATGGTCAACCGTATAAATGTAAGTTTCTAATCCTAGTAACAACTTGCTCTAGCTCACAAACCCAAAGCAGCCAAACCAATTCAGTTCAATCCACCAGAAAAAAGGAAAATGAAGCAGGCATAGAACACGTCTATTCAACTTGCCGAAAAAAGGAAAATGAAGCAGGCATAGAACACGTCTATTCAACTTGCATGAATGAAGATCAACTACGATCACAACGCCCTACTGTTCGAAACTGTTAGGTCCATCGTCACAGTCAGAGCTATAATACCAACCATTCTGGCAATCTACGTAATCATCAACAAAACAAACCATCAATCTGTAAAGAAATGAAGTTTTTAACATCTTAACAATCGATCAAGCACACCCTACACGACTACATTTAGATAAAAAACATGCTAATATTGCAAATTGACACGTGATAATCGTTGTATAAAACAATATGCAGGGTAAGGGAGGTAAGAAGAAAAGATTTAATAAGACAAACCCGACGCTTGCCAGCTTGAAGATGTTCCTGTTTCCTTGAGCTTGGTAACACCTGAGCAGACTCCATCAACAACAACAACAACAACACCTCCAATCAAATTAATTAATCAAAAAACCATCGGCCCCTAAAAATCGCAAGGGAGATCCAATAGAAAAAATTGAAAAAAATTCGTAACGGCAAAACCGATTTCAAACGTCTCTTATTGCTTTTTTTGTTGAAAAAGGTTTGAATTTGGGGAAGCGAGGGAGAAATGGAACCCTAGAATAAAAGGGACCGACGGGATCGGAAGAGAGAGAGAGAGAGGGAGATTGTTGGGAGAGCTTGGATTTTTGGGGGTTGAGTTGCTCTGCGTCCGTCTCTGCCAGATCTCTCCTACCTTATTTCTTTCTCTATTATTCCCCCATTTTGTTAATTTTGTGAATTCTCTTCCCCTTTGCATTTGAATTTAGAGAGGCTTTTATCTACCCGTTACACGTAAATTTCAATTTACAGCAAGTTTTGGTTCGGTGCGTCGCCTCCTTTTAGCGAGATTTTAATCGATTATTATTGTTATTATTAATATTGTTATTTTTCTTATTATTATTTTTTAAAAATTAATTATTTACATGTGATAATATTTAATTAGGACACAAAATAACATTACAGTATGTTCGGTTAGCATCTTCAATATGCAGAGACAGGATGAGACGAAAATCTGAAGACGGAACAAAATAAGAATTGGAGACAGTGAGGTTTTTGGTTGTGGTGGACAGAACAGAGAAAATTGTCTCCGTCCTCATGACAGAAATGTGTTTGGTTGCGGTGGACAGAACAAAAAATATAGTTAATGACGAAAATGCCCATGCAGTATAATATATTGGAAAGATGTAATTCATTGATTATTTTATAATTGTATCAATATTTATTTGAAGTGCATTTGTAATTTGTTAATTATCTTATTATTAACTTGTAACTCTAATAAAATTAATTATCTTATTATTATTATTATTATTATTATTATTATTGTTATTATTATTATTATTATTATTATTATTATTATTATTATTATT
>JANVCQ010000232.1:52633567-52658994 GCA_025531925.1 Erythroxylum plowmanianum | reverse complement strand
ATTCAAAGAAGTTGAGGTCATTAGATGATAACGAATTAAGAGAATGTTGTACTAATTTTACGACGACTTTTTCTCATAATAATGTGTTTGATGTGGATTTAGATGATCTTTTTTCTGAATTAAAAGTATTACAAATGACTTTATCAAATGAGTTAATGTCATCAGTTGAAATATTAGAATTTGTTCAAGCTGCAGATTGTTATCCAAATGTTTTAATTGCTTATCGAATTCTATTGACTATACCTGTGACTGTATCATCAGCTGAGAGAAGTTTTTCAAAGTTAAGATTATTGAAAACCTACTTGAGGTCATCAATGTCATAAAAAAGGTTGAATGATTTAACTATGTTATATATTAAGAAGGATATGTTGGACAATATTGTTCTTGATAATATTATTAATGATTTTGTATCTAAAAATGCACGGAGAAATTGTTTATCATAAATCATGATCCTCTGTATATTTGTTAGTGTTATGATAATTTAATATTTAATTGATTATGTAAACTTATAAATTGAATCATTTATGTTTCATATAAATACGTAAACTTAAGTATATTGTCAATTTATTGGGGCCTTTTTTTTTAATTTCGCCCAGGGCCTATAAAACTATAGGAACGGCCCTGCTCGTGGCTTTGGTTGCACGATGTCGTTTCTGCATGCTTTTGGGTTCAGTTGTTAAGTGGCTCTCCCAAACGAGACCATATCTCCTCATTATGTAATTTTGGCTATATTTAATGAAAAATTTTAATTTCTCAAAAAAGAGTTTATTAAAGGGCTCAAGCATGCCCCAAGAAAGGTCCAAGCCCAATCCTTGCTCCAAATCTGGTGATCTAGCTTCCCACGTCCTTCTGTTATTCTTACAACATAATTACCTTAATATATATTTAAATTGTAGGCTTAATAAGTTAATATGAAGTTACCTTCTTTCCTTTTGTGTCGAAACACATATGGATGAAAAAGAAAAAGGTTATAGATCTATATATTCGTCGTTTGATTCACGAACAACCAACATAAACGTAACTAAAATTCTGAAATGTTAATAAAATCTTGGCCGAAGATGAGGATGAAATCTGAAAATTGTTAACGAAGACTTGCTGACCCTGAGAGGATTGGCCTTGGGGGAGGAGGAGGAGGAGGAAAATGGAAGACTATGCAGAGGAGTTGAGGAGCCCACCTGTGAGTCTGATAGCGTTGGTGGGGTGCTCGGAGCACCATCACATGCTCTCCACCTATCTTCACTCGGAGCAACCTCCTATCAATACCCTCGCCTTGCCTGATTTCTCTAAGATCTCTCTTCTGCTCTCCGATTCCCACCGTAAAAACAAGTCTTCTTCTCCCACTACGGATCCTTTGTCTTCTTCTTCTTCTTCTTCTTCTGGTATTCTCAAGAAGGATTGGTTTCTCAAGCATCGCACTAGAGTTCCCGCTGTCGTTGCCGCTCTCTTTTCTTCCGATCACATCTCTGGTGACCCCGCTCAGTGGCTTCAGGTCTGCACTGACCTTGAGAATCTCAAGTACGCTATCTATTCCCGCTATTTTTCTCTTCTATCCCTCCATTTCTTAAGCTTATGGTTTCACGAATGCATTTGATTTACAGGAATGAGATTCGTTCAAAGAACATCAAACTGGCTGTCGTTGCTGTACAATCGTCTTCCAGTGGTAATCTTTTACTTCTCTCAGTTACAATTGGTGCCATTATTCAATCTATTGATGCTAATACTAACAACCCTTGAGTTGCTGGAGAATACAGCTGAAATTAGTGAAGATAGGATGATTGCTCTACGCAAACGGGCCGAAGTTGACTCCAAATTCCTGGTTATCTTTAATCCTTATGATGATTCACAACTTCAGCAATCCCTCAGCAGGCAAGCTACCGTTTCTTAATTTTCTTTAGAGAAATAAGGTTCTGGTTTTTGACTTCAATTCCTATTTCAGTTTTCTTACTCTAATGTTACTCTTGAGGTCCTACTTATTATTATGTGACTATTAGAACCGTTAGAATTTTGTGTTGTAAACAGTATGAAATATTAAAGCTTTTCAGATTTACGATTATAACCAGCGTGGGAGGAAGAGGTTATCTGTACTGCCTCATAGATTCCAGAGTGATAATTGTAGTCCATATGCCTCATAGATTCCAAAGTGATAATTGTAGTCCATATGAGGTTTTGTAAATCCTTCGGTAGACTGACTATAATTAGGTTCTAATATGTCAATTTAAATTGGTATCTGATACACAAATGAATAAATCTAATTGTAAGTGTCAGTTTTGTCTTTGATGTTATCTATGTTAGATAAAAACCTTAGTTTTGTTGTCGATAATGAGCAACACATTGAAATCATATCATTTGTATAGGAATCACGTAATAACAATCTAAGTATGAGAATTGAAATAGAATTCAAAGTCAAGTGGGAGGAATTAAAGTTTGTTTATTCACTTTTTCTCTTTTCTATATTTGAGTAATTCTTGGTGTCCTTTCCTTTCTGATTGGCCTGACCATCATAATCATTGTCTTGAACACCATTTCTACAGGTTGGGGACTGTGTTTGCTGAGTTAGCAACCACATATTACAGGGATGAGGGGCGTAGGATTAAAACGCGTGTTGAAAAGAAGAACTTCAATTCTCCAGAGTTACATGTTCGGTATTGCTTCAAAGTATGTATTTTATTTTATTCACTGGAGCAGATACAAATGCATTATGATTTTCCAAAATCTAGAGAAGTTCTTGATCTAATATAATCCTCTTTAATAATGACTAGCAAAACCTTGTTTTCTAACATGATGGATAAGATGTTTATGCCAGTATATGTGGCTGTTATCAACACTTAGAAAAGCCTCCCTGAGGAGTAGGAATACTTTCTGGGTTCTCCATCATAGACATTTTTGCTTCTTGGTGTTTGTTTGATTACTCTGCAGCATTTGAGTCATTATTTAAACTAAAACCCTGTACAAGAGGCTGAATTTGTCATCTATGGATTTCTAGGTTGCTGTATATGCTGAGTTCCGAAGGGATTGGGCTGAAGCTTTGAGATTTTACGAGGATGCGTATCATACACTGCGAGAGGTTCTATTTCTATGAAATTCATCTTTGATGGGAAATTAAAAGAAATTGTTTGCAATTTTCTCTATTAATTGACAGCGTTAAGTTTGTCTGCAGATGATTGGTACAACCAACAGGTTGCCAGCTATTCAACGTTTGGTTGAGATAAAAGCTGTTGCAGAGCAATTGCATTTTAAGATTTCAACTTTGTTATTGCATGGTGGAAAGGTAGTAGAGGCAGTGACTTGGTTCCGCCAGCATTATGTTTCATATAGGAGGCTTGTGGGAGCACCAGAAGCAACCTTTCTTCACTGGGAATGGATGAGCAAACAGTTCTTGGTATTTGCAGAGTTACTTGAAACAAGCTCAAAAGCCTTCCCTAGCAATTTTAATCCACTTTTGGGCACTGGAGAGAGGCCTTTGACTGAGTGGGAATTTCAACCTGCTTATTACTATCAGGTGAGTGGCCATGCATTTTAACAGCTTACTATGTTCTGAAAATTGATGCCTACTTTAGAATCTTATGTCTTTTAAGTTCTTCCACTCCATCTTTTAGTTTGAGAAAGAATCTAAAGACTCACAAAAACACGATCATCAAAAGGAATCTGTACAGGCAATTTTAAATATCATAGTGAAGTGAGCCACTATGATTGGTTAGATAATGCTGGAGGTTTTGGTTAGCCAAACAGAATGATCTTTCTTTGTGATTGATGTCTAGGTCTTATCAAATGCAAATCTAATTGTTCCAGTATATAGAGTTAATAAATAAACAAGTTGAATAGTGAAATTCAGCTCTCTTCTTTTATATAGTAAGCTAGTACGTTATGGTTTTCTTTAAAAAGTCTCTACTAAGTGCATCATAGTTTCGGACTTGGCAAAATTTTGGTTGATGCTGGCTTCAGTATCTCTTATTGAAGTTTTGCGTATCTGATAAATGATTCTACAGTCATTATGATTGCTAGCATGGACGCCTTATTGAAAGGAACTTATTTATAAGTTTTGATGAAAAATTAGACTGCAATCTTTGCCTCTTCGAAAGTCTGCTGGCTGTAGTCTTTGCTAATATTAATTACTTACCTTCTTTATATATAAGTTTGAATATGCTTCCATAGTTTTCAATCTCAATGATTCCATATAAGTGAATCTTTAGAGTTTGTTCTTACTAAAACCGCACCTAATTTTCTGATATAATTCACCTTATTGTACAAGATTTAGATTTTTACTATACATACCAGGCATGTATATATACTATTCTTGAATCTCACCCATCAATTTAAACTTTTGAATTGAATGGTTTCTTGACATGGTATCAGAGTCTTGTGTGACTTCTTGAGTTTAAGTTGTGTCACTCTCATCTTTTGCTGGATTTTATGATGTATTTTATTTGTCCACACTTTTCGAGAGGGGGCATTTAGAATAATATACAATCCATTCTTGGGCCTCACCCATTTACGTAAGCATTTGTAGTAATGATTTCTTAATAACGAACATTCTTTTTGAAGGTTGAATGATCAAATGTAAGCTGGTCAGGCATGCATACCAGTTATGGCTTAAGCATTTGCAAACTAATTGCATGAATCATCTTTATCTCATTGTGTTGAGTACTTATGCATATTCTTGTTTGGGAACTTGAAACATTTAATCAAATTCTATATTTCCCATGTGATTCACTACAGTTGGCTGCACACTACCTGAAGGAGAAGAGAAAATATTTGGAACTTGCCGTGTCTATATCCGAAACTGATGGGGAGATTGATAATGGTGCTGAATCTGTGACCCCTTCGATTTATGTTGGTCAGTTTGCTCGATTACTCGAGCAAGGGGATACATATGTGATGCAACTGTAAGTTTTGACAATTAACTTGGCATGCAATGTTTTAGTTTCAATAATTCATGTTTTCTATTGTTTTGCAGCCTGAGTGATGAAGAATACACCTCTTATGCTATCACTGAAGGGAAGAGATATCAAGATTCCTTTGAAATTATTGTTCTTCTTAAAAAATCTTACGAATCATACAACAGTCTTAAGGCTCTGAGGATGGCCTCTCTTTGTGGCTTTCAAATGGCTAGGGAACATTTTGCCATGGGTGATTTCAACAATGCAAAACAATTACTTGATGGTGTTGCAAGTCTATACAGACAAGAGGGGTGGGTCACATTGTTGTGGGATGTCTTGGGTTACTTGCAAGAGTGTTCTAGGAAATCGGGTACAGTGAAAGAGTTTATAGATTACTCTCTTGAAATGGCTGCGTTGCCAATATCATCTGATACTGAGGTCCACTCTTTCAGATCAAAAGATGTTGGTCCAGCTGGCCCTGCGAGTCTTTCCCAGAGAGAAATCATACACAATGAGGTTTTTGGGCTTGTTAGTGGGGATGCAAGTAGGGCAACAGCTGAAAACAATGATGATCTCAAAATTACTGGAGATAGTCCCCTGCGTCTTGAGATTGATCTAGTCAGTCCTCTTAGATCTGCACTTCTTGCTACTGTTGCTTTTCATGAACAGATAATTAAGCCTGGTGTCCCAGCCTTGATCACACTGTCTCTTCTATCACACTTGCCTCTTACTGTGAACATTGATCAGTTGCAAATTCAGTTTAATCAATCAGGATGCAACTTTACCATCATAAATTCTGAAAGAACTGAATCAGCTCGAATGACCAATGACCAGCAGGGCCCACGAGTTGAAAGTGCTCCTTCTCTGGCACTTGTTACAAACAAATGGCTGCGATTGACTTATGCTGTTACGTCTGGTTAGTATTAGTCTTATACTATGGTTGGTGATCATTTAGAAACTCTGTGAACATTTTGTTGCAACTAAGATCTATTATCTTTGGATCTTATTATGTGAATACTGCGCATGATGTTGACAAAGTTTTATCTGTGGCATATTAGTATTATTTCTCCCCTTGTTTGGTTTTAATGTACAAACTGATGCTACATTGTAAATTCAACTCACAATTCATTTGGCTAGTTTGTTTCAACTGTTAGGAATTTGTTATCCTGTGTGTATGATTGCATATAGATAAATCATGGTTTTACATAACAGTGGTTCTCTAAGAAATTACCGTTTCATGGGTATGGTTGGGAGAAGTTCAAGTTATTAAAACTGTTGCTAGAAAATTTGCCCAGCCAGCATATAGATATGACTCAACCGAAACCTTTGTACTGCAATTAAAATGACTACATGTCCAGTCAATGCCAATGAATTTGGGATTCTAGTAAATCCTTTGCTGAAAACCAGTCCCTCGTGGCTGATTATGTTAACTCACAGAGAGTATACACCAATAAGTTAATTATTCCTTCCCCATTGCAATTTCTATGTGCGATAAGAGCTGTTGCTATCAATTGAATTATTTTTTATCCCAGTAGAAGAAGATTTTCATGTTAGATTGTGTCACGATTTTTTAATTTCAAAATGATCGTCCTTCCCTTTGAAGGCCCCTATTCTTGCAGCACGACTTGGATTCTAGTTGATGGATCACAGATTTGAACTTTTACACGTCTTTCAAATTTCTGCCACTTGTACTAACCATATACGATTATGTCTTTGTGCAGAGCAAAGTGGCAAGCTGGAGTGCATTTATGTTGCTGCCAAGATGGGGCCACATTTCACAATCTGCTGCAGAGCTGAAAGTCCTGCTTCAATGGATGAATTACCTCTTTGGAAGTTTGAAGATCGTGTTGAAACTTTTCCAACAAAAGATCCTGCTCTTGCATTCTCTGGTCAAAAAGCTTCCCAGGTTGAAGAACCTGATCCACAAGTTGATCTTATTTTAGATTCTGCTGGCCCTGCATTAGTTGGAGAAAGTTTCATGGTTCCTGTTACAGTGGCTTCAAAAGGTCATGCTATCTTTTCTGGAGAGTTAAAAATCAATCTGGTAGATGTAAGAGGAGGAGGGTTGTTCAGCCCAAGGGAGGCAGAACCATCTTCTATGGAAAATCATCATGTTGAGCTTCTAGGTGTTATTGGACTGGATGAAGAGGATGAATCTCAAGTGGGGGCTGATAAGATAACAAAAATTCAGCAGTCTTTTGGCTTGGTTTCTGTTCCCAAGTTGGGAAATGCAGAATCATGGTCCTGTAATCTAGAAATCAAGTGGCATCGACCCAAACCTGTTATGCTTTTTGTATCATTAGGTTATTTCACAGATAGCAATGAGTTGACTTCACCTAAAGTTCATGTCCACAAGAGCTTGCAAATTGAAGGAAAGAATGCTATTCAAATTAGCCACACGTTTATGCTGCCATTTAGACAGGATCCACTGCTACTCTCAGCCATCAAACCTTCGTCGGATGCAGGTGAACCATCGTCTCTGCCTCTGAATGGATCAAGTTTACTAATTATTAGTGCCAAGAACTGCAGTGAGGTGCCATTGCAGTTGCAGTCTATCTCTGTTGAGGATGATGATGACAACGAAAGACAGTTTACCTTGCAACATAGTGGTGATCTCTTAGGGTCTGCCCAACTCATGCCAGGAGAAGAGTTCAGGAAGGTTTTCACCATCGTTCCTGAGTTGAAAGCCTCAAAGCTTAAGCTGGGAACAGTTTCTCTAAGATGGAAGAGAAATCTAGAGACTAAAAATCCTCCTTCTACAGTAGGTTGGATCTTGACGAAACATGAACTCCCGGAAATAATTGTTGAGATATCTCCATTGGTTGTCAATCTGGAGTCTCCTCCCTATGCTATTCTTGGGGAGCCCTTTAAATACCAGGTTAAAATCCGGAATCACACACAATTGCTCCAAGAAGTCAAGTTCTCGTTGGCAGATTCTCAAAGTTTTTTGTTATCTGGGTCTCACAGTGACACTATTTTTATCCTTCCCAAATCCGAACACATTCTGAGCTACAAGATTGTACCACTTACATCTGGTTTGCAGCAACTGCCTCGAGTTACAGTCACCTCTCAAAGATACTCGGCCGAGTTTCAGCCTTCTTTAGCTGCATCCGGTATTTTTGTATTCCCATGTGAACCTCACTTCAAGATGTCTGACAATGGAGACAAAAGGATGGAATCCGTTATGGCGGAGTGAATCCACATTAGTGAATATATTGCAGAAAATCGAAATGGCTGTTCCCAAGTTGATAGTCTCTCAGTTTTTTAAATAGTGGGATAAATATCGGTAGCTAGTTGGTACAGCATAATTGTTTCATTTCATTTATGGGAGTATATGGTTAGCAGATTAATGTTGGTTTGCGTTGGGATTGGACGAAGAATGATCGAATTTTGTGCCCTTAGAAGGTTTTCTTGAAGAGAGAGAGTTAAAGATCTGAGTAAGAAGCAGCACATGCTTTATCGTTCAGAATCAGTCGTACGGTCTTTGATGCCGGCGGTGGGACGGTAGTTTGCTTGCTTACTGCCGTTCTCTGGTCTTGGCTGGGAGTAAGTACCGTCAAGACTCATTCCTTCCGCCATTTATAATCATAACGATTGTAGATGGAGCATAAATTTTCTTTTTTAAATCTTAGTTTCCACTTAAAGCATCTCATGGAATGATTTATAAATCTATTCAAAATTTCAAGTTCATCAGGTAAAAATATAACAATTTAAAGTTAACTAGTATTAAGGTAAAAGAAAATACTTCATGACAACTATAGGGAATCATTTTTTGATATTCACGTAACAAATTCTGTTTTACCTCAACGTTATAAGTACCTGTTCCCTTCCTGTTTTCACTCAATGGCTGACACATATGGTGAATGTCACTCATCACCCGTGCCTTCTTTCTCTCATGCAGTCACTAGCAAGCTCACCACTGAAAATTTTCCTCTATGGAAAGTGCAAGTCAATGCCTATTTTTGGGGTCAAGACTTGTATGAATATGTCCATGGAAGTCTTAGGGCTCATTTGATAGACAATCAATTAGCTATTTTTTTTAGCTGGTTGGTTGTCATAAGCTGTTTGACTTTTCAAACAACTATAAAACATGTTTGGTGTACAGCTTTTTCAATAGCTTTTTCAATAGCTTATTTAACGTAAACACCTATTATTGAAAACACGTGTTTTCAACAATTAGCTAAACTTTTAAATATTAAAAGTCAAACGTACCCTTGTTTGTATCCTTGAGCAGTTGATGTTCAACTTTTCCTTTCTTGTATGGATAAGTCATTTTCTTGGTTTTAATGAGTGGGTGAGGAGGGGTTTATGTAGTTATAGGTTAATTTTTTTTTTAATTTTGTGTAAAATTTAATTGTTATTCTATTTTTATTATTGTCAAATTTTAAGTTTTGTAAAATTAAATATTTAATCGAGACCTTATAAATTTTTTTAAATCAAGTCCTTATAAGTCATTTTTAATTTATTAAATAATAAAATTCATAATATTTTATGATAAATACTAATATTATGTAGCTTGCTACATTATTCATATTAATAGAAAATTTAATGTTGAATTATTATTATTATTATTGTTGTTGTTGTTGTTGTTGTTGTTATTATTATTATTATTATTATTATTATTATATGTTCTATGTTTTTTTATTAGAATTATAAACTTAATTTTTGTATAATTAAATATCTAAAATCTAAATTTTCATAAGAATATTCAACGAAATACTACGATATATAATATTCATACCCTTATAATTTTTTTAAAATCATGTCCTCATAAGTCATTTTATACATAAACAACTAATACTAAACATTTAATTTTACCAAACATCAAATGACAAACAAATAATACAATTAGCTGATCAAATTAGCTGATAAAATAATGCAATCAGCTGATTGTCAAACAGGGCTTTACTCCTCAATTTATTCATAACCAACCTATTGTTAATCCATGATATTCTGCTTGGAAGAAAGTTGATCAACTTGTGCTGAGCATCCTCTTCTCCTCCATCTCCAAAACTCTCCCGCGTCATATTATTTCTTCCACCACTACTCATAAACTGTGGACTTCTCTTCATTCTCTATTCACCTTAAAATCTCAAGCTAAACAGTTCCAAGTCAGATTTAAATTACCCAATTTAAACTAAGGAGATCTCTTCATCATTGACTTCTTCTCCAACGTGCGAGCTCTGACTGATATCTTAGCAACCATCGGTAGCCCTATACCTAATCTTGATTTTGTTTCATATCTCCTTACTGGCTTTGGTCCAGCTTATGAATCGCTTGTGACATCCATCACCACAAGATCCACCTCAGGAGCTTTTCCAACTTCTTCTTGTCCATGAAAACATATTAGCTCACTCAAATAAAGCCAATGACCCCTCCGTAAACATAACAACCACTAGAGGACATGATCAACGCAATCGAGGTTATTAACGAGGAGGGAGGTCTGGCAGAAGCAACAACCCTAGGGTCACTCCAATCAGAGAGGAGGTCGTCATAATACCTCCCCACAAACACCATCCTAAATTAGCTACTCAAATCCACTAAACACCTACCCACCATCCTTTAATCCTCACTCCACTTGCCAGGTATGTGGAAAACTAGGTCATGTCACCCTCCAATGTCAGCATCGCTTTGATCACTCCTACCAATATAACGCCCCTCCCTCATTCTCAGCCAATTTTACAAATACCTACCCTGATGATACATGGTACCCCGACTTAGCCGAAACACACCACATCACCAATAATCTTGATCACCTCAACCTCACATCTCAATCATACAACGATGGTGATTAGGTTCTAGTAGGCGATGGGACTGCATTATCCATCCAGAATATCGGTGACTCCACACTTCTCTCTTCTTCTTCTTCATTCACACTCAATAACTTACTTCATGTGACTTCAATCACCAAAAATCTTGTCTCTGTTTATAAATTTTGCTCTTATAATATTATTTCTTTGAATTTCATTTTACCTTTTTCTGTGTAAAGGAAACCATGACCAGGAAACTCCTCCTCACCGGTCTCAACATTAATGGCCTTTATGCCTTCCCACCTGTGTCGGCAAAACTATCTTCTCCTTCTACTCACGTTGGCGAATGAACCACCACTACTCAATGGCATCAATGTTTAGGTCACTCCTCTCTTCATTTTGTTTCTCGCATCTTACATCAGCATCGTTTGATCTCTAGTCACACAGACCACACTTATGTTTGCCCTCACTGTCTGTTAGCCAAAAGTCATCAACAACCCTTCTCTTCAACACGGACTAAAGCCTCTAAGCCTCTTCAACTTCTTTGTGTTGATGTTTGGGGTCCAGCCCCATGCTTTTCTAGAGATGACTTTTGTTTCTATCTCTCCATTGTTGATCAATACATTAGGTATTGTTGGTTTTTTCCACTTAAACTTAAATATGATGTTATCACACTTTCCATACTTTCATTCCTTATGTTGAGAGACCATTCAATTCCAAAATAATTTTCTTATAAACTGACGGTGGTGGTGAATTTAAACCACTAACTTCTCTTTATCAAAAACTTGGCATTAAATATCAATTCACTTGCCCATATACCCATCAACAAAATGGGCTTGTAAAATGCAAGCATAGACATATCGTTGAAAGCGGACTTGCCCTATTGGAACATGCAACATTACCTTATAAATATAGGGTCGATGCTTTTGAAATTACTGTTTACCTCATTAATCGTCTTCCCTCTCCAATTTAAAAAAAACAAATCTCCTTATTCTCTTGTTTATAACAAAGATCTCAATTACAAATTCCTTAAAGTATTTGGTTGTGAATGTTGGCCTAACCTTAAGGCTTGCAATAATCATAAAATGCATTTAAAATAAAAATCTTGTTTATTTCTAGACTACAGCTCCTTACACAAAGACTATAAGTGTTTGGATCTATGTTCTCACATACTTTATACTTCTTGTCATGTTCTATTTAATGAGGCCTTGTTTCCTCATGCTCAGTCCACAGCTCCAGCTACTCTATCTTATCCACAACCATCCAGTGCTTTTCTTCCTTTTATCACTCCAGTTTTGGGCCTTGGCCCACCTCCATAACCGTCCTTACTTCCCTCCACATCCACCCCGACTCCACACACGTCACCCTCTGCCTCTCCTTATTCTCCTTCACCATCAAATCCACCTATCCCTACTTTTTTTTTTTGATTACAAAGGAAAGGTACAAGTATGATCACATATTACGGGGGTACAAAGTCCCGCTCGCATCGTAGTGCAGAAGCTCCTGGATGACTACCGAAGGCTCCCGAAGAAGGTGTAGGCCCGGTTCTAAGAAAAGGGCACAAGTCGCCAGTCTGTCAGCGCACTGGTTCCCCTCGCGCCCGACATGTCGCAACACCACCTCCCAGTCACGCTGTAACAGCCCGTGAATGCCTGCAACCAACAAAATATCCTCAGTGAGAACCTGCTGGGAAGAAGAAAGTATGTTAATAACTTCCAGCGAATCGACTTCAAGAATAAGCCGACGGAAACCCCGATCCCAGGCTAACAAGAGCCCGGAATGGACCCCACGGAGTTCTGCTGTGCGGGGGGAGCAGTGATCGAACCGCTACTGGAAGCCCCCACACCAGTGCCCACACCGATCCCGAATAAGCCCTCCAGCAGAGGCCTGAACTGCCCCCGAGGAGATTGTGCCATCCGTATTAAGCTTCACCCAACCCTCCATAGGCGGCGTCCAACCCACCGGAGTCCCCACAGGCATAGTGGAATCCGGGAAAATACGGGATTCCATGAGCTGAGCTCGGGAAATCCACTCAACGTACTCCATAACCAGACGACGACCCGCCTCCGGCCAGCGGAAGCCTTGCTCAAACAGACTTTTGTTCCGCCAGGTCCATAAGTACCAACAAGCCACCCCAAAGATAACAGACCAAGCAATCTGTTGGCAAGGCCGCATAGTGGTAAGGTTAGAGATGACCCAATACTCCTCGCTCTGACAGAAAAATCTGGGCCCCAGCGCATCCCGTGGGAACTGGGCCCAGAAGGAACGCACCCGAGGACAGTCTCGCACCACATGGAGCGTGGTCTCGTCCTGCCCACAGGAAAGGCAGCGGCTATCCGTGGTGAGGTGCCGGAGTACTCGTTGACGATTCGTCAGAAGTTTACCGTGCACCAGCAGCCACAAAAAGGATCGGATCCGCTGAGGACCTGCCCATTTCCAAACAACCTCCCATATATTGGGTTGCGAGGCGATCCCGGGATGCTCCTGTAACTCGTACGCCGACGCAACCGTAAACCGCCCGTGGGATGAGGGTCCCCAAAGAAGATGATCGTCCACGCCCTCATCAAACGTAGGGCGGATGGAGGCTATGTCGAAGCATACTGCCGACGGAAGATACTGCTGGAACCTGTGCCATAGCCAGGTGCCGTGCCGGTCCACGAAATCGGCCACTGTGGCATGTAAGAGAGTGACCGGGACGCTCGCTACGGACAGGTGGACCAGGGGTCCCCACCCACCTACCCAGTTATCGAGCCAGAAGAAAATGCGGCGGCCATTCCCCAGTACCCACCGGCTGCCTTGCCGCACAAGCGACCAGACGGCCGACAGTCCCCTCCACACCACAGAAGCCCGAGACCGCTCGATAGTGAGGGGCAAATGTTGCGTATCCAGACGGTACTTCCCACAAAGCACCCGAACCCACAGAGCATGAGGGCGGTGCATCAATGCCCAACCCAATTTGGCGAGCAACGCGTCATTGGTGGGGCGAAGACGTTTAATGCCCAGACCCCCAGTCGACTTAGGCTGACAGACCGTGTCCCAGTTCACAAGATGGGTCCGACGCTGCAAAGCATTCGTGCCCCAGATAAAATCACGCATAAGCTGTTCAAGATCATCACAGAGTCGACGGGGGAGACGGACCGTCTGCATCGTGAAGATGGGGAGAGCAGAGATAACCGACTGAGCTAAAGTCACACGACCGGCCAGGGATAAAGTCTGCCCACGCCAGCCAGTAAGCTTGGTGCGGACCGTATCGAGAATATGTTGGAAGGTCCGTCTGGATACTCGCTCGTGAAACAATGGGACCCCTAGATACCGGCCCAAGTTATCCGTTCTACTCAGGCGGAGACCGCTACTGAGACGTCGGGCCGTGGCCGGAGGCACATTCTTCGAGAAAAAGATTCGGGTCTTCTCCAGGCTAATATTTTGCCCAGAGGCTAAGCAGAAAGTTTGTAAGGTGCCACCGATAACCTGAGCCTGGGAGTCCGCAGCTTCAGCAAAGAGAACCAAGTCGTCAGCAAAGAAGAGGTGGGAAATGGGAGGCCCCGATCGACCGAGGCGGACGGGCCTCCAGCGGCCTGCTGCCACCTCCTGTGAGATGAGATGGCCGAGACGTTCCATGCACAGAACAAACAGGTATGGGGAAAGCGGGTCGCCCTGGCGAACACCCCGGGACGGGCTAAAAGCATCGGAGTAATTGCCCTGCCAAGCCACTCGAAACGACACCGTCGTGACACAGCGCATGATGACTCGGACCAGGTGCGCAGGAATCCCGACAGCCTCAAGAGTGTCCAGGATAAAAGACCAGCGAAGCCGATCATAAGCTTTTTCAAGGTCGACCTTGACTGCTAAAAAACCTTTCCGACCAGTCTTGGTCCGCATAGAGTGAATCACTTCCTGGGCAATGATAATATTATCAGTAATCCGCCGCCCAGGAATGAAGCTACTCTGATTCTCCGCGACGAGATGAGTCATGAACGGTTTCAACCTATTAACTAAAACCTTAGCGATGGCCTTGTAGAGGACGGTGCAAAGGCTAATAGGCCGAAATTGAGAAACCTGCTGGGGAACCGGGATTTTAGGAATGAGAACAAGGAGAGTGTGATTCAGGTCCAGTTCCCAATAATCCTGGCTGAATATTTTTTGGATAAACGCCACCACCGCAGGGCCCACCGTCGACCATTGAGACTGGAAAAAGAGCGCATTAAACCCATCGACCCCGGCAGCTTTGTTCGGATTGATTGCAAAAATAGCACTCTTGATTTCGGGGGTCGTAATAGGTAACTCCAGGTCGTGTACCTGCACTGCCGAGAGGGTAGGGGCCTCGCCATAAATAGGGAGCGGGTTAGAAACCCCGACGTCCTCCGTATAAAGCTGAGCATAGAAAGAATGGACGAGCTGGCTCAACTGGACGGGGTCCGTAATCCGTACACCATCGGAACCCTTGAGGTGAGTAATCCGCAATTTCTTGCGCTTGGAGAGGGTAACGGAGTGGTAGAACTTCGTATTACGATCCCCCCTCGAAATCCATTGACATCTAGCTTTCTAGTGCCACAGCAACTCCTCCTCACTCAGCACCTGCATAAGATCACGTCCCAAATGATCTTCCAGGTCAAGTAGGGAGTCAGTGGGGTTGGCAGACATAGCACGCTGAATGCCCCGTAACCGGGCCATCAGTCGACGTTTACGATGCATAATATTTCCGAAAACATGAGTATGCCACTCATGCCAATGGTGAAGGTGATGAGAAAATCGAATCAACGATTGGCTCATAGTCGCCGCACCAGGAAGCCAATGTTGCTCCACCAGCTCGGAAAACGACGAATGAGTGACCCAGGCATTTTGAAAACGAAAATGCGGGGCTTGGGAAGGCCTGGCGGAAAGCGATCCTATAGAGAACAAAAGAGGCCGATGGTCCGATCCCAGGAAGGGAAGATGGTGGTTGATAGAGTGGGGGAAGGATTGGAGCCAAAGAGTGGACCCGAGGATGCGATCCAACCTGGCCTGCACGGTCCCACGCCGCCACGTAAATTTCGAGCCCACATAGCCAAGATCGTGAAGTCCGCACTGATGCACCCAATCCCTGAACCGAGGATTCACGATGCAGCCAGAGCGGGCCCTGCCACGCCGATCCGTACTCTCCAGTTTAGCATTAAAATCACCGCCCACCAACCAAGGCCCGGAGCAACGCTGCCCAAGCCAAGTTAAAAGAGGCCAAAGACGATTTTGATTGAGCGGTTGCGGACTGGCATAAACCGCGGTGAAATCAAAGGAACCCTGGCTCGAGGTAACGGTAGTATGAATGAGTTGACGGTGAGCCAGAACGACCGAAACCGCAAAATCTGCCATCAAAAGTAGCCAGATACCACCCGAAAATCCAGTCGCCTCGACGCGAAATGAAAAATCGAAGCCGAGAGACTGAATGACACGTAGGGCACGCTCACCACTAATCCGGGGTTCCATCAGCACCACAAGTCGCGGCCTATACATGCATAGATAATTACGCAGGACGGTCTGAAACCGTGATCCGCCCGCGCCTTGACAATTCCAAAGGAGAATAGACATAATAAAACGGATAGATGAGAAAACTAAGTGGAGGCGCCCCTAGAGCCACCCTCCGGAGCATCATGGACGTGAACGTCTAGCGGGGCCTGGTCCATGGCCACATCCTGTGGCGTGACCGGGAAAGCTTGTGGTGGTGGAGCCGCCGGAGGCACACCGGCTGGGGCCGAAGAATGGGGGTGGAGGGCTCCGCCCCCAACCCCGGCCCCCAGACCCGAGTCCGCAAGCCCCTCCATGAGAGGAGAGACCGCGGGAGCCCTCGACGACGGACTAGCCAACAGGCCCTGGTCACAAACCATTTCAGTATGCGACTGGAGCACAATGGCCAATTGGTTATCCGAATCAGAAGGTTGAATTCGGATCGGAGGAGGGGTCAACGGACTCGGCCCTTGGCCAGTGTCCCGGTCCGCACAGACCGGACCGGATGGACTGCCCGGATCGGGAAGAGGAGGCACATGGGCTGGTCCCTTAGGGGAAGAGGGACCAGATTGGGGAGATTGCTCGTCAATTAAAATGGGACCAAATGAGGTCCCATTTAGTTCAGACCTAACCACCCTCGTTGGCTCCACGCTAGTCCCACCGCCATTGAAGACATATGGATGGGACGGAAGCTTGAGCGTGGACGGCGCCTCAGATAGAGCGCCAACGGTCTCCAGAACTGTGAAACGGGAGCCTCCAACACGTGCGTGCGTGCCTTGCTGTCCGGCTCGGTGGTTAACCGGTCGACGGTGAGGACCTGGAAGAGTCGAAGGGGACGGAGGTGGCGGCGCTGGAGTGCGCGTGCGGGCCTGCCCTCGGCCACCTGAACGTGTCGTAGCTGGGCGAGAGGCTCGGCGCTGGACTTGGATCCAGGGTTGCTCTCCTCGATTTGGTGCAGCTGAAGGCCCAGAATTGTCCTCCCTAGAAGATGCCGGTGTGGCGGTAGGAGCAGAGGGGCGTTGAGGACAGACGTCGATGTCATGGCCGGTGAAGCCACAGCCGGAACAGACCGTGGGAAGACCCTCATACTCCACCAAGATGGTTTCGCCATCTACGTTGACACTGGATCGGAGCGGAGCACTGAGGTCAAGCTCCACTGCTAGCCGGGCAAAGCGCCCTCGTTGGGCATGAGAGGTAGCGTCATCGATCTTCACCAGACTACCCACCAAGTTCCCTAGAGCTTCCAGAATCGTGGGGTGATAACGCGAAATGGGAAGATTGGGGAAACGGACCCAGGCCACCGCGCGAGTCACCTGCCCCTGCGTCGGCCGGAAGGACGGGAACCATCGCTGGACGGCCAGCACTTGGCCGAAAATCATCCATGGGCCATCGGTCAAAACCCGGCGATAGTCAGCTGCCTCCTTTAGCTTCACCAGATAGAACTCGTGGTCCAAGTCGACCACCTTCATGGCTCCCTGCGGTTGCCAGAGGTTGTGGAGGCGAGAGCAAAGAGTTCGGAATCCAATCCGACGCCCCATCAATTTGACGATCACCGCCTGGTCCCATTGGAGGTCGAGGCGTGCTTTGAAGGCCTGAGAAAGCCAAAGACACGGGCCACGCTCTCCCATCTCCGTCGTAATGTCTCCATCGTCCACAGCGACTGGGTCCTCCTCCGCCCACGCCTGAACCGAAGCCGGGGCCACCTCGGGAGAAGGCCCGGCCACGGCTGCACTGTACGACGATTTTGGGGGAATCAATTCATCGTCCCGTTTCCTCGTCCGTCCTTTCTTGGACGGCTGACCCTCGGGGTCGATGGAGGCCATAACCTCCAGTAAGGAGTCGCAGAACCAGAACAAGACACAAACAAAGCACCGGAAGCACTACACCCAACAGCACCGGAATCACAAGGCCACCGTTAACGTTAGAGGTACTGTAGCAATTCGTGTTACTGTAGCAATGTGAGAGCATATATATCTTTATCTCTTTTTGTGTTACTTAACCACTTTTAATAAGCACCTATCCCTACTTTATCTCACCACTCCCACTCAAATCTCCTTCCTCCAAGATCTCCCATCATTACCTAAGCTCTCACTAACTCGTCTCGTCCTCATGTTCTCACTGATGGTACAATCCCCTATCCTACTAGACACTGTTTCACCACTCAAACCACCCCTGTCAACACCCCACCTAGCTACACAGCAACCTCTAAACTTCCCGAATGGCGTTCAGCCATGGATGAGGGGTACAATGATCTCATTGAAAACCACATTTGGACCTTGGTTCCCCCTAACCCCTCTTATAATATTCTTAGTTACAGGTGGATCTATTGAACCAAATACAACTCTGACGGCTCGATGTAGCAGTGAAAAGCACGCCTCGTCACCAACGTGAAGGGGTTGATTATCACGACACTTTCAGCCCCGTGGTTAAAGCCCGACCCATTCGATTGATTCTCTCCCTAGTCGTAGCTTAAAAGGGGCAAATGAGACAAATCAATATCCAAAACGCCTTTCTTGTCGGTGATTTGGCAGACATTGTCTACATGCAATAGCCACAAGGCTTTATTGATCCTTTGCTTCCGACTCATGTTTGTAAATTGGAGAAGGCTCTGTACAGTCTTAAACAGGTCCCGCAGGCATGGTTTGCTAAACTCAGTTCCTAGCTCATTGGGTATGGTTTTATACCTTCCAAATCTGATCCTTCATTATTTCTATTTGCTAAACTCAGTTCCTGGCTCATTAAGTTTAAGTATGGTTTTATACCTTCCAAGGCTGATCCTTCATTATTTTTGTTTGCTCATGGACCTGTCAAAATTTATCTGCTAGTGTATATTGATGATATTGTGCTTACATCTTCACATCACATTGTTATTGACTCACTAATTACTACCTTAAGTCAAGCCTTCCTTGTTAAAGATCCAGGCCAATTATCCTGTTTTTTAGGTCTAGCAGTTGATTTTCTTAAGGAAGGTGTGCTACTTACCCAAAGGAAATATATCAAGGATTGCTATATCTTAGCAACATGTAAAATGCAAAATTCACCTCCTCACCTATGACAGTTTCCCTAAAGCTGTCCTTCTTTGATTCTCTTGCCATTGATGACCCCACCCTCCTTAGAAGCATTGTTGGAGCCCTTCAGTATTTATCTCATACATGGGTCGACATTAGTTTTTTAGTAAATAAGGTTTACCAATTTATGCATAATCTAAAAGTCTCTCATTGGAGTGTTGATAAACAAAATTTGAGGTACCTTAAAGGAACCCTCAACCATGGCCTCTTCTTTCCTTTTAAAACCACCTTAACTCTTCGCACATATTCTGATGCCAATTGGGTGGGTTCCCCTGACGATCAAAGATCAACCGGTAGATATTGCATTTTTCTTGGCACCTACTTAATTTCATGGCTTTCAAGAAGCAGAATACCATGCATGCTCAAGTACTGAAGCTAAGTGCAACTCTCTTGCTACTACAGCAGTGGAGACTATTTGGTTACAAACAATGCTTCGTGAGTTGATGGTTCCCCTTTCTCATGCTTCCACTCATTGGTGTGACAATATTGGTGCCATTTATCTCACTACTAGCCCAGTTTACCACTCTCGGACTAAGCATATGGATATTAATTTTCATTTTATTCGTGACAGAGTGGTAGCTAAGTCATTGACTGTATCCTTCCTCAGTCCAAAGGATTAGCTTGTTGATATTTTTACAAAACTTTTGGTTTCTGAAAATTTTTTTCATTTTCAGACGAGTCTCAAGTTTTTTGACACCCTAATGGACTTGAGGGGGCATATTAATGTAAAAGAAAATACTACATGATAACTATAGGGAATCATTTTCTGTTATTCATGTAACAAATTTTGTTTTACCTCAACTTGTATAAATACCTGTGAACAATAAAATGACATGACATATTTCAACTCAATATCTTCCTCTTGATAACTATAATTAGAAAGGTTACTTTATGCCCATAAAATGTCAAGATAGAAAGAGACTAATGTACAAGAAATTTAATTACTTCTCTTCAAGCTTTAATATGAGCATTCCTTGTATTCTTTAATTATATTACTCCTATGATTTGTTTGATTAGTTTCTCATCTCGATTTTCATTCATATAGTTTTGATTCCTTGGTCTCAAATCATAGAGCTTTATTTATCATTTTTATATCGGATTGTGAATTTTAATAATATATTTATTTTAAAACACAAAATTTTAAAACTATTAATTAGCTTTCTAATGTTTGTTATCTTCAAAGTATAATATAGTTTGTCATCTTCAAAGTATAATATGGGAACCTCCTTCATTCAAGAAAATCTAATCAATAATGTTACTCAAAGAAAATCATTTATAATAATCAAATATAAATATAGTAAATGTAAAAATAAAAAGACAGAAATAGAAAGGTAAATAAGAAGTTATCAAGTTAAAATACTAGATGAAAGATTACATGAGCCATAACATAATATTCTAATAATTATAATCTTAGGGGTTGTTTAATTTTACTTATGTTGTTTTTGTTGTAATGTTTAGTTTTATTTTTTAAATAAAATCAAAAACCTATTTAGTTGTTAATGTAAATATAGTTATATTTTTATTACCGATAATAATTAGACATTAGATAAAATTTAAAAATAAATTATTTTATCAATAAAATAATATTTTATTAAAATAAATAACATATAATATTTAATTTTAACTATTAAATTAAATTTTACGGTGCGCTTCAAAGGTGTGAAGTGGAAAAAAAGAGATTTTATAATTAGAGTTTAATTAGAATAAGACCCCCTTTTCATTATAGAAATGAATATAGAAAAAAAAGAGAAAAGAATTGATCTTTAGAGTACTTCATATTTAGTTAAAATTTTTGAATATATCTTTAAATTTAAATTATATTTATTAATAATTATAAACTAAAATTATTTTATTTCAAAAAATAATATTTAAATTAAACTATACAAATTAAATTAAATTATTCATGATCTTAAATAACTAAAGATAAAATATTAAAGTAAAGAATTTATAATTATTATTAATAAATAGTAAATAAATAAAAATATATATTTAGTTGATCTAAATTAGATTATGAAAAATGAACATAAGAAATAACAAACAAAAACTATTTTTATAATTTTTAGAAATTATAAAAATTAGAAGAAATTGAAATCAAAAACAAAAATAATCAAACAAACAAATATTTTTATTGAATTTGAAAATAAAAATTCAAAATATAAATGTAAATAAAAACAAAGAAGAAAGGTATCGTAACGAGATTTTCAAGGTTTCCCTTCCTAAAAACATACTTATATAAAGTATTTATGTTCGTGGTAATTTAGTCATTATTATTATAAATGTTCTCTTCTTTTCTGTTTTTCATAGGCATAGTAAACATCGTTGCAAGCTTTGGTCCGTCCTAATAATGTATTCTATTTCTGTTTTAGAGTGTCTTTATCTTCTAGATTGAGACATTGGGTAATTTAATACTTGTTAACAAAATTTTCTAATTTAAAGTGGAAAATAATTGCATATAAATTAATAGCTTTTGCACAACTGAGCTTCTATAGCACCGTCGTCTTGTTTGTCTGTTTCCAACCCAACCAAAATGCTATTTAAGTAACTTATTGCTCGTCTAATTTGCAGTTCTCTGAAATAATTATCAGCCATAAATGGAAGAAGAAGTGAAGCTTCATGGAACATGGTACAGTCCATATAGTTGGAGAGTGATGTGGGCACTGAGGCTCAAAGGTATACCATATGAATTCATAGAAGAAGATCTGTCCAATAAGAGTGATTTGCTTCTTAAGCTCAACCCTGTCCACAAGAAGATTCCTGTGCTCCTACACGGTGGAAAATCGATCTGCGAGTCCACAGTGATCATGGAGTACATTGAAGAGACATGGCCTTGTCAGCCTCTGTTGCCTTGTGACCCTTACGAGAGAGCTGTTGCACGCTTTTGGCTTAATTTTGCCGATGTAAAGGTATCCCAATTAATTTCAGAAAACTATGTTTTTCAATTATAAGAAGAGAGAAATTCTTAAAATATGTACGTATATGGTTTTTCAGCTTCCTATAATGTGGAAAATGTCGAAGGTTGGTGGTGATGAACTCCAGCAAGTGATAAAGGAGAGCTTGGAAATATTACAATTCCTGGAAGAGCATGCCTTGAGGGAGAAGAAATATTTCGGTGGTGACAAGATAGACATGGTTGATTTGTCCTTTGGTGGAATCGCTCACGTATTGGAAGCCATTGAATACAAAATAGGAACCAAATTGGTTGAAGTTCATAAGTTCCCTCGTTTGCTTGCATGGATACAAAATGTCAAGTCAGTCCCCATCTTATCAGACAACCTTCCCAACCTTAAGCCTCCGTTCAAGAATCCAACTCCAAATTAGTTGGAACTCTGAAGCAGTATGTTCCAGAATACCTTTTCTTTCTAGAAGAAAGCGATGGATTGCAAACGGGAAAAAAAATTGTTGCAATCCTAAATTTATTTATTACATTTAATAATTATATTTAAAGCAAGAATTGGCAAATAATAAATACTTGAAATTTACGAGGATTAATCGATAGTAACTTTGAAAATACGAAGTCTCTATGTACTCCACGTTAAAAAATATGTCTCATTTTCTTGATATGGCAATAGAAGATTCTGAAGAACTCTTTCTTCAAAAATGGAACAAAATAGTTTTGTCTCTCTCTCTTGTTTTATTTTAAACGTAAGACAACGGAAGAGTACAGCTCTTTTTTTTTTTTTTTTTTTATCTTTCCTCTTTTTTATCTTAATACAACTAAGTGAAAAGAGAGATTCTATTTACTCTCTTCTCTTCGTTATGTATTATACACCCTTATCTTTAAATGTTACAAAAAAGAATGATAGAGTCAACTAACTCTCTTCACTCTTCTTTTTTTTTAACAAAAAAACCAAAAACCACCAAAGACTAAAGTGTCTTTTACCGTATGACGCCTTTTGTCATTTTTTAAAATATTTTTAATCATTATTATTATTATTATTTTTTGAAATAAAACGGAATAGTATTAAAACAACAGAGGAAGAACAAAGTCAGGAGGGATAGAAGTCCATTCCAAAGCATTCGGGTATAAACGAGTAGCTTGAGCTAGAGCGTGAGCTACCCCGTTCGCCGAACGATAAACATGGGAGAACCCCAACGAGCCACTAATCTCATGAAATAGAGATTTACAATCAGCAACAACACCACCAAACATAGACAGATCTTCTTTATTATCCCCCGTGATAGCCTGAATAACCTGCAAATTATCTGACTCAATAATGACATTTGTCCAGTTTTTCATCTTGATCCAACTCAAAGCTTCTCTAACCCCCATGGCTTCAGCAATCGGAGATGTAAAGGACCCAGTCACACGAAAAATTCTTGCTGCCACAAAACCTCCTTCTTCATTACGAAGAACCATACCCACACCAATCCATCCTGAAGATGAGGTAGCTATATCAACATTCAGCTTCAACCAGTTTGTCGACGGTTTTTGCCAGTTATGCGGACTAACAATACGCACAGGAGGATTAAAAAGACCATGAGCACTGATCTGGGCCTCTTCCCACTCTTGACGCCACCTTACACTTCGGAAATAACATGCTAAGATATTTGGAGCCGAATTTTTCCAAACCACATTATTCCTCTCCTCCCAAATAGACCAGCATGTATACGTTAAGGCCGCAACATCCTTTGGATTGAAGAGTGCTAAAGCCCTTGAAAGCCACGCTTTGAACGTGACCACTGATGGGGCAAACCAGCCTAGACTAGAAGCCTGCCAAACCTGCTTAGCAAAAGTACAGTCCACAAGAAGATGTTTGACAGATTCCGCTTCAATATTGCACATAGGACATACCTCAGAAATCGGAACATGCCTTGCTCGTAGTAAACTCCTACATGGGAGCGATCCAGAAGCAGCACGCCAAATTAAATTCTTGGCCTTAGGGGCAGCCTTGATCGCCCACAGATTCTTCCAGAAAGCACGATCCACAGTACTAACAACTGTCTCACGCATCTGAACTTTGTAGGCACTTTTGACAGAAAAAACACCCTTCTTCTCATGCTTCCAAAACTGAGAGTCCGAATGATCACCAACCCGTAGGGGTATCGACAAAATCAAGCCCCCATCTCTTTGATTAAATATGGAATTGATCAAATCCACATTCCAACGCCCTTCCGTAATTAAATCAGAAACCATATAAACCCCAGAATTAAAATTAAATTCAGTTGTGACCATGGGTAAATCTGCATTAGGCAACCAACAATCAAGCCATATCGAAATGTCTTTACCATTTCCCACTCTCCATAATAGACCTTCCCTAATCAAATCTTGAGACTCTCTTATACTTCTCCAAATGTAGCTCGGGTTCGTTCCAAGAGGCGCTTGAAGAAACGAAACCTCCGGGAAATACCTGGCTTTCAAAATTCGGCTTGCAAGAGAGGAAGAGTTAGAAAAAAGATGCCAACCCATCTTACCCAGCATTGCTATATTATAGTGGCGAATATTCTTAAAACTAAGTCCCCCAAAATGCTTGTGACGGGCTAACCGCGCCCAGCTCAACCAATGGATATTTCTGCCACCATTATCCGTCGTACCCCACCAAAACCTGGCCATCATCTGCTGCAAGTCCTCACAGATGCCCTTTGGAAGTAAGAAAAGATTCATAACATACGTAGGAAGAGATTGCAGCACTGACTTAACTAAAATTTCCTTCCCTGCTTTTGACAATGCCTTATTCTTCCAAGAGTTCAACCTCTTCCAGAATTTGTCTTTGACATACTGAAAAACTTCTGCCTTGTTACGCCCAATAGAGGTTGGAAGGCCAAGATAGAACCCCAAATTATCATGCTCCGGAACCTGTAAAATATCACACACTACAGAACGTAGCTCATTTCTCACATTAGAACTAAAACAAATAAGGGACTTGGCAAAATTGATTAATTGACCAGCCTCCATGGCATAGATCCGCAACACATCCTTAAGAACTGTAGCCTGCTCAACTCTTGCTTTGAAGAAAAAGATACTGTCATCTGCAAAAAACAGGTGTGATATTATAGGAGCTCCTCTACAAATCACAATCCCCTCCAAACTCTGATTTTCAATTTTACTCTGAATTAAACGGGATAAACCCTCCATACACAAGATAAAAAGATAGGGGGACAAAGGGTCCCCCTGTCTTAATCCCCTCTCCGGGTCAATTCTATCCAATAAACTACCTTGATGGAGCACTTTAAAAGAAACCGTGGACACACAGAAGTACACAAGGCTCACAAATCCAGAATCAAATCCAAGTTTCAATAAGACGGCCTTCAAAAAA
>JANVCQ010000232.1:52623276-52633467 GCA_025531925.1 Erythroxylum plowmanianum | reverse complement strand
CCAAATTAGACATGCGCCCAATCTAAAATCATCCGAATTACCAATATGCCCTTCATATTGGTAACGGGATGTTACATAGAGAATTTGCTAACTAGTGTGTTTGAAAAGTAGATTATGCAATTATTGAGATGTTTGAGTCTTGATGAATATACCAGGAATATAATCTTAGGAGGTGACAAACGAGACTTATTAAGCCTTGAAAGACATGATGGTGCACAAAGTGACAATTATTCTCAATATATTTGCCGTGGTTATAGAACACGTCATTATGGGCTATCTGGATAACACTGCAATTATCAAAATGGATTAGAGTAGTTGAAGAATGAGAGACACCCATATCTTGGAGAAGCCACCTTAGCTAGAGGAGTTCATAAGTAGTATCCGCGAGGATGGTTGTAAAGTGAGTTGTATATGGAGCATATATAAATTCATTGACAATATGAACTGCATATGGTATATCAGGATGAATGATAGTAATGTAGACAAGACTTCTTACTAGTTGATGATAAAAAGTAGCATCAACTAGAAGAGTATGATCAGTAGCTGTGAGATGAACATATTTGTCTCAATTAGAATGCTACAAGTTTTATCATCAATAATTCTTACACGAAAGATAACTTCAGTAGCATATTTAACTTGAGATAAATAATACCCATAGGAGTTAGAAGTGACTTCAAGGCTTAGGAAGTAACTCAGAAAACTCATATCTTTTTTTATCTCGGACTGATGCTTAGGAAGAGTCTTAAGATCTTGAATGCCTTATAAATCTTTGTAAGGCCCCAAAATATAACCTATTTGAAATAATACATGTTTATAAAAGTACATGTGTGATGGGAGTTAGAATTTTGCTATTATTAGAATATGAAAGACTTATGACTTGAATTTTTTATCAGGTAAATTATAGTGAGTAAATTGGAATTAATTAATACTCTTAGAGGATTAAGGTAATTAAATGTATATTTGGACTAGGAAAAGTATCTAGTGCCAAGAGAAGTTGGTACATGAAAATTAGTATGACTACAACTATACTTTAATTGACATTTGGCATCGTTGGATGATTGATATGTGGATTGGTTTTATAGGTGACTAGTGACAGCATTTTAATTAGGCAAATGGCATTACATGCATTAAGACATGTGGCTTGATTGCATTACAGGCATTAAGACATGTGAATTGATGCATTACATGCATTAAGACTTGTGGCTTGATAAATTAAGGACACCTAGCAAAGCAATAGCTGAAGCACTCCAGCTCATTTCAGCAGCCTACTCCCTCACTTTGGTTTCTTTCAAACGAAATGAAATTCTCCTACTCCCCCTCTCAACTTCTGGACCCTTGCTGAAGCTTGTATCATCATGTTTGTAAGTTATTTCATTAATAAATAGGTCTTGTGATTCTATGATTGATGCTGGAAACTGGTCCGGATGAACAGTTTTACTGGACAGGTTTTGGTATTTTAGTCATATATTTCTCTGTAGGTATCCAAATTGGATGAATTTAATTTTTTATTAAACTAGAAACTTATATCTACAACTCTCATGAAGGCGTTAAATTTGATTTTTGTCACTAATTGTGTCAAAAGTTAGCTTGAAGTTGAGTATCTAGAATCTGTCACTGTTTGTGAACAGTCTGTAGTCTTTGGGGATAATTTTTAAAATGCTGAACCAAATTGCATAAAATTGGTGTCAATAGAAACTTAAGACATAAAGTAACAAATGTGTAGAAGAATTTTTGGCCTAAATCCTTCATTTTCATTGTCAAAATGACCGTGTAACATTGACCCGAAAGTCTATTTTGTGGAAAAGCTGGAAGAAATGAAGTGTTTTCACTGAACTTGCTTTGGTATTTCGATTATAACTTGCACTGTGGATCTTCAAATGAGTTGTTTTTTAATTCAGATTAAACTAGAGACATATTTCTACAACTTTCTTGACGAAGTTGAATTTTAATTCTGTCTATAAGATTTTCAAAATTTGGCATGAAATTGAGTCTTGGCTTAGGCTGTAGCACTACAAGGGATAAAAATCATATCCTGTGGCTTTTGAATAAACTGTATTGATGTAGGCCGAATTAGATTGAGATGTCTTCACCAAAGTTGAAGCTTATTATCTTAGCTTTAAATTGGTATAAAGTTTGTAATTTTTGGATATTATAATTGAGAGTTATGAGATGTACAACTTGGAGGCATGATCATGCATTAGTCAAAATGTCAAATGTACACATTCTGTGGTATTTTGAGCATAACTCATTGAATAGTAAACCAAATTAGATGAACTTAGTATCATTGGAAACCTAAGACAAAGAGGAAAAAATTTCTAGAAGGAAGTATTACCTAATTACCTCATCTTTCTGATGAGAATAATTGAGCAAAGTGGACCCGAAGGTGGATTGTGAAATAAATCTGGATTGAAGGATTGAATATAATTTCACATGATCGATAATGTGATAAGATTAAGGATAAGAAACTCGAATTTTGATATGAACATGCATCATACATATTCAGTATACATGAATACGCATAATTGAATTCATAATTGTGCACAATAGTAATATATGTTTGTATTGAATATTTTAGAGAAACCCTTAGAGCGATCGATTCTAGATATTGCAGGGACTTCGAGACAATAAGCAAACAAGGAGCTTTTGTAAGTAATTTAGACGGTAAATTTTGTGAGTAACCTAAGATGGTCTCACCTTGATTTGTTTTATTTATTACTGAATTAAAATTGATATTGATGAATGTGTACTGAATTGTGCACTGATTCCAAACATGAAGGTTCGAGGTATTGATTGATGAATGAGATATTAAAGTGCTATTTACCTTACTTTGTTCTACTTGTTGAATTTGATTTATGCTGATTGTATTTTGAATTCCGGATAATGATTGTCTGAGGCGTTGGATGCATGCTTATATCATTGGAATTGCTTTTTCATGTGAATATGATTGACTACATACTTTGCAAATGTAATGTCTGAAATGACCTTGTTTTGTTTTAAAACTGTTAAGTCTTAGTTGTGGGTAAATAAGCATGCCTAGAAGGGTCTGCAGCTGCTTCTGTGACACTTCGGTGTCTTCTGTTAATGGCACTTTGGTGTCTTTTGTTATCGACACTTCAGTATCTAGACTTTGGTCTCTTCTGGACACTTCGGTGTCGAGACTTCGATCTCTTTTATATAAGTCCCATTACCCGCTTATATAAATGGATTTAGTAGTCATCTTATTTTGTGCTCTGATATCTGTTTGATTTTGATATAAACTAAATCATGTTTTGATTCTGAAGGGTTTATACCCTCTTGTGTTATGTAGTTCTGTTATTTATAAAAATTTGTTTTGAAATGCATTATATCCGACCTATTGTTAATGCATGTTGATGTTGTTTCATGATTCAGTGTGACGAGTTGTCAATTTACGTATAGATTAGTTATTACTTACTAAGCTATATGCTTAGCACGATAGATTTGTCCCGTGTAAGTTTAGAGAGAAGGACTTAAGGAATGGGACAAGTCAACCGCATTGGCCAAAGAAGTCTGAGTTTTGTATTGCTCTAAAATGTATTTTGTTGAGTTTGTTTTGGGCTTGTATATAACCTTGTATTTTTGTTTGAAGGTTTGTAATAACCTTAATTCAGGCTGGTTTCTGAAATTATGATATGTATTGTATGTTTGTTTGAGACTCTGAAAATGCACAATGAAATGTTTCGTATGTGTTTGGAAATGTTTATTTTTGAATGCTATGCTTCTGCGAAATGTTTTGGTTTGTTCGTACTGTTTTGTGTGACATCCACAAATCCTTCAGGGGGTATGTGGGTGTAAAATTTTCACCTATAATGATCATACCATTCATGTGGAGAAGAAGGAGAATGCATCATTTGGTAGTCATTCGAATGAATAAAGTATGATTATGACGACTAGACTAAAAGTCCAACCGAGACTCTATAGAGCTGAACTTGTCAAACCAAGCCCTAATAGCCTCCTTTAAACTATAAAAGGCCTTGCAAAGATGATATACTTTACCTAGATGCAATCATAATTCAGTTGTGGTTTCATATATACCTCTTCAGAAAGGTCTCCACTTAAAAAGGCATTTTTGATATCCATCTAGAATAACGACCACTGTTTAGCTAAAGTAATAGCTATGAGGCTACCCACCAAAGTGAGGTGAGTAATAGGAGCAAATATTTCTTTATAGTCAATGTTATATTCCTATATAAATCCTTTATTATAAGCTTGGCTTTGTATTGATCAATACTTTCTGCCAAAGAAGATTAACACTAGCCTTGCAATAGATACAAGGTTCATAAAAGTAAAAACAATAGAATAACAATGGTAATCATAAAGAGTGATATTATGATTACTGACCTAGGATGATTGACAAAGGTACTTGTTAAGGTGTGCCGGGGAGAGGAAAGAAATTATTAGTTCCTATGGTTGGAGTAGATTAAGGGATTAAGACAGGAGGTCAGAGACTTCCTTCAGAAGATTGAGGACCTACAATATAATCATCTAGAAACAAATTGATGGAAGGGTCTACAGAAAAGGAATGTGAAGAGTAGATTTGAAATTTGGATATGGAAAAGAACATTTTGTGTTCTCTAAAAGTAACTTGATAAGATACTCAAAGTCGTTTAGAAATAGGATCTCAACAATGATATCCTTTATGTTCAATTATATACCTCAAGAAATAGCCTAACTGAGCTCTTGGTTCTAATTTGTATGGTCATGAAGTCAAAAAAGAACAAAGTAGACACAAAAAATTACTTTAAGAGTGTAAAAGTTTTGAGATTTACTATTACGTCATTCATAAACAGAAAGATTACTTATGACAGGAGAAGGGATTATGTTTGTAGTGTACATAAATGTTAAGGTAGCTTCCCCCAATAAGCTTTCAGGATTAGAGGATAAAATGAATGGAGCCCGAATATTATTTAAGAATTGTCTATGTTAACTCCCTACACAACCATTTTATTGTGAGGTACTGGGACAAGAACGTTGAACAAGAGTTTTGTGATGGGAAAATAAATCAAATAAACATTGAGTGCGAAAAGCTTTAATTTGAAAGGAAAATTGAGTTTTAAGTTATATCTAAGTAAAACAAGAGAAATCATCAATAAAAATAACAAAATAACTTGGTATACCTATATTTGTAGTAGGGGTAGGTCCTCGAGTCATCGATAAAGCATGACATTTAGCTAATTGATAAAAAAACACAATCAAACTTTGTTCGTCTAACAGAACCCAAACATCCATTAGTAATCAAATGACCTAGTCTAAACCTAGAGATGTGAAAAGAGATAAAAATTTCTTCCAACCTTACAGTCGGTCCCAAGAATTTATCCTAGCTATGAACCCATGACATTGAACATGTAACTAAAGACCCATTTCACATTGTTGAACAACAGAAAAAAGATTTAAGGATAAGTTAGGAACATTTAAAGTTTGAGGTAATGACAAATGAGAACATAAAAATTTTAAGGTAATGACAAATGAGAAGTAGAGATAGAACCTACAGTATTAACATGCAATATGGATTTATCAACTGTGTGAACAATATTTGAAAACGATGAAAAAGTTGACAAAATAAGTAAAATGGATCATATGTCATATAATTGTAACATCCGTTTAAACCTGATGTGACTAATAGAACAGAAGAAGAAGGAATACCAAAATCAGAATGGACTTGACGAAGGAGTGGTTGAATGTCTTCTAGGGAGAATTTTTAAGAAGTTGGAGAAGTTTTGTTTTTCATTATAAGGTTCTTTAGTGACAATAGCAACAATTGTAGAACTAGTTATAACATGTTGAGAAGAAGGCTTGTAAGAGTTACAAGCAGAGCTAAAGGCATGGATTGTTTGACGCTTTATGATGACCATATTTCTTGCAATGGTGACACTGAGTTTTCTAAGAAAAAAAACTATTAGATGAATTACTAGTAGGTGATTGTTAAGATATGTGATGATATTTTAGGAATTATTTGTAATTAGATATCTTTAATTATTTGAGGAATATTATTACAATGAATATTCTATCTTATGTGGGACTCTTTAAAGATGATGTTTATTTGAGATAAAAATCCTAATTATGGTAGGATTTAATTGAAATCAAATCACCATATCTTGAAGAAGATAAGATGTAGATGTTTGGTGATTTTTGGACTCTTATTTGACTGCCTATTTTGGGGATAATAATTATCTAAGGGAGTTGATTTCTTTGGTGATATTATCTACACTGGACAACTAATGTGATTTATTGGGGCTGGTTTGTTGTTACTTTATGGGGAAAATCAATAGGGTCATAGTAACGTGGGAGCTAGATTATTAGAGATTCTATTAACTATTTTTCAGCTGTCTTTATGCTATGTTTCACGTGGTGTGTGGGGCTATATTGGTGTCATTTTTTGGTGGACGAATGATGGGCATATGGTGAACTAGCAACTCAAATTTTTAGGGCTATCTTGGATAATATTTTGTAGCTGATTTTATGTTATTATTATCCAACTTTGTTGCCACATCTTTTCGGCCTTTGAACAACCATTGTTGTGCAGCTTTCGTTGTTGAGGTTGTGCAATTTTGATAGCTAAATTTTCTAGTTTTTATGTGATTACGTTGGGCTGCACATTATCGATGAAGTGGTAGTTTTGGTGGCTGTTGTTTGTGATATGTAATATACGAGAACTCCACAAGCTTTTGTGATCTTTGCAGTTGTTGTTCTTATCTGATGGTGGGATTTTTAACAAATCATAATCAAAACATTATCCGTTTGTTTGTGACGTTTCGGTGAAGAAACATTAATCTTTATTGGTGATTTTTCTGTTGCTGTGTGTGAGGTGTTTCGGTGATAATATCGAAAGACTACAACAACGTTCTTGGTGAACAAATTCCCAATCTTTTATTGATGAAATGACATCTTTAGGGGAGTTTTTTTTATCTCAAGTATTGTCTTTTTTTATGTTCATTATTGTTTCTATCACTTAAGTTATTTTATTTTCATCATTTATTATCAAATACTATTGACAAAATCCTTGGTTGAGGTTAATAGGAGGCGGTTGTGCTATTAAGTATAATTTGCTTTCATGAGTTGTAAGAACGAGAGATAGTGTCAAAGATTGAGTGAGTTAGCTCAATAAAGTCTTGTATAAAACTATTTTTGTTAGCGATAATATTAAGTTGGATAAGAGCCCCACAAACGTATGCAAGATGTGTCAAACTATGGTAACAAATTTCGAGTATTTATTTATTTATTTTGTTTTAAATTTTTTAATTTTTGTTTATGTTAGAAAATTTACAGTATATTAAGCATCCATAAATACAGTTCAAAGAAATTGCGGCTAAACTAGATTTTTGCGAAATAATATCTTTTGGATTTTCAGTAATAAAGCAACCATAACAACATCAGTGGTGGTACTACTTTTTCTACATAAAAAGTGTTGAGACAAGTCTCTTCAGAAAGTGATTCCCGAATCACAGTGTCAAGGTTTGATAATGTATTAAGATGCAAGAGGGTACTACTAATAGATTCAAACTCTGCTCGGTATCATAAGTAGATGCCAAGTACATTAACGGTCTCGGAGTGCAGTGTAAAGGGCAATAGAGACATGATCAAGCCAAATAGGATCACCGCTAGACATAAACTATTTTTGGACTATTGCTATAGGCAATACGAGTTGACTAGGGGCTGCCACAGCCCAGAGAAGAGATAATCGAGCGAATTGGAAAAAAAGCAAAAGAAAAGAAGTCGCTTGTCCCAAACAAATGCTGTCAACTTGGTGAAGTTTTAGTTTAAAGCCTTTAACAGAGGAAATGAGAATAAATTACAGGTGGTGGAATCAAATAATAAGAACAATTAGGGATAGATGGCAACAAATCTCGAACAGCCCCAGACAAAGAGAGACAGATGAAGACCCCGAAAGAGAAAAGATGAATTTGTACGGTATATTGCACACCAAATGGCTGTACATGACCATAGTTACAAGATTAGCTAAACATGTAGTTGAGTCCATTAATTTCAGTCTTAAGATCAGGTGGGCTAAACATGTAGTTGAGTCGATTAACTTCAATTGGTTCTAACAAATTAGGTTTGGCAACTACTCCCAGTTAAATAAATCAAACATTCAACGGATTGATGTGTTACACATTTTTGCCCCAAAGGGCAATTTTGTCAATGTCTCTGAAGTTGGACTAACATTAATTACAATTTTGGTTTTTAAATAAATTACCGATTAAGTTACGCCATTTGATCCAGATAAATATAATAAAGTGACCCAATAAATGATCTAAATTAATGGGTCAAAGTTCGGGTAAAAAATGGGCCCCGATCAGTGTGGATCGGGTCCATATCGGCCTTGTGATGGGAAAGCCCGATATGGAAGCTATATATAGGTTAAGTCTCCTGCAGTTGCTCAAGAGAACGTTCACGAGCATAAGATTCCTGACCCGTTAAGGAAGCTCGGAACGCTGAGGAAATTATAGAAAGGCCTAGCCCGTAAATCGGTGAGCGCTTTCCACTAAAGGACCTGGGAGATTCGGAGACATTTGGAGCTCGAAATCAGCATCGGAATCTGAGATGGAACCGAATCCAGGTATTCTGCATTACCTTTGTTTTTGATCCTTTCACGTGATCCTGGGGTACGTAATAAGGTCTCCTTTACGTACTAACACATGGTATCAGAGTGGTTACGTGATCGGATTGCCGAAAACGAAGGTTTTTTTGGTTTTTATCTCTTTTTAGTTTTCCGTTGTTTTTAATTCGTTTTTCAGCTTTTTTGCGTGATTGATTGCGTAAAAGTAGTATACATAAGGCTAGCTATGGAAAACGGGCCGAACGGAGCAAAAAACGGACTCCCGGGATGTCGAAAATTGCCTCTGACGTCCGAGGTGGAGAAGAACGTCGGGAGTGTGGGGCGTGCCCGTCCGGATGGCGCGTGCATCGCACGCGCCAACCGTGCACGCTCCCCAAGTGGCGCGACATGTCGCTCCATGGAGCGACTGACGCGTGTCGCGCGTGCACTGCATGTGCGATTCGCGATTCCCCACCAACCCGCGTGGATCGGCGGACGCGTGCCGCGCACGAGCCCATCCGGGCCTTCCATGCGGGGCCACACATAGCCAGGTCGATGCGCGTCATGTGTCGCGCATGCAAGGCACGCGCCCACAGTGGCCAGCGCGTAACAGCTACAGTACCCTAAAAAAAAAACCCCAAAATTTCCAAATTTCCCGTAAAGCTTCCTCGAGGTGTTTTGGGTTAGTTTCCGGGTTTGGGAAATTTATAAAGAAACCTTTTTCTATTTTTCTGGATTTATTACATTTGTGATAAATTAAAGTTTAACTCTAGAAAAATGAATTAAGGTATTCTGAATCCGATTTTGATTGAATTTTCATGCTTCGGACTTCGTATGAGTAAGATATATGGTGTCGTGTCTCACGTCTCACTTTCAGTGTTTGGGATTGCATGATAATCAATCAGAAATTGGAATTGAGACATTCTGAAGCCATTTTTGAGTGAATTTTTGTGCAATGAACTTGTCATAAGGGAGATACGTGACATTGTCATATCTCAGGAGGTCGGTTCAGTATCCGGTGATGCACGATAGTCACTCTATTGAGATTTTTTGTTTACGAAAGTCTCAAATGAAGTTTTTGGAGAATGTCTTCAGCACGTGTGTGTGACAATGAGAATGAGCATTCGGAGTTTTTGCATTTATTGAGGTTGCATTGTCACATACAATATGCTCATAAAGAATGTGAGGATGACATGAAGATGTATCCCTTGTGTTTGTGAACTTTTTGGATGCTGATGAGAATGTAGTCACCAAAGTGACCTTTCGAGTCAGTATTCTGGATTGTTTTGCTTACATGTTGGGGGATGTCTCTGATTTTATGTTTAGTTATTCTGCTCAAAGGTGTTGGCCTTGCATAAAATTTTGAGATGTACATAAAGGCATTAGATGGAGGAAGGCTGGTGCTCAACTGATCTATTCACCCAAAGGTGGTAGTGTCAGGGGAGTTGATAGTCTATACTCCGATCGCTTTTATGTATGAAAGTCTAATTGCATATATTATGTATTCAGCCCAAAGGTGTTTCATAATATGTGTGATCGGATTTTCAGTAAGATACTATTAATGGCTTTAGTATCGTTGTTGTCCTACATTTGTGCTGATTTAAAGTTCATCATCATGAAGTCACCTTTTCAGTCAA
>JANVCQ010000232.1:52587119-52611391 GCA_025531925.1 Erythroxylum plowmanianum | reverse complement strand
TTCGAATACTTACAACCCAGGATGGAGGGATCATCCCAATCTGAGATATGAGAATGGGCAGCAAGGTCAGAGTAGTCAGCAGCGTCAACAGCGTCAGCAACAATAAAAACAGCAGCAATATCCGAGGCCTAACTATGGTGACCGAATTTCCACTTTGGAGGATCTTATGTCACAGTTGACTACTGCTCAATTGAGGACTAATACACAACTGCAGAGTTTGGTTCAATTTCAGACTAATTCAGCACAATTCCAGGCTCAGACTAGTAAAAATTTTCCCAATTTACAAGATGGATTTTGCGGTGGCCATCATGCGACGCCCAAATGAAGTCGCGCATTAACTTTTCCAAATCATCGCAAAGCCATCGGGGCAGTCGAGCAGTTTGCATAGTGAACATCGAGAGGGCCGAAAGGATGGATTGGATCAGAATAACCCTCCCTGCTAAAGAGAGTGTTCGCGATTTCCACCCCGCCAATCTCTGGTGAGGTTTCTCCAGAATGTACTGGTAGGTACGTTCATGAATTAGAGGGACACCAAGGTACCTGCCAAGATTGGTGGTGCGAGGAATATTCAAAGTGCGGCTGAGTCTGTTCGCTTAGTCACGAGGGACATTCGTGGAAAAGAACACTCGAGACTTATCTTTGTTAATTCGTTGGCCTGAGGTGGTACAGAAGACTTCCAGCGTCCGAGTAAGCACATGTGTTTGAGTGTCTGTGGCTTCCGCAAAGAGAATGAGGTCGTCTGCAAAAAATAAATGGGAGACAGGTGGTCCCGTAAGGCTTAACTTGATCGGTTTCCATTGCCCTTGTCCCACCGCCAAGTGAATAAAATGCCCTAATCGTTCCATGCATAGCACAAATAGATAGGGAGATAAGGGGTCTCCCTGACGGATGCCTCTGCGTGGTTAGAAAAGGTCGGATAAGGAACCTTGCCAGGAGACTTGCATGGACACAGTCGTGATGCAATTCATGATAAGCTGGATGAGGGTGGGCAGGAAGCCAGGAACCTAATGTCCATTAAGGTGTCCAAAATGAAATCCCAGCGAAGTCGATCATAGGCTTTTTCAAGATCCACTTTTAGCGCCAGATAATCGGTCTTACCCTTCTTCTTACGCATTGAGTGAATAACCTCTTGCGCGCTGATAATGTTATCAGTAATTTTGCGCCCAGGAATGAAGCTGCATTGATTTTCGGCCACCAGGGAATCCAAGTGTCCTTTCAGCCTATCCACAATAATTTTAGCAATGACTTTGTAGAGCACAGTGCAGAGGCTAATAGGTCAGAACTGGGAAATATGCGATGGTGAAGGATTTTTAGAGATCAGGACCAAAATGGTTTGGTTCAAATCCTCTTCCCAATGTTCCAGGCGGAAAATAGCTTGGACAAAAGCCACGACAGATGGCCCAATTGTGTCCCACTGTGTCTGGAAAAAGACAGCATTGAACCCATCCACGCCCGGGGCTTTGGTCGGGTTGATAGAGAAGAAGACCTTCCTGATTTTGTTTTCGTGCACTGGGGTCCAGGCCTCAAAAAGCTGAGGAAATGCTCCAGTAAGCAACGGCTAAGGATGCGTCACACCTTCCAGGGTGTACAACTGAGCAAAGTAATTCTGAGCTAAAAGACGGAGCTGGGGCGAGTCAGTAAGCTTAGAGCTCGAATCGTCTTTGAGGCTCGAGATCTTTAACTGCTTTCTTTTTGTGAGGGTGATGGTATGGTAAAATTTGGTATTCCGATCACCTTTCGAGATCCAGTCACACTTGGCTCGTTGATGCCAAAAAAGTTCTTCCTCACTCATCACCTGGAAAAGTTCCGAACTCAGCTACTCCTCTATGTCTAAAAGTGAGGCAGAGCTATCTGTTTGTAGCACTCGCTGAAGACCCTCTAAGCGGGCCAACAGGCGCTTTTTACGACAGAAGATGTGACCAAACACAGTTATGTTCCTTTCCGAAAGATAGGTAGCAAAGGCGTCCAGGGATTGCTTGAAGGTTGCCTCTCGAGGATTCCAGTGAGCAGCGACCACATCAGCGAACCCGTCATGGGCAAGTCACGCGTTTTGGAACCTAAAAGCTGGAGGAGACCCAATACGCGGAGAAGGGCTAGTGAGCTGAATCAGCAAAGGGCAATGGTTCGACCCCAGATAGGGTAGATGATGAATCACTATTTGGGGGAAGGTATGGACCCAGGAAGTGGATCCAAACATTCAATCCAGTCGCGCGTGGGTGGATCCTCTCTTCCATATAAATTTAGAGCCGGTGAACCCCAAGTCAAGTAGGGCACTATCATTCACCCACTTCTGGAATAAATGGTTAACTACACGACCAGATGTAGCCGTCCCCCCCCCCTGTGGTCGGAAAGTTCCAGTTTAGCATTAAAATCTCCGCCTACGATCCATGGCCCAGGGGTCGACTGGCCTAACCAAGTTAAAATGGGCCATAAATTTTTTTGTGAGGCATATTTTTGACTAGTATAAATAGGCGTGAAGGCAAAGGTGCCAGTCACGTGCTTTATTCGCGTATGCAGGAATTGACGGTGCACAAAGACCACGGACACCTCAAGATCATGCTTCCAAAGCATCCAGATGCCGCCAAAAAAGTCGTCAGTTTCGATTCGAAAAGAATAGTCGAACCCCAGGTTCCGGATAACGGTGGCTGCTCTAGAACCACTAATTCTGGGCTCCAACAAAACTAGTATACCTGGCTTGTATAGACGCATATAATTACGGATAATGGCCTGAACACAGGTGCTACCTGCGCCTTGGCAATTCTAAATAATTATCGACATCATAGGTTATGGATTTGGTCAATCCCCCTGGGCACGGGGATATCCGAGGTATTGTCCAGACTAACACTGTCCATGACATCCATCGCGTGTACTTCAAGAGTGTCTGGGGTCAAATCGATTGCGCAGCCATCGGGAGGGTCAGTAAGGGGCAGTAGGTCAACTATCGCCCAGCCCGGGGAAAGCCCCTCCCTATGCTCGCTTTCGGAAGGCGTGTGAGGACTGGCTGCTTCGGCGATGCCCAGGAACTCAACGACTTGACTATTGCAAATCATTTCGGCGAAATCATTTCGGCATGGGAATTAAGGACTATCGCGAGGTGTTGGGCCTGGGCTGAGGGGGCTAGGGGAAATTCAGTGATCAGCTCGGAACTTGCCTTAGAAGGGCCACCCGGGAGGTCCTTATTTTGCAATACATGCCTAGGCCCAAGTGTGGCCTTACCTTTAGTACCAACCCGAGGATGCTTCCTAGGCCTAGCAGAAGATGTAGGCCCAGCTCCAATTAGTTTCGTTACATTAAAGCAGAAGCCCCTTCCTAGAGAGACGTTACCTGCAGATGCCTTCGTCTTGTCAGTACCAATGTCCTCCATCAGCGCCAGCTTTGTCAGAGGTGAATACCTTGAGCCACCAACTGGTCATAAGGTCGACGTCCGTCCTAGGGGACACATCACTGCGAATCGTCGGGGACGTTGTAGTGGTGCTTTCACCTCCGCTTGGAGAAGGTACAGCTGCCGGAGTAGTAGTGGGATGTTGCGGGCATTTGGTGGTCTCATGCCCAACCATCCCACAACTGAAGCAGATGGTGGGAAGGCCTTCATAAGCAACTAGGATCACTTCTCCATCCAGCACCACTGATCGCCGAAGGGGGACACTTAAATCAAGATCGACAGCCACCCACGTAAACCGGCCACGCTAAGAGAGCAACGTCGTGTCGTAAAGCTTCAGGGTTCTCCCCACAATATTGCCCAATGCAATTAGGATTTGCGGGTGGTATCATGCGATAGAAAGCTCGGGGAACCGTATCCAGGCCACCGCAAGAGTGACCTTGCCTTTGGAGGGACGGAAGTCGGGCCTCCATTGCTGAACAGACAAGGCGTGGCCAAAAATGCTCCAGGGTTCGTCCGCTAGTGCGTGCATGAAAGCATCATCCCTAGCAAACTTCACCAGGTAGAAATCGAAATCAAGGTCGACGATCTTCAGGGAACCAGACGGGTTCCACATGGATTTCAGCCTCGTGCAGAGGAGGTGATAGCCCATGCTATGTCCGATTAGTTTCACAATCACAGATTTGGTCCACTGTTGGTCCAATTTGTCGCGGAAGGAGGAGGATAAAAAGACCCCACCCCCGGCTTCCCCTGGCTCCTGAGATATGTCGCCTTCAACAACCTCGATGATTTCCTCTGATGGCCACCTAGGGTTGGTTGTCCACTGCATTATTCTTTGAGGAGGAACCGAGAACCGTTGCACTGTACGAAGGTTTTTCTCTAGAGATAGGTTCCGCTTCCTGTTTGCGGGTGCAAACCTTCTTGCTGATTTGCGCCTCTGGCGCGGGATTAGCCATGGGGACCTCCACTTTGCGTGGAAGTGGTAGTAAGCAGTAGATGTAACCAAAGTGCTGTTAGAAAGCGTTGTAAACAGTGTTTCCGAAGTCAGTTCTATTGACTATTTTTGAAACTCCAATTTATTCTACTTTAGTATGCGTTTGATATTGCAACTCGAATATAAGTGTTACTAAAACCTTCTTCACTCTTTTAGCTCTTAATTTAGTCAATGAACCTCCTATACCTTGTAAAGGATCTTGGGAGTGCTCAACATTAGGGGGTTGGTACTTAAGCACCTTCAAGTGGTCTTAAATATATTTTAGTAATTTTATTAAAATGAAATTAAATAAATGATTCTAGATAAGAAATTGAAAGTCCATTTTCTCAAATCTAAAAATGATAATTAAATTAGATAAGAAATTAAATTAAAAAATATAATTATTAATTCTTAGAAATTTTAATATTTAAAATACATATAAATAATAAGTTTTAATATTTTAAGAAAATTGATCCGTATTGTAAATCTATTGAAACTAAATTAAATTATTAAAAAACAATAATTATAGATAATTGGTTTTTTTTCTATATTTCTTTAATTAAAAATTCATAAAATATTTTTAAAAGAGTATAATTACGATTTTTATCATCGAATAAGAAATTTAATATTTTCATATCAATATATCTACTCTCATAAGATATATAAATATTTAAAATAATATAACTATTATTTTATTTAATCAAATGCATAATTGTATAATTAAATTTAAATATATATATAATTAAATTATTAGACAAAAATTTAATGCAAGTAAAATTAATAATCCTCATTTTTCTAATTAAATATGTAGATGCATAAATTTTAATAAAGTGTTATTTTTTATTAATAGTATCTAATTTAAGTATGAATATTTAAGAAAAAATTACACATTAAAATTGGTTGTATAATCATAATTAATAACTTTATTTATTGAAAAAATGAATGGAAAATCTGAGGTGGAGCATTGAGTGAAGGGAAAAAAATAAAAAACAAAACCCTCGGTGGCGCACTTGCAGAGAGGGAATGGACGTGAGTCAGAGGCCACGTAATATAAATGTTGCTACCACAATCAGTACACGTCAACCTAGACCTATGCCGTTTTATTTTATACATCACTCACTCTGCCCGTATCGTGTGCTTCTCTTAGACTTAAACGACATATACACCACACTGTTAACGGGAGGAGTGCTCAATTAGTCCTACTGGCAATGTCCGAATCTGTCAACGCCTCTTCACCGTCATCTTCTCCGATGACGCAGGAGTTCCTGGAGCCCGAGGGGGTAAGTATGGACCTTGAGACGTTTCTTAGGATGTGCGGCGTTGGATCTGAGTTGAAGAGGAGTTGGAAGAAGAGGAAAAAGAGGAGCATAGAGGACGATGAAACTGACGAAGGTCAAGCTAGTGGTCAAGATGGCGGTGGTGTCTTTCGACGGGATCCACTGGAGGTGCTTGGGAGGGACCTGATGTTGAAGATACTGGGGAACCTTGACGCACGCAGCGTGGCACTATCCCTTGTCGTCTGTCGCCCTTGGCACGGCGTGGCTTCTAGTGACACTCTTTGGGCTTCCAAGGTATTTCTTTTCTTAATTTTCTGGTTTCATTGTGTTCTAGAGTTCCCAGATTGTTTAGGTGATTTTCAGAGTTTGGTAGCTTGCTTGATTCACTGATATATTTTCTTGTTCTATTATTTTGCTTGGAATTTGGGGAATTTTCTATACTCTCGTTCATTCCATTAAAAAATTATTATTTAGGGCTCTGTCTTTTACAGGGATGAGACTGTCTTGGTTTCTTAATTTGGCATTACTGAGTTGTTTTCGATGTGCTCGTTTAGTGATTCTTAATCAACTTGAAGTTACCTATTTGTTGTGTGGATCTATTATGAGGCATTAGCAGTCGTAGTGCGTGCTTAATTATTAATTGTTGTCAAGGCTCCATCGGGTTTGAACTTTGAGAGAAGACTTGACCTTTGCATGCGCACTTTATCTGATTATCAGGGTATAATCTATGTTCTGAAGCTATCGATAGTCCATAACAATACATGATCTTAGCTTTACCTGTTAAAATTAGTTGTATAATCCAAGCTGATACCACCCCACCTAGGATTATAGATTGTCCTGCTTGGACAGCTGGGGTACGAATTGTTGATTTCCTATTCGATTTATTGCAGTATGTCCTGGAGGCGTCTGTTATTAATAAGTGTTGGTGTTGATGCACTTGTCAATATAGTATAATGCAATTTCATAAAATTGTTGATATGGTGTTCTAATAATAATCAATTCATTCCTGATATGTACTATTCACAAAATTGATGCAAATAAATGTTTTGTTTTATATATAGATGCTCTAAAACAATAACACTGTTAAACTAAACTCTAGAACTGCATCAATAACACAAGATTATTCTGAAAAAATCACAAGTATCATTTAATCAAGATTCTTGTAGGACTATTAGTTGTGTTTGTTTTGTGTAGGTTTCTTGGTTAACGGCCAATAACCTTATTTATGTACTTGATACATTGATGCGTGTCCAGCTTGATTTAGCTGGTGCATGTAATATTAGTTAATCTTGGGAATGTATGAACTGCATCTTGGTGGAGGCTAATTAAGGAGCAGTTAATTTCTATCCCTTGTCGATGATATGAATAGAGGTGCCATGCTAGTTGATGTTTGCTTGAGATGTTTTTTGCGCCTGATATTGGGGTTAGTTTGTGCTTTTGCTTATAGATTGTAAAAGGTACCTAGTGTATATTAATCAAAGGCAGACTTGGTTTTTAACTCATTACTCTGGGATACTTCTATATTTTGTCATAATTATTCGTGGATGTTGGTAAATTAAAAAAGTTGATATCTAATAGATAATGATTCCAATAAAATAGGAAGATCTTACCCCAGATTCAGGATAAGATAAATCAACACCTAAGTAGTTAGCATGTTGCAAATCGGTAGAGATAAGTATTTAGGATACTAATTCTATGTTGACTATATTTTTCCTATTTGAGATGTATTAGTCAAAGAATAAAAGTACAAAACTTCATTTCTGATTTTCCTATTCAGTTCTGGTTTTCCTATTCAATTATGTCAACTTGGCATCAGAGCTTTCGAATTAGATCATGAATTTCAAAACAACCATGGGTGGGTTCTGGTTTAACTTATTCAGATAACAATAGCGGGGCAACTTCAGTAAGAGGAAGTAACATGCCTGCACTGATTTCTACGTCGAAAAACTCTCTTCAAATTACCATTCATAAGCTGAATGGCAAAAACTACCTTGAATGGTCTTAGTTCGTACATTTGGTGATTGATGGCAAGGGGAAGCTTGGATATTTAAATGGTGAGGTCGAACAAACAGCTGCAAAGAACCCTTGATATCGGCAGTAGCATTCAGAAAACTCAATGTTGGAACTAGCTATTGGGAAGCCCTTTGTGTTCATGCTGACAGCTCGTGATGTTTGGGAAGCAATTAAGGAAATATATTCAGATTTGGACAACCACTCATAATTATTTGATTTAAACACCAAAATATGGAAAATGCAGCAAGGTTCAGAGGAATGTAACGCCATATTATAATGAAATGATGTTTGTATGGCAAGAATTACATTTGTTTGATGAAGAAAGTTGCGTAAATCCAAATAACAGTGCTCAGTACAAGAAGAAAGTTGAAAAAGGACGCATATTTGTCTTCCTGGCCGAATTGCATAGAGACTTGGATGAAGTTAGAGGTCGTACTTTAGGGAGAAATCCTCTACCGACCATAAGGGAAGTCTTCTCAGAGGTACGAAGAGAAGAAGCAAGAAGACAAGTGATGTTAAATAATGCTGGTGAAACCATAATAGAGAATGAAGGTTTAGCTCTTGTGATTCGAGGAGCTGACTATGAAAGAGAGCAATGTAGTGAAAAACAGAAACCTTGGTAACACACTCCACGGAATTGAAAGATGTAAAAGTTCGGATTCAAAAAAGGAAGAAGAGGATAGATTTGAATTAACTAAAATTAAATCTAATATGCAGGGTTTCAAATTTACCTACTAGACCTCACGAAGAACTTGTCTCGAGCAACCTAGATAACGGATAAAGAACAAACCAAGAAAGTTGGGTAGGATCAAAATCACGCCACAATCTGATTCAATTGATAAGTGAAGTTTGATTCCTAAGTTGAAAAGAACAAGAGGGTTTTCTCCTCTCAATATGACCGACGGCTCACAAAAAACAATATGATCAAAGTTGTGTTCCAAAAATGCTAAAACATAAGTATTTATACCTAGGTTTAATGTTAAAAGACTTGGGCTTAAAATACATGGAAGTCCAAAATATAATTATAACTTAAAACAAGTCTAAAATAGAATAATAAAAACACGTCTAAGCCTGGCCTAACACACTTCCAAGTCTGATAATAGACGTACCTCTCCTCTTGGGCTTCAATGATGATATACAGCCCAATACAATGGTCTTCAAGTCCCAAGTGAGTCCAATCCAAGGATTTGAGATAAATGAATCAATTTGGGCTGTGATTCAGATAGCTCTTCTTCAATAGGCTTGATGCACTCCATTCTCTCTACAAATTGACTCACATGCGCATGGAGAGCCTCCTTGAGTCTCTCGGTCCTAGCTTTGGACATAGGTCCAACTGGAATGACAAACTCGCCCCCATCACGCATGCCATCTCCATGGTGATTCTTGCTCCTGCTTACATCACTTGGGGTGACCATTGTAAAAAATCGTGGCATACTACGGAAAACTGCTAGAAGCTAAACAGAAAACCAATGAATTGGAAAAAGAAAGCAGGTGTTGGGAGATATCCAGTTGGATATCTCCTAGATATTATTGACTCCTAAAAGTTAGCAAATCAAATCAATTAGGATATTATGTACAACTGTTAGTTTCCTAGAATAGCCCTCTTTATTTTTATATATACTTGTACCTATGTATTGACTAAGCAATAGAGAATAATATACATCTGTTCATAATTTCTGCATGGTATCAGAGATATACCTTAACAGTCCTAAACCCTATCAGCTACCTACTGTCTCTAATCCTACCCATTTATGTCAACCATGTCCGACATTGCTGAATCCTCTTACCCATCTGTTCAAACACCTCCTCCTCATAATACTACCTCAGATTCTCATTCCATTCAGATCACTATTATATGATTGAATGGAGAGAATTTTCTTCACTAGTCCCAGTCGGTTAGAATGTACATCCATGGTAAAGGCAAGATTGGATATTTGACTAGTGACAAAAAGGAAGCTACGGCTGATGATCCTACACACGGAATATGGGATGCTAAAAATTCTATGGTTATGACGTGGCTAGAAAATTCTATGGAGGAGGATGTTAGCTCCAACTATATGTATTACCACACAGCTAAGGAGCTATGGGACAACGTGAATCAGATGTATTCTGATTTGGAAACCAGTCCCAAGTGTATGAACTAACTCTCAAATTGGGTGAGATCTGCCAAGGTGAGGACAGTGTTACTAAGTACTTCAATTCTCTGAAACGTTTGTGGCGAGACTTAGATTTGTTGAATGACTATGAATGGAAATTCCCTAATGATTGTAACTATTTTCAAAAAACTGTAGAGGATAACATAATTTTTAAGTTCTTAATTGGACTTAATGTTGAGTTTGATGAGGTTAGAAGCAGGATTATTAGAAGACAGCCACTTCCATCCATTGTGGAAGTCTTTGTAGAAGTCCGATGTGAAGAGAGTAGACGGTTTGTGATGCTTGGCAAACGAACTCCTACACCTGCTATTGAAAACATAGCCTTAGTTGTTAGGAATGCTGTTGGCCGTACTAAGAAGACCGAGTAAAAGTCACGAGTTTGGTGTGACTACTGCAATAAAACTCGTCATACCCGTGAAACATGCTGGAAACTCCATGGAAAGCCTACAAATTGGAAGCAGATCGCATGAATGAAAATTTAATAAAACTCCTTCAGCTCACTATGAATCAAGTAAAATTCCATCAGCCCATGAGGTAGATGCTAGACAGCTCTATCAAGAGTAGATTAATTACATCCTGAAGCTACTAAAACTCAAATCTGAATCCTCAAATGCCCCTAATGCTTCTGTTGCGCAAATTGGTAGTGATTTTAATGCCTTATCATGTTTCTTTCCATACAATTCTGCTCTTGGATTGTTGATTCAGGAGCATATGACCATATGACCAATTCTTCTAATTTATTTCATACTTATGACCTTTGTTCTGGCCATAAAAAAATCCATAAAATAGATGGATCATTTTCTGCTATAGCTGGAAAAGGTTCAATAACTCCGTCCTCCAATATTTGCCGTAAATCTATCCTTCATGTTCCAAAACTAGCTTGCAATCTGCTATTTGTGAGCAAATTAGCCCGCGACTCTAATTGTTCTACCCCTGCTAAAGAACAGATTTTGCTTTGGCATAATAGATTAGGACATCCTAATTTCTCATATCTCAAAAGACTATTACCTCATTTGTTTGAATCTACGGATTCTCCAAAATTTCATTGCGAGCATTACATTTTATCCAAAAGTCATAAGACTATTTACCCTACAAAACCATATCAACCCTCTAAACCATTTTACTTAATCCGGAGCGATGTTTGGGGTCCATTCCGTATTAAAACCCTTTCTGGAAAAAAAAATGTTCTGTAACTTTTATCAATGATCATACTCAATTATGTTGGGTCTATTTGATGCGTGAAAAATTTGAAATTACTCAAATTTTTCAAAATTTTTACACCATGATTGAAACTCAATTTCACATATACATTGGTATACTTCACTCTGACAATGATACCGAGTATTTTAATGAAGTCCTTGGAAAATTTCTTAAGTTTAAAGACATTGTTCACCAATCTATGTGTGTTAACACCCCTCAACAAAATGACATTGCTAAGAGGAAAAATAAACATTTACTGGAAGTCTTGGGCCATTATGTTTGCAGTGAATGTGCCAAAATACCTTTGGGGTGAGGCTGTTTTGATTGCATCATACTCAATTAAGAAAGCTGATATCTAGCAGATAATGATTCCAATAAAATAGGAAAATCTTATCCTAGATTTAGGATAATATAAATCAGCACCTGAGTAGTTAGGGTGCTGCAGATTAGTAGAGATAAGTAGTTAGGATACTGATTCTATACTGATTGTATTTTTCCTATTTAAAATGTATCAGTCAAGGAATAAAAATACAGAACTTCAGTTCTGGTTTTCCTATTCAGTCTTGTCAACAGTGGAGTTCTCAATTTGTGATTTGCTGAAACTTAGCAGTTAGCATGTATTTTACTGCATTCGGTGTATGATGCACTACACCATGAGCCTGTTTTTGGTATCTATATACCCGGAACCTTTATGATGTTATAATCAAGAAAATTAAACTGACTGGCCTAGATTAGGTGCAATAACATTATATAAACAAAATATGGATCTTGTCTGGTAACCTATTGCACAAAAAACAAGGTATGATAATTAGTCTTTGGAACATCAATAATTGGGATAAAAGACAAGAATGAGGATAAGGATTGAAGTATACTTTAAACTGAAAAGGAATGTTTAAAACATCTCAGTGGAGTCCAAGGTGACACATCTTGATTAAGTTCATTAGTAAGAGGTTTAGGGTCGGGATTTCTTTGTACCTTTGCCAATGTTGAATAATTTAGCTAGAATTCACGTGCCTCAGTATATTCCTCTCCCATCCCATCTGAAACCCCAAGCAGGCACTCTGACCATCCAAAGGGATTTAAAACAGAAAGTGAAAAGAAAGGAGAAATGATGGAAGCCAAGGTTAATGAAGTTGAACTCAGCCCTAGTTCTTTGGTTCGCCAAATCCATATGGTTATGCAGATTCTTCATGTAATTGTGTTGAAATACTAGAATAGCAATTGGGCAATGGTAAATGCTAGTATCTGTCTCTTCCTTTCTGTTTTGTTCCTTTTTGGTTTTATGAGTCCATGAATGTGCCATTATGAGAAGGATTTCTTGGTTGGACTAAAACTTTGTTACCCATTGTTGGGTTAACTTGTACTTAGTTATTAGCTTTGGTGTATATAATTGAAAAACCATATCAAGTTAAAGCTGTATATGTTGAGTTGTGGATAAAAAAATTGCGCAAAGAACCTTGTGTTGGAAAATGCCACACTGCTGTTCGTTAATAGCTATCCTGCGTTTCTTTTATGTGCAATTTTACTTGTGTTTCTTTGCTCTTTGAGAATTAACATCTACCTGCTGCTTGCCCCTTTTCAGTGCGAAGAATTGTGGGATGGGAAGGCACACTTACCTCGCTTTTCACAAGCCCAGGGAATATCAAAGTTGGCTGCTTATTCATTTTCTGTTATGGATGGCAAACGCGTGAGTGCAAGAAACCTCTTGAGTGAAGATAAAAATTCCTTATTGAGTGCCTAATCTTTGGCCGTACTAATGAAGATGAGTTTTTCTTTTCAATGTTCTTGTTCAGAATCGTATCATGAGGGATGATCTCTGTGATCATGTTTGGGAGTTTCATTTTACCAAGGTATGTTTCTTCCTCATAAGGTCCATAAAATACACTTCCACCAAACTCTGGCTACAAATAAGTCCACCGTGACTTGTTACCAATGTCTAGTTGTTTAGTTTTAATTGTTACACACTCTTTGTTGTGGAGACAAACTGTCACAACATTGTCTTAAAATATAATTTGGCCTCAGGCAGCTCCAGAATATTGGCAAAATCTCGATCCTTATTGGAAAGGCACTGGTCCTGTGATGCGTCGCTACTTCCATCCAGATGGTAGCCTAACTGCAGATCCTGGTGACAAGATATGGAGTGGTCATGAGTGCTGCTATTCAGTCATAACTAGTTATGATGGTGAAGGAAGTATTCGGGAGCATTATGTGAGGGTTAATCGATGGCCGCGGATGTATGTTCATCGGAAGCAGGACTGGAGTTGGGAGATGTCGAATAGCATTTATTGCTACTCCAGCGTTCCTGATGCCTACAAGGAAGGTGGGACTGGTCCACTCATTATTGTCATGTAAATATTTCCTGTCATATATCTTGTTTCACATGACTAGTCACTTCCTATGTAAATATGTTTTGTAGAACTGCATGTTCTTGTTTTAATAAGAAGGTATGTAAAGAACAGTGGCTTTGCATATGCTTTTTAGGCAACGTACTGCGGCTGCTTGTAGCGGCCACCGCAAGCAGAAGTTGAAATATTATTCTTCTGACTACAAGTTCCCCGACATATCAGGAGTTTGTGATCAGACTCTTCTACCACAATTGTTCCTTTCTTATTCGTAATATAATCTGGAGCTAAAATGACTCATACAAGTAAACTAATGGTGAATTCAGATTAGAGAGAGGCCACAGATAACCACAACTAAGTAAATACTGCAGTCAATGAAGATCCCGCGAGCAGCCTGGTACACTACCAATCCTCTCTCCAACAGTTTAACCGCATCAGTCCAGTTGTTTGGATCTTCCTTCTTTAACATTCCTCCATCATCAGGAACATCCTCCTTGGAGGCATTACTTGCTCGTTCCACAAACATTCGACCAACCACAATTGTTGCATCCGTAAGCAGAAGTATGTAAATTGGTCTGGAGACTATCATGCTCTCAGAACTCAATATGTTGATTCCAAGTAAAGAATCATCCAAGTAAGAGACAAGCACTATCAACGCGAGGGTAAGAGAACAAGCGGCCCGAGTTTTCTCGGATGCAATAATGCAGGAGTTTATATGCTTGGAACAGAAAATCTTTTTGTGACGGTTATGTGCCTCAGATGATGATGATGCCTGTATGTTTTTCATCATGTTGGAAACAGGAGAACCGCTTATGTTGTTTGCGTTCGTCACATTGCTGCTCGAACGAGTTTCAATCTGGTTCACATTGTCCAAGTTATCACCATTGTCCTTCACCAATTTGGATCCAGAATCATCATCATCTGCAATTCCTTTCCTCATTGAACAAAAGATAAGGAAAATGAAGGTAATCACTTGCGGAACTAATTCCTACAGACTAGCAACGGTATTAATACTAATAATTCATCACTTATAAATGAAACAGGTTGGGAAGAATATATTTAATTACCAGATTTCAGGGGGCGATCGTTCTTGGATGGGTAAAATTCAGTGGTTGTTTGATCATGACTATGGGTTGATGATGGTGGCGGCGATGATGCATCAAGTGTTCGGATTTGACCGGTGATCAATGCAATGCGATCGGACCCTCTCTCCATGATTCTTCTTCTTCTCCCTTCTCTGCCATCGCTAGCCATCTCTCTCTCGAAGCTTTTTGCTTCAGTTGTATTTTCAATGTAAAGCCAAAAAGCTGTTTTTGCTTTCACCCTTTGTTTTACTATTATAGCGGAGGATTCTGCTTTAGTTTTCTTCTATTCCCTTTAATTTCTCTTCCAAATTTAAGAAATCAAATTCAGATAATGGCCAAAACTAAAAGATGAGAATTTAAGGGATATTTAGGAAAATTGCCAAAAATAGTCCTTTGAAAACTCCCCTTTACAACTAGGAAGGACTTTTAAGTTTATTTTTAGTCAACATCCTGCAGAATGCGAGATCGGGAAAGGTCCAAGATTGTTTCCGATAGACCACATGCAATTTATCAACTCTTTAATTACATGTCAACAATTATTTTAAAATATAGAAAGATACTATGAAAATGTAATATAAAAAGCATATTGACAAAATATATATTATTTTGGAGTAATTTCATTTGGTTGATTAAAAAATAAAATTAGAGATCTAATTGAATTTTTAAGTCAAACTTGAGAGCTTATTTCAGCATTATTCCTTATTTAGGTTATTACAACTTTGAATAAAACTTAAGATTTAATGTAAATCACTATTCTCATTCAGGGGTTTATGTTACATATCCTTTTCTAACAGTTTCAGGAATTTTTAGTAGAAGAATCTTTACAGCTTCTTTGGGAATAAATGCAACGCTGCTTCACCTCTATCATCATCAGTTAAATCATTTAAACCATTTCTTCTTCGAGCAAAAACACAAGGAAGAAAGGACTTATAAAATTAAAACATCCCTCAGATACTCATTTCAATATGATCCCTGTCAATCAATGACAATAACATTTATATTTAGTTTCTCTTATCTGCTTATTAATGACAGAAAGGGGTAAGGATCCCAGCAGGATCATAGCAGCATATCAAAAATTATTCCAACTCACCCCACTTAGATAAGAAGGGATGGGGTAGAAGTTGAGACTATAGCTGTATCTCTTAGAAGTCTGATCATGATAATGATGCAGCAGCAGATGATGAGTGCAACTTCTTTGGTGGTGGGTTTCCTCCAGAAATCATCACATGTGAGTAGAAGAATAGCATTGCAGCACTGTCATGAAGAAACAAAACTTAAAATGGTAAAAATGGGAATATTTACATTTTGGTCAATGTAAGATAATTGCAATGCATAAAGGTACCTAATGACGATATTAAATCCCACAGGAAATAGATTCTTCGTCTGCATTTTCACAACACCATAAAGTTTCATGAACAAAGATCAGCTAACTAGTAAGTAGATAATATTTTGGGAATGGAATTACTAACCAATGAGTAAGCCTGAAAGTTTTTCCAGAAAAGGGCTGCTGACAGTGCTGCAAGGTCAGAGTTAGAACAAGAGTGAATCAAAAGGACATGAAGGCCTTATCTTACTAATCAGAAGCCAAAGTCCATAACTGATGCAAGGCATATATCTGGCCCAGGCTGGAGAGTCTTAGTTTTCATAAATCTTGGCAACAGAAATTTGGTCACTGAGGAGAAAAGAAAATCATTCCAACATGCTTATTAAGTATAAAATGAGTGTGATGAAATAGGCCCCTTGATTTCACTTATTTTAGTTGTCTACAACCCTCTTGTACCTCATTTTTTTCTCCAAAGAAGTCAGCCAGTAGCACGGGGAGATAAAAATATGAGCATAAAAGAAATTATGACAGAGCTAAAAGAAGAAAACTGGGAGATGAATCAAATCACAATATTCATTTACCAGCTTGTCCTAGCACAAATGGCATGCTAGATTTCCCTTTCCTCCAGGTCTTTAAACTCAAACTGCTAAGGGCTAGTAGTGCACCTCCAAACAGCATTCCGGTGGTTAGGGTTGCGGCATTTCTCGAGAGTATGAAACCAAGAATCCCCCCAGTTAGAACAAGACCACCTGTGTAAAGCCAATTATGAACAGGTATCTCTCCAAATATTCATAATGACAGTATGCCCAACAAAAGAACACGATAATGCCAATGCGATCAGCTTCAGCTTCCAAGGAAATTGGAAACTCCAAAGTTATATCATCTTCCCGTAATTGGGGATGGTTTTATAAACATTGGTCCATTTATTATTTTCCTAGAGTCTACATCGCCTAATAGATCAACTGTATATGCAAAAGATAAGCTAATCTAACAATTTCCTCCGATTCCAGCTCGCAAGATCAAGGCACCCAAGTCCCTGAGTACACTAAAACATGGCGTGTCAACAACTTAAAAGTTAATTCCAGGAACTCCAACACAAATACATCTTCCAGTTCATAGTTTGGCTGAATTAATTCCAGGAACTTCAACACAACTACATACTTCCAGTTCATACATTGGCCGAATTAATTCCAGAAACTTCAACACCACTACATCTTCCAGTTCATACATTGGATGAAAGTCTTAACCCCCAGAACCATCAAAAGGCATAATTATGAAATGAAAGAACTTCTCTTTTAGCTTTTAGGAATAAATTCCATGTTTAAGAATCTTAAAATCCAAAGAGTTAAGAATATTTTTTAAAAGAAGGAAAGAAACGAATTTTCGAACAAATCACACTCACCATAAGGAATCCCAAAACAGAAGTCGTGAATTTTCGCACTACCATATACCTTAACAGGATCACTACCACCGCTTTTCGTCCCAACAGACTCAGAAGAATAAGGACACGCATTTCTTGGCCCTTCCACATACAATTTTGACTGGTCAGCAGTGCAACCAACGCTTGTTCTAATCTCATCTTTGCCACGTCCTTCAAAACTCGTTGCAATCCATGACTGTTAGCACCAAACCCATGTGAGAGAACACATCAACAACAACGAAAACACTCTACAATATTGATTTTCTTTCGTTTCGTTCCAATTTTTCTCTTCACCTTGACGCCAGGAGGTGGGCTGAGAATGGAAAGCCGTTTGCTGCTGCGGATTGAAGAGAAGCAAGTAAGCTGAGGAACTCTAGCTGCTACCGCCATGATTTGTGTTGATCAAACTGCCAAAGAAGCTTTGATTACGGTGAACGATCTGAGATCCGAGCACTCAAAGTCTGAAACTAAGAAATTGCAAAATTCCAGCTTTTTTTTTTACTATCCGGTTCACTTTCTCAGGGAATTGAAGACGCGGCTATTCTTTATCAGCATAAAAAGAGACTCATATTTTATATAATCGATAATAAATTTCAGTTTAATTACTAATTTACTATACGCACGATTGTCCATATGGTGGTTATATGAAGTTATAAACTAGTCTTTGGATCGGAAATTTTTTGAAAGGATATATGAGGGTGGGTGGAATTTAGGCACCGTTGTTGTTTAAAAAGAGAATGGAAATAAAAACGAGAATAAATATTTATGTTCTACTGAGTTTAACCCATTTGGTATTCTTTAGACGAAGCAAACAATACTCAAGTGTAATAGTTTAGGCAGCCTTTACACGGTCACATTCTACTGAGTTTGACCCATTTGGTTTTTTCTGTGAAGGACCTTCAAACAAAGCAAACAATACTCATATGCAATGGTTTGGGGAACCTTTACCCAGTCACCTCTCATTCTTTCAATTCATCCAATTCCTTGACTATCTCAACCCCTACCACTTGGCATCATCACTTTGGTCATCCAGGAGCACCTACTCTTAGTTATCTTTTTATCAAATAATTCGATTTCTTGTAATAAAAATTCTTCCCTAGGTAATATGTCATGCTTATCAGTTAGGGAAACATACTACACTTCTTTCTTCCCAGTTTCTTTTCGTTAGTAATTCTCCTTTTGATATCATACATTTTGGCTTATGGACTTCAACAATTCAAAGTATGAGTGGTTTTCAATATTATTTATTATTTCTTAATGATTATCTTATTTTTTTTGTAGGTGTATCCTCTGCATACTAAGTCTTAATTTTTTGGAAAATTATGGCATTTTTGTGCTTTTGTCCAAACATAATTCCAAACTGAGATTAAAATATTTCAATGTGATACTGGAATAGAATTTGATAATAACCTTTTTAAGAGATTCTTTACTGATTAAAACATTACCTATCATTTTTCTCACCCAAAAATATCGTAACAAGATGGAAAAGCTGAGTGTCTGCTTCATGCTATCAATGCTATTATGCACACTATTTTGTTCCAAATTTCGAAACCACCAGAATATTGGGTAGAAGCACAACATATGGCTGTACATTTAGTTAATATTCTCCCCACCAACATCCTTTATAATCAAACACTATTCCAAATTGTTGGGAAAAGAGGGAGAGAGAAGAATAATGAACAACAATTGATTGACGCAAATTGATAATCTTTACTGCTGTTGCAAAAGGTCTAATACACAATGGCTTTAAGTAATGCAAACATAACAATAAAGAATACAAGAAAATAGGATCACAAACTCATGAACAGATTTAGTGCCTAATATCACTAACTTACTAATTTAGTGACTAATAAATAGTAGCATCCTAAGGCCCAAAAACAGAAAACACATGCTCCTAAAAAATAGTAACTAATATTTTGAATTGGTCAACTAATATTCCCCTTATATCAAAATTCATATATGGAGCACTTCTCTAAAAAAACACTTGTGAAGCACTTCTCTCCAAATGTGATGCATTTATCATCACCATTATCAACATTCAATTGTTGGAGCATTTCTCTTCATGGTACACATCTCACCAACAACTCTAAAATAGAGCTTCTTCTTTTATCTCTTGCGCCATATTTGTCTACACTTCATCTTAAATTTATAATTACTTTGTATGTGCCCAAATCTATTACACTTGAAATATTGTGGCTTGCTCTTGTGCCAACAATCTTTCTCTTTGTGACCAAGCTTTTGTAGTTCTACGTTGAATAACTTTGCCTTTTCCCTTTGAAGATGATACCTTGGCTAAATAAGCTTCATCAACTTTATCTTTATTTCCCTCCTCTCTCATCATTCTTCTTTAGTCCATGGCTTGAAGAGCATTTAATAACTCTGCAAAGGTTTTTTTTATAGATCTTTAGAATCTTCAAGTGATAAGATTTTGGTTTCATACATTTCAAAAAGGGTCACAAGAAGCTTGTCCACCACTCTTTGACTTAGAAACTCTTCACCAAACAATTTGATTGAATGATGATAGACATGAGCTTACTTGCATATTCCTTGGCACTTTTAGATTTATTCATCCTTAACATCTTAAATTCTCTTTTGAGATTCAAAATTTTCATCATTTTTGTTTGCTCATTGCTTTCAAACTCTTCGTTAAGTTTCTCCCATGCTTCTTTAGGCAATCCATAAGTCATTATGCTTTTAATAATTCCCTCTGACACGATTGAATGTATGTAAAAGAGCTTATTTGGTTTCCTTGCTACTTCTTCATCATGTTTTTTTATTTGAGTTAGTGTGGGATTTTTTGGAAGTGGGATGGAATTAAAATCACTCTCAACAACCTCCCACAAACTCAAGGCTTTCAAATAGGATTTCATTATAATGGCTCATAATTGATAATGTTCTCTATTGAAAATGAGAAACAGAAGAGAAAAATTGTTTATTGCTATGACTTCCTCTCAGTCTTTCCTCCCTACCTCTTGCATATTACTTTTCCCAGACTAAAGCCAAGCACCTTCGGGAAAATTTCACCACAGTGAAAGTCAGGCCTTGCCCCGGCGAAGTCACAAAATTCAACATATAAACACCGTTCTAGAGAGGTTCACCGCGGCAAACATCTAACTTCAACGCTGCGAAACCTTCAATTCCAAAACCCAGAAACCCAACATCGAACACAAATTCTGCACTTACACATACACTCATTCATACAATTCCAACCACAATAAACCATACCAATACTAACAACTCAACCAAGACATAAATAAGAACATGCACAAAGAACTTTCTCCAATTCTCAATCTCATTGCTAAACAAAGCAAATGTTTAAAAAAGCTTTCATTACAAATCAAATACCCATCACCATCTTAAACCAAAATACAAAATGATGCTTAATGTTGACATGCCTATAAAGCTATCCAAAAATTCACTAACTTAGTGTAAAAGTCTCTAACTATCCCGGAGCTTTCGATGCCTTGCAAGGATCAACTGTCATATTGTTCCACACCTGAGGAGTGGAAAAATGATAGGTTCAGCTACATAACTCAATGGCTAATATGTTTATAGCCATCGGTAAATTGCCACAAATTCAAGCATATGTATATATATATATGTGTGTATCTAACAATTCAAGCATACTTAATTTAGCTCAAGAACTCATAATTAAGCAAGTTAACGCATAACTCATAGCATAGGCTTTAACCATTAAGCATAACACTCAAATACATCATACTTGACAACTTAAATATGCAATGCACAAATAAATGGCTTGAAGATTCCATGGAAATAGAATGGAGAAACCGAAGTTTACACCATGAACATAATAAGTCTATTTTTAGAGCTCATATTTCACAAGCGGGCAGTCGTGAGAAGGCTCTTGTCAACGTGCACGCGACCATTATAATGATTCAACTCTTGCCTAAATAAAAGCACACATTCGTTTTATCATATGCTCATACTTTCATGCTTTTTCTTCTTTTCATTTAATACAAAAATGTCATCATCTTTTCAAGGTATAACATAGTCATAATTCATCATGCATTTTCAAACATTTACAATAATTCAAATTCAAGAAATCTAAATATACACACATATAGGCAAGAATTTTTTCAATCACATAATAACTATAAACACATTACCCACCTAATTTCGCTTGAAAATCTAAGCTCAAGATTGCCTTTCATCTTGCTCTTGGGTAAGGTTTTGTTGATTCCCTAGCACAAACAATTTCTCATTCAATCCAAATTCAAATGTAAATTCATAAAACTTTAATAATCAAAACATTCTAAAATTGAACTATAACCCTTTCAAAAATTCAGACTTTCAGGTCAATTTTTCATGATCATTCTGATTAGGTAAATGAAAAAATTTGATAACACTTTCTTTAAAAAAATGTTTGACATTTTCTTAAGTTTCTAATGACACCAAAATCATTCAATTTGGTTAAGTAATCTGAAAGTTATATCCCAAACATTTTTGGACTGTTCTTATGCTGAAACAGTTTTATGTACTCAACTTCTATCCAAAAATTGAGATTCTTAGAGACTGAATTAAAACTTAATTTCTTCAGACAATCTGTAGTCTTATGTCTCTAGTTTACTTTAAATCTAAAATCACTCCATTTGGATAATTACAGTGCAAGATATCGTCAAAATACTAAAACATATTTATGCAGTAAAGTTGGCTTTGCCGCGCCAAACTTGTCCGGAAACTTATAAAACTTCCAGCCCTCATCCCATTTTCCAGATTTTTCACATCCAACATCTACACCTAACACATCTTATAAAAAAAATCATCCTTTCTACTTCATTTACACTTCATCCTCTACTCCATTTCAACTCAATATCATCCATAAACAAAATATAATCTATCTTTGATCATTAATCAAAAATAAAACATTTACATATGCCATTCATTAACAAGCTCCTATACATATTCCACTTCATTTTCACTTTCATTTCACTTCTAACTTTCATTGAATATGCTTCATTCAACAAATCAAGAAGGGCTAATGTTTATACTTACTTGATTAGCTTCAATGTCTTCAAAATCTCTAGGATCTCCAAAACCCCAACTTGATCTTCTTTTCTTTTCTCTCCTTCTCTTCCTCTCTTCGGTATTTTCATCTCTCTTTGGCTTCTTATGACACTTCACTCTTCCTCTTCTAATTCAAGACCATTTTAAATGGTCTTTCTCCATTTTACCCTTCATTTACCTTGTCCTTCCCATTTTGTCCCTTCTTTCATTTACCTCCTAACTTCTTTAATCTTCTTAAACACTATATTAATTCTAACTTAATTATAATCTTTCCATATAATTTCTAATCTCTACTTATGCCCACTAAGTTAATGGCCAAATTCTAAAAATAAATAAACAATTTAATAAGTAAATAATTAATAACATGAATAAATAATTGAAATTTTTTTTGGGTCAACAGAACCCCTTCATCTCTATTATATACATGTCTTTGGTACTTTAACATCAACAATTCATTCACTATTGTTATTCTGACATTATATGATCATACAATTATCCAACTCTCATTTCATTCCTATATCACCTCCAAAATACAAACCTTCGGGTCAATATTCCATGATCATTCTGATCAGGTAAATGAAGTAAATTGGCAACAGTTTCTTCTAGAAAACTGTTCCCCATTTTGATTCAATATTCCACAAGTTATACTCCAAATAATTTAGACTATTCATAAACAGTAATAATATTCTATACCCAATTTCAAGTCAAATTATGGAATTCTAAAGACATAATTGAAATTCAATTTCTTCATAAAAATTGTTTCCCTATGTTTGTAGTTTATTTCAAATAAAAAATCATTCCATTTGGATAACCATAGAACAAGTTATATCTAAAATAACGAAGCATGTTCAGTGAAAATACTCCCATTATCAATTTCCAAAACTCCTCATCATTTTTATCCCAATTTCATCAATCAATCTCTTACAAATGATTTCAGATGATCATAATTTTTTGTGGATATATAGAGAAAAGTGTTTTGAGTCTGTTGGTTTAAATCTCATGTCATTTGGATGTCTAGAGAAGAAGTTATAGGCAAAAGAATCCAGGATGTTCGAAACTGTCCCTCTCTTCAGTAGTCATAGAGGTCATGACCGTGTGGTATCACGATTGTGAGTTTTCTAACGCATTTTAAATTTCATGATCATGTTCTTGCACGATCGTGGCTCTCAAAATTTTCAAAAAAGTCACGATTATGCTTGTGCACCATCGTGTACTCCCCTTTTTTTCAAACTTCATTCTGGCTCTTCTGAAAATAGATATTCGAGTCAATGTTTCAAGGCAATTTTAACAAGGAAAAAGAAGGATTTAAGCAACAAATTCTTCTGAACAATTTTTCCTTTATGAATTAAGTTTCTCATGAAACTAACTTCATGCAATTTGGTTCAATATTCTACAAGTTATGCTAAAAACACTATAGACTATTCCAAACCACGATAGAATCCACCGAGTCTATTTCGAGCTCAATTTTGAAACTCTTAGATACAGAATTCAATTCCAATTTCTCATAAAAAAATATATCCATACTTCTCTAGTTCAATCTGAACTTAAAATCATCTCACTTGGATGTCTATATACCAAGATATAGCAAAAATACATATGCATGTTCAATAGAAATATTACAGCTATCATACTCCAGAAATTCTTCTTTCACTTTTTCCAAATTTTTAACTCCTACATTTTACATCTAACACATCTTATGCATAAATCATATTTTATACTTCATTTCCTCTTCATTCTCATCTCATTATCATTCACAAACAAATCATGATCTATATTTGATCATTAACCCAAAAACAGAACATCTACATGTGCCCATTCATCATCAAAACGAAGATGGTCTTTCCATAGATGTAAATAAATATGGGTTAAAAAGCTTGGTAAGTGTCGTAACACATGTCACGACACTTACCACATAAAATAAATACTAGTGCCTTTCACTTATGCTACTACATAACTCTTAATAATCAGTTCATTTGTCTCCCAATTTCTACTTTAATTGTTTCCAAATTTTCAATATCATTTTCTCAATAAATCCAAAGTCATCTATGAAATTTCTTCAATATCATTTAATTATTATT
>JANVCQ010000232.1:52568547-52587019 GCA_025531925.1 Erythroxylum plowmanianum | reverse complement strand
AATAAATCCAAAGTCATCTATGAAATTTCTTCAATATCATTTAATTATTATTTCTATTTTCATTCATTAATTTATTTGCCAAGTGGATTTTTCCTAGGCCATTATACCCAACAATTTTTAAAAATTTATCATAAAATTCACCAAACTTCTAAATCAACAGCTTATATCCTCTGATTCGGTGTTCAATACAAATAAACCACAATTCTCAATAATATCACATTTATAATTCAATTATATCCAGAAAATGTCGAATGTGTGCATGTACAGTCATTTTATTGTGCAAACATTTAAATTCACGTGTGTGTATGATAACATTATGCATGAGCATGAAATGCATTTTTCTTAATCTCTCATTGTTATTTTCTCGATTATAGAAATCTAGGGTTCTAACCTTTAGTGTAGGAACAGGATGTTACAATTAATCACGCAAATGCTCATACATCATCATTTTCATCTTTTGTAATGGGCAAAGATGATAAAATGATGGATTATATAATTTTGGGTCCCTATCCTTGGCTTCACAGAACATTCATTGGACACCATTGAGTTGTGGAAATCAGAGGCTAGAAGATTCAAAATTTTTAGAGATGTTGCTAGACAATTTCAGTGCAATGGCTAGAGGTATTTTTCTGTTATGCTTCCGTTACTAAGCATTGTGAATAGCATGCATGTATCTTATTTATATGTAAAAGATCTTGTAATTTAAGATGCATGCTTGATTTACATTTGGTATCAGAGCCACCGTACCTATGCCTTGCATCTGAACTGTCTGAGAAAATATGCCTCTGTTATGCTCTGTTTCTCATTTTCATTTTTGTCGTGTGAGCTGAGCATGAGTTGTTCAGGATGGTGAAGAGAGGAGGGACGATAATGACCGTGCATGGTGACCTTCAAACGTTGCAACATCGTATGGTTTGTTTTCTAGCATTTCATGCTCCTCAACTTGTCGCCATCGTCCCATCACTACCATCCTCAACCTTTTGGTGACTGTCGCACCCCTATTGCCATCGGGTTGGAGCCGGGTCACTTCGACTCGGCTGGAGGTTGAAGATGATATTCCGTCTTTTTTTTAAATTACTATTTTACTATTTCATTAATTCTATTAATGTTAGTAATTGTTGGGTTAATTAAGAACAAACCCATTTTGTTGTGATTTTAATTATAAAATCATTTTTGACATTAATATTTTGTGAACATTAATTGTTAATTTGTATGTCTAATATTGGAATTAAATTTGACATGCCAATTATAATTGTTTAACTATTTACACAAATTATATGTGATTAATTGAAAATTGCGTGTATAAATTTATAATCATTATACATGCAAAATTAGATTAAATAATTTTGTGCATTGTTATTTTATTTATTTGCATTATTTATTAATTAATGCGAATGTTTAGGCTTTATTTAAGCTTAAGGTAATGTGAGTGATCTATATGATTTTAATTGATTGAGAGTACACAACATCTCAAATTAATTAGGATTATGTTTTTACTTTTAAGATCACATTAAAACATTAATTGTAATTAATCATACGTGATATGATAAAATCTACATACAAAAATTTTGTTATATTTGATGATTAATTAGGATGAAATATCGAATTATATTTCTTGATCTACTAACAGGAATTAAGAAAAGGAACATAATTCAATAATTTTGTCATAAAGTTATAGATGAATCTAATTGAGTAGAACTTTAGCTCACAGACAAGTCTTACGTCACTAGATTCATGTATTAAAAGCATAATTTACATTGACAAAGCATGAGTTATTATTGGTCTCAAATTATATATAACAAGCATGCATGTTTGAACTTACAATTACTCAGACTGTGAATATTTTAATATTAAGTGTGATATTCCCAAATTGAGAGGTGACAACTATAAGGAGTGGAAGGAGAGAATTCTGCTTCATTTGAGTTGGATAGATATCGACATGCTATTAGGAAAGATGAACCACCGAGTATAACTGAAACCAGTACTCCAGATGTTATTGCTCTTTATGAAAATAGGAGAGATCTAATCACCTCTCCGTGATGTTCATAAAGACCAAAATATCTGTTGGTATTCGTAGTTCTGTCGAACAACATAATAATGTTAAGGATCTATTGAAGGCTATTAATGAGCAATTCGCCACATCTGATAAGGCCCTTGCCAGCACCTTAATTATTCAGTTGTCATCCTTGAAGCTAACTGGCATAAAGGGCAAACGTGATCATATGATGTGTACAAGGGACATTGCAACTCAGCTAAAAGCCTTGGAGGTTACCACATCTGAATCTTTCTTAGTACATTACATTCTATGCACTCTGCCCCAACAATATGGTCCTTTCAAAATCTTTTGTAACACACATAAGGATAAGTGGTCGATTAATGAACTGTTGACCATATATGTGCAAGAAGAGGAGAGGTTGTTGATGGAAGAGAGTGAAAGGATGAATTTGACTGTTTCAGGAAAGAAGAGACAAGATGATGTCAAAAATAAGGAAAAAGGCAAACTTTCTCCTCAGTTCGATATAAAGAAACCATCAAAGTGTTTCTTCTGCAAGAAGAAGGGATATGAAGAAAGACTATGCTAAATTTAAGAACTAGCTCGAAAAGAAAGGTACTCCAATTTTATTTGTTTATTATGAATCTAATATGGTTAATGTTAATCATAACACATGGTGGATTGATTATGGTTCTACAATCCATATTTCAAATACCTTGCAGGGTATACAAACCTTAGGAAGCTAGCGGGAAGTGAACAATACATCTATTCAGGAAGTAAGACGAGTTCACATGTGGAAACCATTGGCACTTACAGTTTAGTTTTAAGCAATGACTTTATTTTGTGTTTAGAAAAGACCTTTTATGTTCCAAATTTCTCTAGAAATTTGTTTTCTGTATCGAGACTTGTACTTTTTAGTTTTTCCTTTAACTTTTTAGATTTTGGTTTCAGTTTATATAATAGATATGAAGTTATTGGTTATGGTACATTATCTGATGGTCTTTATTCTATTCAGTTACAAAATGATAATACCTATAATTTGATGCATGTCACTGCTGGGTTGAAACAATGTATTGTGAATGAAGAATCCTCTATGTTTTGTCATCGTAGATTAGGACACATCTCTATTGAGAGAAACTTAATACTTTAGATTTTGCTAACTTCGAGTCTTGCGTGGATTACAGTGAAGGTAAGAAAACTGACAAGTTTAAAAAGAGTACCAAGAGGAGCACAAACCTGCTAAAAATCATACACAGATATTTGTTGTCCAAATATGGACGCAAATAGTCCAAAATACTTTATCACCTTAATAGATGATTATTCGTATTATATGTATCTCTACTTAATTTGTTCTAAAGACAAAGCTTTGGATGGCTTTAAAATTTTTAAGGCTGAAATAGAGAACCAATGTGAAAAATTAATTAAAATCGTGAGGTTAGATAGAGATTGAGAGTACTATGGTAGATACAGTGAGAATGGACAAGCACCTGGTTCATTTGTGAAGTTTCTTCAGGAACATGGGATTGTTATCAAGTATACCATGTATGGTTCGCCAGATCAAAATGGTGTGGCAGAAAGAAAAAATCGAACCTTAATGGACATGGTGAGAAGTATGAGGAGTAACAATTCCTATGGACTGAAGCTCTTAAGATGATTGTGTATATATTAAACCAAGTTCTAACCAAGATTATCTCAAAGACATCTTTTGAGTTATTTAAGGGTTGGAAATCGAGTTTGAGGCATATAAGCGATTGGGGATGGCCGTCTAAGGTGATAGTTTACATCCCACAAGAGAAGAACCTAGATCTAAATATCATTAGTGAGTATTTCATTGGATATATTGGAAGGTCTAAGAGGTATAGATTCTATTGTCCATCTCACAGCACTAGAATTGTGAAATTAATAAATGCAAAATTTCTTGAGAATGACTTGATCAGTGGGAGTGGTCAATTTCAAGACATAGTTTTTGAAAAGGGTCATTATGAAGCTCAACCTCCAGTTCAAGTGGTAGATTAATTGTCATTCACACCCCTCAAGTTGAAATAGGTATTGGACAACTAGTTAGTGAAGTTCCACAAGCTATTAATACCAATCCAGTAGATTAAGTTGTAAATGAGGAATAACTAGAAATTATTGAGCAATCGGTTGAACAATAGGTAGAGCAACAGGTTCTTCGAGAGAATGATGATACAACGTTGAGGAGATCTACTAGAGTTAGAAGGTCAGTAATTCCTAGTGATTATATAGTGTATCTATAAGAGTTAGATTACAATATTATAGTTGAAAATGATCCTGAAATGTTTTCACAGGCCATAAGTTCTAAGAAATTAGACCTGTGGTACAATGCTATGAAAGATGAGATGTATTCTCTGGCATTTAACTAAGTTTGGGATCTCGTTAAGTTGCCCAATGGTGTGAAAGCCATTAGATGTAAATGGATATTTAATATAAAGAAAGACTCATGGGTTAACATTGAGAGATATAAGGTACAACTTGTTGCCAAAATGTTCACTCAGAGGGAAGGAATTGACTACGCAGAGATATTTTCTCCTATATCTAAGAAAGATTCTCTTCGTGTGATCATGACATTGGTAGCTCATTTTTACTTTGAGTTACATCAAATGGATGTGAAAACGAAATTTCTCAATGGTGACCTAGAGGAAGAGGTTTACATGAAACAACCTGAAGGATTCTCCTCTAGTGATGGTGAGCATTTAATAAATCCATATATGGATTAAAACAAACCTCCCGACAGTGGTATTTAAAATTTCATAAGGTTATTACTTCATTTAGTTTTGAAGAGAATATAATGGACCTATGTTTATACCAAAAGGTCAGTGGGAGTAAGACTTATTTTCTTGTGTTATACGTAGATGACATTTTACTTGCGACTAATGATAAGAGTTTGCTATATGAGGTGAAACAATTTATCTCAAAGAATTTTGATATGAAAGATATGATGAGGCATCTTATGTCATTAGGATCAAGATCCATAAAGAAAGATCTTAAGGCATTTTGAGTTTGTCTCAGGAGACCTATATCAATAAACTTTTAGAGAGATTTCGGATGAAGATTGTGCACTAAATATAGTACCCATACTGAAGGGTGATAGATTCAATTTGAATTAATGCTCGAAAAATGATTTTGAACGAGAACACATGAAGAACATTCCATATGCTTTAGCTAATTGAAGCCTTACGTATGCTCAGGTCTACACAAGATCTGACTTCGCATATGCGGTTACAATGTTAGGTAGATATCAAAGTAACCCAGGTGTTGACCACTGGAAAGCTGCAAAGAAGGTTATGAGATATCTTCAGGGCACAAAAGACTGCATGCTTATGTACAGGCGAACTAAGAACTTGAAAGTAGTTGGATACTCCCATTCAGACTTTGTTGGCTGCATTGATTCAAGAAAATCAACAATCTACTTACATTCTCATGCTAGTCGATGGAGCTATATCTTAGAGAAATGGCAAGCAGACCTTGATTGCTAGTTCCACTGTGGAAGTTGAGTTCATATCATGTTTTGAGGTCACCTCGCATGGTGTATGGATGAAGAGTTTTATATCTGAGTTTAGAGTTTTCGATTCAATTTCTACGCCATTAAAGTTGTACTGCGACAACTCAAATGCGGTCTTTATGGTTAAAAACAGCAAGAGTGAAAGTCGAAGTAAGCACATCGACATTAAATATTTAGCCATAAGAGAACGTGTTAAGGAAACAAAAATTGTTATTGAGCACATTAGCACTGAGTTGATGATTGCGAATCCTTTAATTAAAGACATGTCACCTAAGCAGTTTAAGGATCATGTAGAGTGAATGAGACTTAGTTCCATAATGTGATTTTTATTGTACATTTGTTGCTTTAATGGAATTCTTATTTAATTTGATGTTTCCTCATATAGTTTTGTGCACACATTGATTTGATTGTTTTGAGAAATATCATCTAATTTAGACGTAGAACAAACATATGGTTTATTCATTAAATTTAAGGGCTACTAATGAGAAATTTTATATATGTAATACATAGAAGATAATACTCACTATAAGAAGGTGTATTGTCATTATTTATATATTTAGTTTCTTGTTCTGTTTGATGTTGGGTTAAATTGACCAAGTGAAAAAATGTAAGATTTTTTTGAAATCTTCTTACTGTTCAGAATATGATCCATTTAATGGTTTAACCCATTAATCACGCAAACGCCTATACATCATCATCTTCATCTTCTGTGATGGACGGAGATGATAAAGCGATGGATTATATAATTTTAGGTCCCTATCCTCGGCTTCATGCAACATTCACTGAACACCATCGAGTTGTGGAGATCAGAGGTTAGAAGGTTCAAATTTTTCAGAGACGTTGCTGGAGAATATCGGCGCAATATGGCTGGAGTTATTTTTCTGTTATGCTTTCGATGCTAAACATTGTGAATAACATGCATGTATCTTGTTTATATGTAAATGATCTTGTGTTTTAAGATGCATGCTTGATTTACATTAACATCTTTAGACTTAGAGATCATTCCTATCATGACTTTACCGCAACGCATGCATGGATGTTACTTATCAAGGATTATCATGTCCAATTCCAGTTGACCTCAAATAAGATATTTCACTAAACAATGTGATTCAATAAAATAAATTGTTGGAAGGTTTTGATGCCTGAAAGAACAAAAACATAAATGATTGCTACGGAAATAGAAAGTGATGTATTCTGATTCCACACAAATTTCAGTAGTTAGGTTATAGCATCTCAAATACAGATGCGATAATTTAATGTCATCATGATATCTTACCCAGCTTTAATTCTAACTTTCCCATTAAGTGTTTGTTATTTATATCTATTGTCCTTGTGGACCTATTTATTTAGTAGTAAACATAATTATGTTTTCCATCAGGACATAAACATCATGGGACATAGCCACTCCCAAACGTTAAATTTCCTTCTCACAGCGATTATGTCTGTGATGATGCTCTGCACTGGAGGAGAAAGGTTAGAAAAATCAAAGACCGATCTGTACTTCGGTTTTCGTTTTAAGTACAGCGTTTTTATTATCAACGGGATGGAGCCAAATGATCCGTTATTGCTTGTCCATTGCAAGTCTAGTCACGGCCACGATCTGGGATTGCAAGTCCTGAGAGCAAAAGATGTGTACAGTTGGCATTTCAAGATTAGTATTTGGAGGAGCAGCCTGTTTTATTGTGCCATGGAATATGGTAATTACAAGTTCAAACAAATTGATGTTTTCAGGTCTGATAAAGAAGGCCAGAGCTGTGAGAAAACTGGGAATTGCTATTGGCTGGTCACTGAGAATTGGTTTTATTTCAGTTCAGATAACCATACTTGGTGGAGGAGGGACTATTGGCCATCCACCATGTTAGACCACCGCAATCAAAGTGTAGCACATTAATGTTTCGCATTGCCTTGTTTCTTTCAAGAAAGCCCATTATCTTCTCATCCAAGCCTCTTGTCCATCTTTCCTTACAGAATTATACAAGTTTACTAATTGAGTGATTTTGTCAGTCTTGGACTTCGTATGCTGACTGCTTCCTTGGCAACATATATGGCTTAAACGAACATGATATAGATGTAGAAGTTGTCAGTACATGTTTCCAAATAAAAACACTCAACTGCTTGGACTCTAGTTGGATACTATATCATTTTGCATGCAGCTTTTGCCATTCAAGCACATTGTCATGAAACACACGTCCCCTTGTCAGATAACTACGACCATTAAACATTATCGTCTTATAAAAATAAGAAAATATTTTTTTATTTTTGAACCCACTTACCGTATAAGATATAGTATAGAATATTTTATGTACTTTATGTAATAACTAATTTTCAGATCCATTACATTCTTAAGATATAGTATAAAATATTTTATGTACTTTATGTAATAACTAATTTTCAGATCCATTACATTCTTATGGTTTCTTATCATATCCTAACTTTTTTTGCATTTCTTAATTAAGATAAATGGTTCGTTGTTATTTGTCAACTGCATTTAATATAAGATCAATTTAACCATTCTGGCATTGCATAGATGTGTAACTGATTGAAACATATTCCTCATTACACCTTCAAATACTGGTTATGTTGGAGGTGAAACCAGCCACATTATTTCAATTTCACTTCACCGCCATTATCATAAGCTTAGCTAGAGTTCATTCTATAAGTATTCCAACAGTAAATGAGTAATCAAAAGGTCATCATGTTCAAAGTTTTCAAGTAGGTAAAGCAATCGCCCGTCTCATCAGCCAAACTTTTTATTTCATATGAAACTAAATGAACCCATGTAACAGAAGAAACTTGACAAGAAACATTACTGACTCTGGCAAGGCACAAGGAGATAACAGATGAAGCAGCATCACCAGACCTCTGGACGCAGTTCACCAGTTGCTGGAGGCATCCATCTGCCTGAATTGTAGACACTTTGGCCTACTTTCCATCCAGGGACATCTTTCATTACTTCTGCCTCATACTCAAGGTACTTGTTCCATTCCTTGACAAATCTAATTAAATAAGGTAGGAAAAGGGAAAGAACATGAATTCAGTGCAACTTCAGCATACATCGACAACAAAAAGAATAGCACTTGCTACCTTTCATCTTCTTCAGCCTGAAGTATAGGCAGTATAGCACGACGTGCAGCATACTTTTCTTCCTTAAGTGCCCTGGAAAATAAAAACAGTCCAAGCAATTGTGAACACATAGTTTTAGTAAAGTATTCAAATTTATCAGTGTATATCAATATCACTACAAATTCCCTCTTCCTGATCTTCCATTATACTTCCGGCAGAAAATCTTCGCATCAATCCAAAATCATCAGTTACTCACTAGTAAAGCATAGTTGACCAAAAATTAAATCATCAAAATTAAAAAATCTGAAGAGGAGTTCTACAATTGACCATCAAGGAGACAGATGCAGGGGATAACCCGTAATGAATCTTGTTGTTCCAGGGTGATTATTGGCCTTAAACATCAGCCTTCTTCCCAATGCCACGGCCGTAGCTTAGCTCAGCCATTATTAATAATTCAACATGCTAGACACATGTAACCAAAAGACTTATTCTGCTTAACATTTTCTTCCTCAGTTTCTCCATGACTTTTCAACTAAGGCTATTTTCTACAGGCTTTTTATGGAAACAGCAGATGGCCTGCCTTTGAAATACCAAAATTTATCTATTATTTTCAATTCAATCAACTTAAGTATCATAAATCATATTAGTGATCAATTTTGATTCATGTTTTGGTACAAATACATCCACATGCCCTACACTAACGATGGAAGACATGAGCTAATTTGTCATGTTGTAGATAAGTCAAGTATAAGCTTTCTTTTCTGGTACGTAAGAGCAACCTTTCTGCCATCTTATCTCAATTATCATATAAGCTAACTGTCAAAACCATGCCAACTCACGCTCATTTTCGTTTTTACATCTTAATTTTGCTTCTCTACCCTTTCGCTACATCACAGTCACTAAGCTTTCTCCACCGATTGCACAAGACTGCAGTGGTCAGTATTGAAAGTTTATTGCAAATTCTCAAATCTATTTGTTATCCAAAAAATATCTATAGCAATACTTGTATTCTAAAGCATCATTGGCAGTAATTTGACTTTAAAGTAAGAAAAGCACAATAGTCATTGCAACCTCAACATATTCTGAAGCTTTCATTCCAGACATTCAAATTATGTTTCACATTTTGCTAAAGCCGCCCCTAGCAACTAAAGCATAACTTAATGAATGAACCTTGTTCTCGTCTAAAGTGAGCTAGACTACCAGAAATTAGAAATCATGGGCAACAACAAGTGATTCATGATATGCTTTCAATTAAATCTGAACTACATTGAAAGTGCATTATCCACAGTGAAAATGTTTGCTTGCTTTTAGTATTTATTTCAAAATACCAGTGATAGTAAATTACTCATACTCATTATTGAAGAGCGAAATATGACAATAATTCAAAGTCATTATTGGTCAGCGAGAAAGGAAGATCAAGCTCCCTCTTCCACCTCAACTAGGTTTAGGCAAGTGCTAGTAAGGATACTCTATAGTGGTGGTCCTAGGAGAACATCATTCAATTACTCATTGATCTGGTAAAAAGATCCTAATCCAGTTTAATATCTTCCAGTTCCAATATCCAATTCTAAGAATGTTCATAGGGAAGTGAATATTAGTGCCAACTTACGGCTCTTTATAGCCAATATTATAATCCTAGTTGACTTTCTTTTGTAATCCTCCTGAAGAAATTGCAATATTGTACTAAGGTGATGTATCCAGGAACTTTCTACCCAGATACAAACTCTTTTTGTTTTTCTTAATCAAGACCCAGATTCTCTTTTGGACAAAAAAGAAAATGTTGAAAACATCCATGGTTATGGAGCACATTGTTGAGATTCAATAACTGATTACCAGTTCTTTCAAACCCTTCGCCTATGTTGTATATAGAAGAGCTGTTGCTCCCATAGTCCCAACAAAGTGGTTTTGACATAATTAGCTTTCCATAGCATCATAATTTCTACATATACACCCTATCTAATGGAATTGGAAAATTCTGACGAGTTAAACCTAGCTCTTAGAGGTATAAAATGCCAGGCAAGCTCCTGTAGCACCATTCATGTTAGCCAAACCAGCATGAAGCAACTTGAATGTATTCCAAAATGTCTTCAAAAGGATATCTTTTACAAAAATAGTTTCCTCTTTCACAGCTACTCCCATCATGTTCTACTTCTGTTCACTATTCTAGTTATATCTATACGACAAACAAACCTTAATATGTGAAATCAGCAAATAAGTAAGATTTCAATTTAGTTCCTAAATGAATAAGATTTCAATTTAGTTCCTAAATGACCCCTTTGAAGATCCAAAGAAGTGAATTACAGGTATTTAATTAATTTATTCTGGAATCACCAAAAACCCCATATCTTTGAAGTCAAAAGCATATGCGTGTGACTTAATAACATAAAATCTTTAGTCATATGATGAAGTTCAAAGCAGTAGTGTCAGCAGAACTCTTCAAAATGTAGAGCCCGTCTATTTTCTAAAAGATCACAAGATTCAAAACCAATAGACTGTTCTAAAATGAAATTAAGATGGCCATCTGTAGTTATACCACATTTGAATGGACTCAACAAAATTGCATTGTCTAGCCATTTCAATCAAGGAAATGATTAAAACCACCCGGTCTTACTGTCTTCTCTCGTCGAAAGAATTTAAAAAGGAAAACAATTGCTGAAATTCCGCCATTTTACAGAAAGCAACAACAAAAACTTTAGAAGAAAAATTAAACATAGACAACAGAATGAAAACAACCACCAAAAGCCACCATTTTCAGCGTAAATTTCTGAATACGATCACCACTCAGACTACAAAACCTATAAAGTAAAGGAAAACTCATAGTGAAATTAACTATGGCGAAGTAGCCAAAGGGTGACAGAGAGGTTTTAAGGCAGATAAACTAGCAAAAATCTTCAATGTAATCATACTAGCTACAGAAACATCCCAATTCCAGCACCAAAATCAAAAGACAGTCAAAAACCAGAAGACAAACCATGAAAGACTTCGGCCAAAATCACCCAAGATCACTCAACATATAAAAAGAGAAAAAAAAATGAAGAAAAAAACCCACCTGCGGATCTTGTTGCCCTTGCCGACTTGGTACATGCCGTATGAGAAAACTCCAAAAGCAGCGAGAAAGATGGCCATGGCGCTAGGGCCGCTGTTAGGGATCCTCCTGGCGTAGCGGATCGGAGGAAAGCCTCCGGGTGGAGGACCGTCTTGAAGGACCGGCATGTCCTTAACGCTGGCCATTCCTGGCCTCTTCCTGATCACCGCCTCCGTCATCTTTTGGTTTCAGCGGTATGCCTCTCTCTGTCTCTATGTCTCTCTTTGTAACTGAACTGAACGAATCAGACACGGTGAAGATGGGAGAAATATGGTGGCGTTGGGTGCATCGTAGGATTCTGTTGAAGGGAGTTAAGCCCAATTGAGATGAGGCACGTGGTAACACATTCGTGGAGTGGAATGAGGAACTTTGGACCGGGTTCGCATGTCATTGCTATGTGTACGTACTTCATTTATTTTAAAATATTTTTTTTGAAATTGGATTTAAGATAGTCCGCTAGAATTTAGAGTGTCTAATAAAAAAGCCGATAGCCTATCTTAACTATGTCTATTGGGATATCGAGTAGCTGCTTTAGCTAACATATGGGTTATCTTATTAACATGTCTTGGAATTCAGGTAAAAGTAAAAGATCGAAATCTCGTAGCTGTGACTTTGCACTCGTCCAGGACGACTCCTAACTCGTTAATGTCGATGCTGAATCCATAGAATCGTTGTACCAATTAAAGGCAATCGGTCTCCACCTCCGTCGATGTAACTCTTGTGTGTATCAACCTCTTTGAAAGCTATAGCTTCCACAATAAGAGGGGTGTTATATGAGTAGAAAAACCTGGAAAAACAGTTAATAAATTGACCCTTTTGACCCCTTATGACTACACCATACAACCTTAGTCCCTGAACATCTTAAACTGTGGCATCAATATTGCACTTTACAGCTCCATCGGTCGAGTCTGACCATCTAAGTACCGGTGCATGCACCCCTAATGGTGTACCAATATCTCTCGTCTGGGATTGGGCATTTGTCCATTATTCCAGGGATTGGTGTGATGATGCTATAGCGAAATGTAACATTAGATCGTTAACAGATACAAAAAATACAAGAGACTGACCATTAAATGAACAAAACCTCCGACCCAAAAACATGTCCCCCGAGTATGTATGTCCGAATTAGTAAAAGTGCAGATCTTAATATTACAATTGAGAAGAAAAATTAAATTAAGAGAATTACAAAATTAGATATGTTGATCATTCAAGGTCATCAAGTTTAATTTCGTACTGTTCCCCAGAAGAGAGAATTTTGACGCCAACCATACCCTTTTGCCACTCTGTATTGCCAACCAATATGAGCCTCCGAGCGTTTATGCGTGCTGCCCGCTTGAACACCCTGAAGATTGCAAGCAAAAGAATCTTATTAAGTTAATCATACATGCCCATGCCCATTCCCAGCCACAACCTTGTGTTGTATCTAAAAGGCCGAAATTCAATACCATTTGAGAGGTTTGCTTTCCAAAACTAAATCAACACTCTGCCCCTTGTCTCTAAGTATTGTAGCAACTGTGGCAGCTGCACCTTGAAGATCCATATCAAGAGCACAAACAATGTTCTCTACTTCAAGCCCGATTTCTGGCAGGAGACCTTTCTCCTTGAGTAGCTACCAACAATCAACAGCAAGGAAAAGATGAAAGAAAATCACAAGAAGGAAAGTGTAAGCAAAACAAATATTCAAGATCAGTACAAACTGATATATGGAACAAATTCTACCAAAGGAAAGGTTAACTATCAGAATATTAATTCAAGTTTGTTGATTTTTTTTTTGGGTTAAGGGCAACAAAAGGATGAAACTAAATGCAAAACATATATGAATTATGCTGTACAGATCTTTTTCCACCTTGATGAACTTCAGGAAATTATCATGTAAAAGTATGAGGGAGGCCAAGCTAGCTGTGGAAACTATAAGCCTGGTAGCATATTAGAACATGACGCCAAATCATTTTAACCTAGCCAATGACAAGTAAAAGGCCATTCTCACTTACTTCAACTATGACAGCATCACCAAATCCAAAGCCACAAGCTGGAATGTCATCACCTCCAAAAGTAGAAAGTAACTGATCATATCGTCCACCACCACAGATGGCTCTCAACTTTCCTTCTCTATCAAAACCCTATAGAATTGGATTTACAAGTAATCTCCATATTAAACTCTAAATGATATGATAAAATAACATATAGCATTGATCACACAACATTCAAGCAAAGACTTCCATTGTATGAAAAAGTTCAAGAGAAAGGAACACAACTTTGTTCAAGGTGCATATTATAAGTAGGAATGCACTATATTGTATGCAAGCAGTATATAAATTTACAAAGCCCAAGTACCAAAAACCTAAATTTTCAGGACTTGCTTCTTCCATAATTTGTGTAAGATAATGGTCGTCTAACATGAAAATTGTGTCATTTAAGGTTACAGCCCTATAGGTACTGACTTCATTTTGTTATAATTCATTTATCCAGGCAGTAATTTTGTAGACCGGATAAGGCTTTCTTGATGTGGCTATTAAATGCCTTGTTGTTTGTGTTGCTAACAGTAGGGCTTGAGACATTCATAAGTTTTAACATCCGAAATAAATTAAAATAATCAATTTCTCCATCAATCAATAGATTTTAATATATGGTTGATCAAACATGAGAAGATCAATGTAACAAGTCTAACCTCAAAGATAATACCCGTGTAGTAAGCAAGTCCACGAACAACTGATGCATCAAACTGAATCCACTCAGAATAGCCAAACTTTTCAGCAAGTGAAAAAAGTTGTTTAAGATCAGCTATTGCTTCCCCTTCACTACCAAGTATCTCTACATTTAGAACAAAGATTATCTTCAGAAGTCAGCGGTTGTACCACATAAAGCAAACTTATCAAAAGATCATTTTAGGCTACAGAAACAGACATCAGTCAAGTCAACAGAAAGTAGCTTTTTTGTAGCCTGCCGGATATATAAATGAAATGTAACTTCTTTTAGGGGTTCAAGAATTAATGAAACGGTACGTGTGTATGTTTGTACTTGAATAGTAAGAAAGGTAACAAGAAAGAAAACAAAATGTTTTTAGATGTTCTAACAAAATCCTATGGATGGTTCTCTGTTATTAATTGTGCCAGAAAAAATTAAATGCAATCCTTCTCATTCCAAAAGTAACCTCCAAATTTTGACCAGAGGAAAGAAAAGAAAGGAACTCTTCAAGCCAAAATTTAATTCTAACCTTCTAACTTAGTCAAGGACTTGACAGAAAGAACTTGCAGTAGCTCCTCAATAGCCATGTCTGACATACCAACAGACTTCAATTCTTTCTTAACTTCATCTACTGGAATCTTCTCAATCTGTTTAAATACTAACATGCACCATCAGCACATATCTATGTGGGAAAATAAGGCAAACTCACATTGAAAACGCATAGCCATTTGCAAGTACCAAGAGAAGTAATAACCTCACATTTAATTAATAAACCAAAACTACCAAAAGCAACAGAGAATGGGTAAGTTACATAAATATGCAGTACTATTAACCAACCTTATCTATGATTATGCATACTTTGCCAAATGAATCTTTCGATACAGAGTAAAGCCTCAATACTTCCTGCAAAACCTGCGAGCAACAAAAAGAATGCAATTCTTTTCAGATTTGCACTTATTCATCCCCAGATAATTCTTGCATAGTTTGAGATCAATATTAGCATAATGAAAATACACTGACACAATAAACATGGTAGGAATGCAATTCATCTTTAGACATGGACTCTAAGGCTTTCTCTTGCATGTTCCAAATTTCAAATTTCTCAAACAAGAATGAGTCTCAAACTGCATGCTGAGCCTATCAAAGGAAAAAAAATCCAGTGCCATATAACAATATTTGAACTTTATGTCAGGTAAAATTAGTTTATGAGCAATCAGCCTCTCTGCATGATCCATCAACTGCTGCTCTGCAATATCTATATTGTATTTGTATTTAGCCTTAGTTTAATTCTTATCACGTCTCTACATGTTAACTTCATGAAATCCTTTGGCTGCATAAAAAGCTCTATAAGAGGCATTTCAGTAACTCAAACAACACAACCATTACATCTTTCGGGAGAGAGATTGAATTGGTCTGTCATCAAGCATTACTTAGAGACTCAAAGATAGGGGTGACGATAGACAGCTTGCCCAACATTAGCAGGTCAAAAATTTAAAGCGCATATTTGCCCAACTGACTCCTAACCCGCACAATTCACAGACATTTGGGTTTGGCAGATTGAGAGAGTGTTAGAAACTCTAGCTTAAAAAGGCTAGAGATCAGTATGTTATTGATAGTAATCAGTGATAACACTGCTATTACAAGTGAATCCGAGGATCACTTTCTATACCAGAGCAAGGTTTGCTCCTCAGGGAAAGAATAATTTCTCTCTCTGTCTACAATAACACTTCTCACTCCTTACTTGCTGAATGCCCCCTCTCTCTGTTCTGCCCTCCTTTTTCTCCTATTTGCCCCTAGTACATTCTGTTATTCCCTAGTGCCCCATCAGCCCCCCATTCTAACTAACTCTGACATCATTCTCTTCATTCCCCGCAGCCCCCTCTTTCTTTCTACATGAATACACTCTCCATATCCTAGGCTTAGTATTATTATTGTCATTGGCCCTAACAGAGAGTCAACAGGGTTTTAAGCGTTGAGCATTAATGTAGTAAATTTTTTTGGGAAATATACACCACTGTACTAATAATATGATTCCTAAATGAAAAAGCTGAGGAACTGTAAAAGGAGCACAAATACCTTACGGCTAGAGACTTTGAAACCAACATCAGATGCTGTAATTCCAATTCTCTTGAAAAATGTGACCATAGAAGATATAAGCTCTGCTTCAGCCTAAATGATAAAGAGAGGACAAGGAGACTAAACGATAAGCTTCCAGAAACTATCAATACCATATATTTCAAAACAAAACTTGATGTAAATTAGATAACAACATTTGGAGGCAAAAGTTCATATGTACTTCATATTAGCCGTTTCTTATGTGTTCCACTCACAAACTGTGTGCCAATTGCTAGGCATCAGACAGTTTGAGCACATAAGGAAACATTATTACAAGAGGAAAAAAGAGGGAGTTGAAAGAACAGAAAAATTCTAAATTCATTGAAATTTTTGGAAGCACATATAAGCCATGATCTTTTCGTTGGGATTACAATGAGAACAGTTCAAGAATTAATAAAGCGCATAAATAGGAATAGTATTTACTGTGACTTGAGGAACACCAATAATATCCATGTTCCACTGATAGTGCTCACGTCGCCGTCCTCTGGTCATCCTCTCGTACCTCCAGCACTGTCCAACAGCGAACCATTTCAACGGAAGTGACAATGATTTTCTGGACCGGAGAAAAGAAACACGAGGATCAAATTCTGCGGATACAAAATTCACAAATAGATATAAACGAATGTTGAAAATATGAAAAGGAAGAGTGTTTCAAAACTAATAACAGTGAAAGGGTACCCTTTCTGTATAATAAGTCTTGCCAAAGATGGAGTGAGTTCAGGCCTCAATGCAACACGACGATTTCCACGATCCTCAAAAGAGTATAACTAGAGGAGAGGAAGAAAGACAATAGTTTTCTTCTTCTTATACATTTGACAGCGTATTTTGGAAAAAGATAAAAGGTAGAGAGGGCACAGCAACAACAAACCTGGTCTCTGATTTCTTCTCCAGCTTTTCTAATGAACAAAGATTCAGACTCCAAGACAGGGAAATCAACCTCCTCGAATCCATACAAACGGGACACCTAATATTAGAAACCAAAATCAACAACAACACCAAATCATAACCAATGAATAAATTAAACAAAAACAAAAAGAAAGAAAGACACTCACCTCTCTGAAGTTGTGGAAAAGCCAGTTGCGGAGACGCATTTCTTCCGGAGGAAAATCTCTAGTTCCTTTTGGAGGGTTTACATCTATCTTCTCCACAGTATTATCCTCTCCTTCAGCAGCTGCTGGTAGTGGTGGTGCTGACAACGCACCAGACCTTCCGCCGCCCCCATTGCTATCAGATTGAGAATATGCAGAGGATAGAGAGGAAGTTCTTCTTCCTCTGACGGTAGGGAGAGGGAAATTGAAGAAGTTAGGGCGGGAAAGGACAACAGACACAGGCTTCTTCACGTAGAATAACAGGTTAACAAGACTGGATGAGGAAGAGAGTACCGAAGGAGCCATGACCAGCGAACGACTAATAAAAAGACAGTAATATACTAATATTAGATATTTGAAAAAATGGAGTCATAGGAGTCGATGGGCTATCAGGCCCGAAATAAACTTTTTCTGGGTCGGTCCAGTTGGAAACTTTATGGATTAGTAAAGTATCGAAATAACTTTATTGACTTTTTTTAATGTTTTAAACATCAAATAATTTCTATTAGACGGGTAAAAAATTAGTTTAAAATTAAATAAAATTAAAAATTTTAAAATATAATTAAAAAAATTTAATCATTATCATCACCCAGTCCGAAATCCCGCAATGAAGCGGAGTTTTGGGAGGTCCGCTAGTACGTAGTCTTACTCCTACATAGTAGAGAAGCTGTTTCCGGTAGATCCACACGTAAATGAGACAATATACGACTGATGCAAGGTACAGAAACAATTCATTAACAACATAAAATAAATGCAAATACAAGTGATGGGAATACCCTAAGGAGATCAAATCTGCGAGAACCTAATAGGCTAATTAAAATAATAATGGAATGAAATTAATTGATTTATTTTAATTTATAAAAATTTATTAATTTATAAAAGTTAATTAATTAATTTTTAATAAAATTATTAAAATAAAT
>JANVCQ010000232.1:52524115-52540463 GCA_025531925.1 Erythroxylum plowmanianum | reverse complement strand
TTTTTGCTACTTACCACCCCAAAAACCATTACCTTATCCACCTAGACCTCTTTGCTCCGCAGGCTGAACGTGATCGCCTAGCTCTCACTCTTCAGTCCGTTCCCGTCTTTAAAGCTGCTCAGAATGTCAACTTGATTGGGAAAGCTGATTTTGCTTACCCAAAAGGTTCGTCAACCATCTCAGCCACACTCCATGGCGCAGCCATATTGTTGAGGTTGTCCAAAAAGTGGCATTGGTTCGTTAATCTTGGCGCTAAAGATTATCCCCTCGTTACTCAAGATGGTAACATTTTTTGACCATTTTTTCCTCACTCCATTTTCTATTTACAGGCTGATTTCAAATTATGTGGTTCATTTTCTGTAGGTTGATTGCCTAATATTGGGTTTTACTACACCGTCATTGTGGTTTTGGCATGTTCTTTAGCTCTTTATTATGTTACTTATTTGAGTTCTCTGTGTCTCGCAGATCTGCTTCACATTTTTTCATATTTGCCCAAAGATCATAATTTTGTGAATCACACGAGTTACATTGGCTGGAGAGAGTATGATACTCTTCTATATATTTTCTCTTCTTTTCCCTTGATTCTGGTGTGTTATATTATCATCAAGATAATGTGTTCTTCTCATCATGGGATGTAAACTAAAAGTGTCGATTATTGCAGGGCTAGAAAGTTGAAGCCAATAATTGTTGATCCAGGACTTTATCTATTGGAGAAAACTCAGATGTTTTATGCTACTCAAAAGCGGGAGCTACCTAGTTCTTTCAGAATATTTACAGGTATGTTTCCTTTCCTGGTACAGCTTTGTGGTCAAAAGGAAATTTTTTGTCTAGGTAAAGAATATCAACAATACTTGTCCAATTGGGAAACAATATAGTGCTACTAAATTAGTTTGGAGAGCCACATTTTTCACACAAAAAGGAAAACCAACTGCAAATGAAATCTTGGTAGTAAATTGCTGATTAAATAATTTGGTGTTTTCTGCAAATATTTTCAACCTGCTCATAGGGACCTGCCTAAACATATTTTATCGATATGTGCAATTAATTACTCATCACCTAAACATATTTATCGATATGTGCAATTAATTACTCGTCACTACGAGAGTATAATTAATCTGTTATTCAAGAGATATAACTCTGACTTTTGTTGTTCCGAATAATTAAATTCTTATAGTCTCATACGAAAAGTGATCAAAACAAATGATGGTGAATGTAGTTGGGAAATCCCAGTGTTCGAGGCTACACTAACTATGCATAGTCATATTATCAGTGTTCGAGGGAGTTAGATTTACTCTCATTTGCTAATAGTAGTAGGACAACTACTTGTGCAGTATATACCTACTTGAAAGCATTCCACTTTAGTTGTGATCTGATGCTAGTTTGTGGAGGCAATAAAAGTCAAATTCATTCATGGTTCTAATACATTATCATATGTTACATGGCAGTGGAACTAGTTGAACTATGATCTTACCGTAGGACAGGAACATATAATTCCATAGTGGCTAATTCAGAGGCTCATGGTGATTTTGCTGACATAGTGGATAAAGCATGGAAGATTTGTTTCACCAAAGTATATGTTAAGTTCCATGGGCTCATCTGTTTAATACCAAATATATCATAGAATTTCCAAAATATGCAGGTAAAATTGATACCTTCCCTACCTGGATTTGTTACTTGGAATAAGTTAACTGCAAACTGTTTGAGAGATCATGGAGTGGGTACTATGTGGACGCAAGATAACCTAGTCTTCTTGATTTTTTCTTTTGAAGCATGGTTAAACTGGATGGGAAATCAATAAAAATGTGGAAGATAGACTATATGAAGAAACGGAATCTATAAGGGATTACCAGAGATTTTGAGACAGCTTTTGATTACTAGTTAGCTATAGTATATTTTGCAAGATTTATGAGCATTATGAGATAAACTTCTGTAGAGAGTTGGAGACTTAAAATTTTGAGAAAATGGACTCGATGGGTAACTCTTCCATTCTTTATCATTTTTCAGGAGAAATCATTTCCAGTTTTGGGAATAAAGACAAGTTTGCAAATACAAGTGTTTATATTGCATGTCTATGATATGCGCCAACAATCTGTTGGCCGTATAGTTGGAATTTGGGGCCCTGTTTATGTCACAGTTGCATTCTAGGTGATCAACAATTTTTCAAATCACCAGCATTTATTGCTTGGATATTGCAGTTGCAGTAACTTTTTGTCGAATAAAGCAACCCGATATAAATTACCATGCATGCGACCATAAGAGTGCTGCTTTTCCTTTAATAGATGCTAAGAGTCATGGATCCATCTAAGATATGTACAGAGTTTATGGATGATAGTGAAGGTTTTAGTCTTCTGTGAGATGCCTTCGCTAGAAGAAAACCATAGGATCATTTGGGTCATAGCAAATGAGATTTCTCATCAATAAATCTTAACTCATTCATTACCATGCATGCGACCATAAGAGTGCTGCTTTTCCTTGAATAGATGCTAAGAGTCATGGATCCATCTAAGATATGTACAGCGTTTATGGATGATAGTGAACGTTTTAGTCTTCTGTGAGATGCCTTCGCTACGAGAAAACCATAGTATCATTTGGGTCATAGCAAATGAGATTTCTCATCAATAAATCTTAACTCATTCATGTACATTTTGTCTCCTGTGGTATGTCTACTTTTAATTTTTCTGGTACTTATCTGGTCATAAGTTTGAGGTGCTTTTCTGTGAATAGATAGCGAGACCGTGAGGGTCAAAAGCTTATATTACATATGGTTTATATAAATTCAGATATTAAACTAGAGGTAGCTATTCCCTTTATCGTGATGCATATTTCCAACTTTCACTGCCGCTCTATTCCTGCCAAATTTGGGTATAATATGTACCGAGGATGTCTATAATTGACTTTTCATCCTATTGTCTTCCTAGATATGAGCTTGGAATGCAGTATGTATTGGATGGGGGCCTGTAGGACTGATATGGGTGAGGATAATTTAGGAAAGGGGGAGAATAACAAAAAAGGGCATAAGCCTAGGATATGGAGAGTATACTCGAGGAGAAAGAAAGAAGGTGTAGAGGGGCGTTAGTTAGTTAGTGGCTGAGTTGGCAAAACAGAAAGTTTCGGACTAGGTGGTTTTGAGGAGGGGGTAGAAAGTTATTGTGGGCAGAAAGAGGATTGTTCTTTCTGAGGAGCATTCAGCTCTGGGGGTGTTTCTTAGAATCACCACTTTAATAGCAATACAGTACTCTTTCATTCAATAATACAGACTTACTCTAGTGCTAAAAAACTAGAGTTCTATCAGACCCCAGAGTCAATATATAAATTAGGACGTGTCTGTTGCATAGTTAGGTTGAAATGCACTGAGGTATCTTACGGGAAAATTGTGCTTAAAGGCTACCATATTTCTAAGAGCAAAAGTTTTAGTATCTTCCTTGTAGAACTTGGTTAGGATCAATAGAGTATACTTTGCTTGGTTTCCAGGTCTGTCTTTCAAATAGAACTGTCCAGTCAACCACTATGAATTCTGATGTAAAACGACCAAATGGCCAAAGAAACATCACTGTAACCTACCTTTATCCTGTTTTAGTTATTAATACAACATGGAAGTGCCACTTCTTCACATAATTTCACCACAGAAGCCCTTATTCTTTGGCATTTATTGTGCAATGAAGATGATTTCATATTATTTGATGCAATTGTTGTGTGAAGACAAATGATACATGAGCAATAGGTGGCACGTCAAATATGTAATTGTTGAGTGAAGACAAATGATTCATGAACAATAGGTGGCACGTCAGCTATCATATTTCGTCGTTTATATAATTTGATCCAATTGCAGTGCTTACTGCTTTTCTGTGCGACATAGACTGGATTTCTAAATGCTTTTAACATTTGGCTCTAACCATAAGTCACTGAAAATTGGGTGGTGGTAGTTTTATGGCGTCCTTGACCAACTCATGTCCGAGGAAAATAAGTCACACAGTGGGCTCTGTCTTCTAAAAGTTCTGTAATTTAATTGGAGTAGAAATTGCCTGGCTCTGATGACTGATGGGATCGACTTTTTAATGGAAATGATCCAATTATTTATGGAACAAACTGAGAATGGTAAGGTAAAAAAAACAGTTTTACCTCTCTTGCAGGTTCTTCCTTTTCCATTTTGAGTCGTACGTTTGTGGAGCATTGCATCTTGGGAACTGACAATCTTCCAAGAGTCCTACTGATGTACTTCGCAAATACACCTTCATCCTTGCCAAATTACTTCTCGTCCATCCTATGCAATTCTCATCAACTGAACAAGACTGTTATAAACCATAACTTACAGTACCTGTCCTTGGAGAAGCCCTTTAAACAGGAAGCTCGGTTCCTCAACTCTAGTGACTTTGATGTCATGATTCAAAGTGGCGCAGCCTTTGCCACTCAATTTAAGTCTGATGATCCAGTACTTGATCTAATAGACCAAGAAATTTTGAAACGAAGCACTGGTGAAATTGTGCCTGGTGGCTGGTGCTTAGGTGAGCCTGGAAATGCTACTTGTTCTGTTTGGGGTGAAGCTGATATTTTGAGGCCTGGTCCGGGAGCTCTAAGACTTGAAAAATTAATTGTTGATTTGCTTGCCGATGGTAAATTTCGGTCCCAGCAATGTATAGTCAGGTAGTTTCAAGCCTACTTCCACGAATGATTAAGAGAAACCAGCCTTTACCATTTGAAAATTTTGCAGTGATCTGATCAGTCTTCTCTGTTTCTATTGCTCTCTCTTTTTTTTCTTTCCTTGTATTAAAATTTGTAGCCCATTTATACATAGTTGTATGAGCATTTAGAGCTGAACATAAACAGCTTAGCAAAAGAGACGACATTGCCTGTTTATTATACATTCTTCAGGAGAATGGTCCAGCTTTATAATGTAAATCATTCAACTAAAACCGTACTCTGTTTTGTATAGTTACTCGTATTTCAAGTTCTTAAACTATCAGATGCTTAATTATGCTTTCTACGTATACAGTTCAGCTCTTGTGAGGTTAGGAAAAGGTCCATCAACTGTATGTTTTTTTAAATAAAAATATTATTTTCATGATTCCAATTTGTGATCTTTCAATAGGAAAAGTACCTTTTTTGATAATTATCATTTTACTAATTTTTAGGTAATATGAAGCTGCAGATTAAATTGAAATTTAGAGTTGAACCATTTTATTTGCAGAGAAGACATGTTAAAAGACTAGAAAGCCAAGAAAGACGTGAACACCAGTAACTACTCAGCTTACATATTCAAACAGTGGGCTGTTGGCTTGAAAGACACAGTCCCTTGGTTGAGATCAAAGCCAACTAGGAAATTAGTCTACGCGAGGTTACCCAAAATTCAACCATATTGAGGATTAGTAGTAGGTTTGAAAGTGAGGCACATGACACCACAATCCATCATAATGTATGTAGCGGAAGCATCCAGTTTCACATCTGCACCAACCGTGAAGTGTGCAGTGATGGCAGGCCACGTGGCTACTGTGGTTTCACCGTAGCACAGTGGAAGAAGTCCAGTTGGGTGATGGACTCGCATTCCGGCAGTCATTCTGTCAAATGCTAAGCTCAGTTTCGTGAAGAAGTCTGGTGGGACAATGTAACAAGTCTGCGAGAGTCAATGAGGCAGTTGTTTCTGAGGGAAATCCAGTCCTACTAGAAGGTGGATACTTTATTCTAATATTTTCCACACTAACTGCAAGTCGATTGAGAGAGTACAAGGCTAGTTTTTCAGCAGGAACAGGTATTATTGGTGCGGTAATAACACCTGCTCCTGAAATTATAGCATTCCTGCCAAAATTCAATATACTTGAAGCCTTACCTGACAATGTCGTAAAGCAATGCGAGAACTTGCCACCAATGGAATCTCCCAATTGTTGAAATATAAAAAGTAGGAGTTTATTTCACATTGAAGAAAGAGAGAAAAGAAGATTAACATATAAGTCTAGTGGGCTACTCCACCTATCACCAATTGATTTTAGAATAGAACCTCACTTAGACTTGTATGTGGTCTAATTTTTTTTCTTGTATAGGCTCATAAGCCTATTGTAAATTCTAACATGGTATCAGAGCAAGTTGCTCTTATATTAATCGTTAGTACCTCGAAATGATAGATTATGTCACATGTTGGATCCACACGTGAAGGGGTGTGTTGAAATATAAAGAGTGGGAGTTTGTTCCACATTGGAGAAAGAGAGGAAAGAAGACTAACATATAAGTCTAGTGGGCTACTCCACCTATCACCATTGGTTTTAGAATGGAACCTCACTTAGACTTATATGTGGTCTAACTTTTCTTCTCGTATAAGCTCGTAAACCTATTGTAAATTCTAACATGGTATCAGAGCAAGTTACTCTTATGTTAGTCGTTAACACCTCGAAATGATAGATTATGTCACGTGTTGGACCCACACTTGAGGGGGTGTGTTGAAATATAAAGAGTGAGAGTTTGTCCCACATTGGAGAAAGAGAGGAAAGAAAACTAACATATAAGTCTAGTGGACTACTCCACTTATCACCAATTGGTTTTAGAATGGAACCTCACTTAGACTTCTAAGTGGTATAACTTTCCTTCTCGTATAGGCCCGTAGGCTTATTGTAAATTCTAACACCAATTGCCGAACTAGAGACAGTTGTCCACCTCCAACTGAGACCAGCTCACTACCCAAAAACTCTCCTCTGTTCGGCTACTGACGTGTGTACATACGAATATAACTATCCAGATGGTTCCTACACCAATGGAGATATTCGTAAATTGGAATTCAATAATCTGACTTGAATATAGGTTCTTGTGTGCTAAAAGAGCAAGAACACCTTCAAAATACATTCAATTGCAGCTTAATGATTTTAATCAGACGCGCTTTTCTTAGGTAAAGATCATCTCAGAAAATCGATGCCATTGCTAGATGCAAGCAGTGGCAGGTAAATCGTTTCCCTCAATTTAATATAACTATCAAAACACACGTCTCTTTGAACCAAAAGGTTATTGATGTTTCTACTGTTGTAGGGAATCTTCTAAGGTAATAAAACGCTCTGAAGTAAGCATATCATCTACGAAGGATGACCTTAACCCTTTTGGACACGCCAGTTACACCGCAAAAAAAGTTCTTATTCGTGAGCAAGAGGAAGACCCCCCTCCACATCCTCCCTCCTGGCCTCCTATGCTACCCAGCTACAACGCAGCGATCCAAGGCCCACCTAGTCCTAGATAAGCAAGATTTCGAATGGCCTGCAAAGGACCTTGTCGAGATTGAAGAGGGAGATATCAACATGGTGCAAGGAGAATATGGGTTGGGCATAGAATTGTCCAACTCCCTCAAAGGCCGACTCGATAAACAATGGGAAAAGGCTGTTGTGGTCAAGCTATTGGGACACAAAATTGATTTCACTATGCTAAAAACAGACTAAACATAATGTGGAACTTGTTTGGCCCTATGAAGATCATTGATATTGATAATGACTTTTTCTTGATTAATTTTTTAAAGGACGATGACTATATAAATGCCCTCACAAAGGGTCCTTGGGTGCTCTTAAGACATGCTCTTTCAGTATAACCATGGAACCCTACCTTTTGTCCCTTTTCAGGCAAAATGTCTCATGTTGTAGCTTGGGTGCGTTTTCCCGAGCTATTGGTAGCACGGTATCATCCTTCTATCCTGAAAGCCCTCAGAAATTTGGTTGGACTCACATTGAAAATAGATAATCATACCCAAAATTCGCAGAGAGGAAAGATCGTGAGGGTGGTGGTGGATATTGATATAAGCACACCTCTTTGCTCCATAGTCGAACTTGATGGCGAGCTCATCAAAGTAGCTTATGAGGGATTACCACAGATTTACTTCTTATGTGATCTTATTGGCCATGGTGCCGCGGGCTGTCCTATTCAGATCACTACTCCTCCGACAACAAGAGGCAACATTGAGAACAATCCAACGGCTCTCCCAATGGAAGGATGTACAGACGCATCATCAACAGAAACTCGCAAAGAGGATTACGGCCCCTGGATACAAGTTCAACTACGAAATCATCGTCTACCCACAAAAGAAATGGTACACGGAAGTGATAGGAGGAGCCATATCAGTCCAGCAGACTCGCGGGGCTTTAGGTATTAGATCTTGTCAGAGAATAATTTTCTTGACTCCCCCAATGCACGTCAACCTCCTGCTGAAGAGAAGCAAAACGATGCGTCTAGCTCTAAATCAAACTTGTGTCCACCAAAACAGACTTCAAAAAAACATGTAACCAGAAGGGGCTCTAAATCGAATGGGCCATCAAATAGTGAACCTGTTGAACATATAATACAGGCTCGTTACTTCAAGGAGTAAGTTAATAAACTAAAGACCCCACTGGCCCACGATAATCAGTCTCCACACTCATCTGAAACAAGGAAGGTGAACAACGTGCCTCAGACCAAAGCTAATAATCACTTAGCTATCTCCATTCCCTCACACAATGAGCTGGTAATACAAGACCCCTCCTTTGCTTTACCTATGAATGAGGACATAGTCTGTGGAGAAATGGAGGAAGACATGAATGACAACGTTACACTTACTCCAACGTTGAGCAATCAACATCTCCTGCCTCCCTCTAGGCCACCATATCCTAGGCATGGTTCAACTTCGACAAACGACGACACGGTTATATTAGATTCCCAATGGATGAGCTACCACAACACCCCATGACTAACACAGATGATGTGCAGGTTGATGTCTTGGTAACCCCTCATGACTAATAGTGGTTACTTTTCTTCTTGAACTCTGTTTTATGTCAATCTTCATATGGAACTGTTAAGGGGCTGGAGGCAAGACTTTTAAGCCAATTCTTAAGAATTACGTCCTGATTTATAAGCCTATCCTCGTAGTTATGGTTGAGCCTAGAATTAGCAGGGTACGTGCACAGAAGATTATCAAGAATTTGAATTTCCCTCATTCTTTTTAGGTGGAAGCTGACAGATTTTCTGGAGATATTTGGCTTTTATGGAAAACAGAACTTACGATTAAAATACTGCTAGCTCACCGTCAGTTTATCCATGTTAATATTGAATGGGGGAAAACTTATGTCATCTATTCTAGATCTACTTATTCTCTTCAGCCTTTCTTACGGAAGTATTTGCATAAAATAGATAAGACTTTAATGCAAAATTAGAATGGAATGACAAATGAGGAGGTGCTAGAACTCACTCAATAGTTAATCCTCAATTTCGAGACTGTGTGCAATGCAGTCACCTTCAGGATCTAGGATTTACATGGCCCAAGTTCACATAGAGGAGAGGACAACTTCTCGCTAGACTAGATCGAGTTTTCTGCTCTAATTCCTGGCAGACTTCTTTCCGAAACATGACAGTTACCCATCTGCCTTTCCTTAAGTCCGATCATCGACCTCTACTTGTGATGTTACATCAAGCTACTCAACTACCTCCTACTCCTTGACCATTCCGATTTTAGTCAGCGTGGTTAATCCATGACCACTTTGCACAAATTGTCGAAGAACATTGGAATCCTACTACGCCAACTTTTTATGGCGCAGTCAAGAATCCTGCGGAAAAACTACAGCATTGGAATTCCGCTACCTTTGATAATATTTTTTATCGCAAAAAGAGACTCATGGCACGACTTGTGGGCATTCAAAAAGCACCGGAAGAGGAAGACTCTGATTCTCTTCGATAGCTGGAGACTTATTTACGTAATGAGCTTGAACAAGTCCTCTGTCAAGAGGAACTGTACTGGCACCAAAAATCAAGATGTCAGTGGCTTGCCTAAGGAGACAAGAACACTAAATACTATCATGCAGTCACAACAGTCAAAAGACGGAAATTGCAAATTACTTCATTAAAGGATGAATACGGTTGCGTTACTTCGGACACAACAAGTATCAGAAATCTAGCCAAGACTTTCCTCGAAAAACTTTACATGGCAGAACTTTTGACACTTACAAAACTTCATCTCAAAGGCCTCTTTCCTTGACTCTCTCTCAGGGCTACAAATGACCTGGAAGGTCCAATCCTCCCAAACGAGGTCAAGACGACATTCTTTAATATGGCACCTAATAAAGCACCGGGATTTGATGGAATTAATGCAATATTTGTCCAATCCCAATGGGACATCTTAAGGCCTTCTCTGATACGTTTTATCCAGAAAACTTTTCGATATGAAGTATGGGAGTCAGAACTGAATCATGTTATTATGGTTATAATACCCAAGCTATCCTCCCCATGATCGATCACGCAATTCAGGCCTATTGCTTTGTGTTTGGTAATTTATAAAGCTATTACCAAGATAGTCGTCAACCGGCTGAAGCCTTATCTAGATGATCTTGTAGCTCCGAATCAATGCAACTTTGTTCCAGGGAGATTGATTGTGGATAACATTATTATTGCCCAAGAGATCGTCTACACTATGAAACAAAAATCTGGAAAAAAAAAAAAAAGAGATACTTGCTGTCAAGGTGGATCTTGAAAAAGCTTACAATAGGCTTTCTTGGGACTTCATCCAAGATACACTTCTCGATATTGGGCTTCCTGAATCACTGATAACACTTATTATTAAGTGTGTTTCATCGATATCTATGCAAGTGAATTGGGATGGGGAACTTAGTGATGTGTTTACACCTTCTCAAGGTATTCGATAGGGCAACTCGCTATCGTTTTACCTTTTCTTACTATGCATGGAACGACTGGGTCACTTAATCAATACTTCTGTTTTTCAAGGAAGATGGAAGCCTATTACATTAAGTAGATGAGGTCCCTCTTTATTTCACATGTTTTTTGCTGACGATCTCATTTTGTTTTCAGAAGCCTCAATCGACCAAGTTTATGTCATTCAAGACATCTTGAATATGTTTTGTCCAACGTCAGGACAATAAGTCAGTCAAGACAAATCCTACCGTTTTTATTCCAAGAATGTCTGCCATTTAATAGTATGACTTTTGAGCAGAGAATTGGGCTTTAAACAGACGATAGACTTAGGACGCTATCTTGGAGTTGCATGAGAGAGTCTATAAAAGAACGTACTAATATATAATTGACAAGGTTCAACAACGTCTTTTGGGATAGACTGAAAATCTTTTATCGTTTGTAGGACGAATCATATTGATTAAATCAGTGATATATGCTCTTCTAATCTATACAATGCAGACGAACTGTCTTCCTCGAAGCCTTTGCGATGACTTGGAAAAAATCATGTGAAATTTTTTGTGGGGTTCTTCCCATAGCAACAGAAAGATTCACCTAGTCCACTAGGATAAAGTCTGGTAACCTAAAGAGATGGGGGGTCTTGACATTCGCAAAATTAGAGAAACTAATGATGCCTACTCACTAAGCTAGGCTGGGCGCTGATTTCAAAGACGAAAGCATTATAGGTGCAAATCCTTTTTGCTAAATATAATTTTGATGCCAACAATATACCAACTTCCATCAATGCTACTGACGGCTTAATGATTTGGAAGAGTATCAAAGTTATTTGGCACAACGTGATTCAAGGCATGAAATAGTTGATCTGTGATGGTTCTACGATTTGTTTTTGGCTGGATCCTTGGGTTGAGGATTTAGATCCTCTAATATCCCATGCAAATACTTCTATTCCTCAATCAACCCTTGATCTACGAGTTCAACACTATGTAGATAATATAAGTAACTGGCTTTGGGATGAGTTCTAATCTCTGCTTCCTTCTTCTATTTGCATGTACATTATGGGCATTTTTCCTCCCAAGTCTTACTTAGGCCGCCCTGATAAACTGATATGGGGAATATTGGGCACTGGTCAGTTCACTACTGTATAGGCATATTCTATGATTATGGAGCACGCTAACTGTTATTCGAGTGGCGTTTGGAAGACAATATGGCACTGGAACAACCCTCAACAAATTCGCTCATTTTTTTGCTCCTCTCGCAAGATCATTTGCTCTCTAATCAACGTCATTTTCGCAAACATCTAACTACTAATGTTGAGTGCTATCATTGCCGAACAGAAGAGTCCTCATTACATGTTGTGCGCGATTGCCCCAGAGCACCTAGTCTATAGCTTACATTCCATCTACAAGCCGTCTCTCTTGACTTTTTTACTCTAAACTCTCATGATTGGCTCGATCTGAATCTTCAAAAGCATCGGAATGTTTTTGGCCTTGATTGGTCACTTATCTTTGGTACCGCTTATTGGTTTCTATAGTCCTGGAGGAATATGACCCTCTTTGATGCCCAGTTCTCCTAACCGATTTCTCTTGCTTATTTTTTTCTAGAATATGCTCACCGGATTCACAAAGCTTCGACCTGGCAAGACAGAGCATATCTTGGCTATAGACCTCGATGTGAGCAACTTATTGGCTGGTGTAAACCTACCCATGGTTGGGTAAGATTGAATACAGGTGGGGCGTGCAAAAGCTCATCCTCTTTGGCCACAGCGGGTGATCTTATTCTTGATAGCTCAGGTGCTTGGCTTGGAGGCTTTGTGTAGAACCTTAGCTGGTGTTCCTCTGTCTCTACTGAACTCTGGGAAGTTTTTTTTTGTCTGAACCTGGCTTGAGATCTTGAATATCATAGAGTGGAATTAGAACTAGATTCCTTAGTGATGATGAGCATCTTGTCTGACTCTACTAAACAAACAATGTTGCTCAATCCCATAATCATGGACATCAACGAGTTATTCACTCGCAACTAGGTAGTTTTACTTCGACATACTTATAGGAAAGGAAATAGGTTTGCCGATTGACTCGCCAACTTTGCTGTAAATTTTAGACTAGGAGTTATCACTTTTGTTAATACACTTATAGGGTACCTCTCGATCCTTCTAGAAGATATGGCTGAGATTAGCATCTCTAAATTAGTCATGTAATTTGTTTTGTTTTTCTCCGTTTAATCATTTAAAAAAAAAAGCAGTTGTATTTCTTCTTTATCTATTTTGATCGTAAGTTCGTGAAGCATTGCATCTTGGGAACAGAGACAGACAATCTTCCAAGAGTCCTACTGACATACATCCCAAATATACAACTTCATCCTATTTAATTCTCATCAACTGAACAAAACTGTTATAAACAGTACAATGTCCTTTTAAGAGCCCTTTAAGCAGGAAGCTCGGGTCCTCATTGCAAGGAATTAAAATTGAGTACTTTGAATGTCTCCATTTTGAAATATATGGTTAAAATATTAATTATTATAATAGAGGGCTAATATCTAACATAAATAAGGATTCAATTAAATAATATCAATTAAAATAATTAATTTTTTTTCTAAAATGAAATCTTTTCAAAACTTTATGATAATTTATTATACAATCTTCAAATATTTTGTGAATAATACATTTCAATAAATTTTATTTCCTTACATTTCAATACATAATACGTCTTTATTAAATTAATACATAAAATGAGCAAATGTGGAAAAGACATATACGAAGTAAAAGAATATTTAAAAAATAACAATAACTACAAAGCTTAGATCTTGGAGCAGTCGGTTTGCTTGAAGGACACGGTCCCTTCGACGAGATTAAAGCCAACTAGCAAGTTAGCCTGTGCGAGATTACCGAAAATTCCACCGTATAGAGGATTACTAGGTTTGAAAGTAAGGCATATCACACCATCTGCGACCTTAATGAAGGTCGTAGCGAGATTCAGCTGCACATCTGCACCACCCTTGAAATGTGCAGTGATGTTAGGCAAATTGATCAAGGTTCTAGCATTGTAGCACAGTGGAAGATATCCATTAGGGTCACGGGTTCGCTGTCCATTAGTCACTTTGTCAATTTCTAAACTCAATTTCGTGAAGATGTCGTGAGGGACTAATGTATAAGTGGTGCCAGAGTCAATGAAGATGTTGGCTTCTGGGGATAATCCAGCCCTATTTGAAGGTGGATAGTTTATTTTAGTATTATCCACACTAATCGCAAGTAGGTTGAGATAGTAGAAGGTTGGTTTATCACCGGGTATTATTGGTGTGGTAAAGACTCCTGGTCCTGATACGGTAGCATCCCTGCCAAAGTTCAGCGTGCCTGATTCCTTATTTAGCAATGGCAACAAGCAATGCGAGAACTTGCCACCAATGGAAACTTCCATCTGCCGAACCAGAGACAGTGGTCCACCTCCAAGCCCAACAAAACCTGAGACCAGGTTACTATACCACACTCCTGTGTTATTCCTTCCACACCCAAATATTCCTGCAGGGAATGAAACTGGACGGCCAGTTGTGGAAGCTAAAGTTAGAGTATCAGTACCCATATTTCCAACAGTATAGGACTGATCTTGATAGCTATATCCGTATAGACACACATTTTTAGGTGAACATCCATACGCTGGCAATAAAGGACATGCATTGTTTTGACAAGGGAGGTACGTATATGTTGTGGACTTTGTTGGATCAAACAAGGGATTTGCTTCCGGGGAGCATACAACGCAAGGCAGGCACTGTGTCCATATAAGATCACTACCGGTATCAGCAAAGGCTAATATTTGGAAAGGCGGTGTGCCAACTGAAATCCGCATTAGGTAGGCTCCTGAAGCAAAGATCATTCCTGATGTGGGACCATTTGAGGAGACAGAATTCCCGGAAAAATGATAATTGGCACGTTCGTCGGATTGACGAAATGCCCTAGCCAAGCGTTGATAGGGGGTTTCTTTGGGGTTATACAATGGAGACTTTGGGGAATCTCGATGGAATATTTCTACGCTGAACCCTTCTTCAGGTACTTCTGCATGCTTGTTGAAACTACAAACACAAGAAACGGAGACCGATGCAATGGCTAGAATGAAAAGAAAATATGAGATTAAGCACGACATGGTTTGGTGATGTAGGAGAAATAATAGGTGAGACTCTATATATATACACATACAATATAATCTAACTAATATAGGAAAGCGGGCATCAATGGGATGTCATATTAAAAAGGGAAGATTATGGAATGTAAACAGTAGGTCAGCCAGCCTGCAAGTGACTTGGATCGGACGGCATTACTGTTCCATTTGCATAAATTTACTTCTCTTTCTCTTCTTTTTCTTAATTAATCGTGTATTTAATTTTTCAGAAAAAGAAATTTATCCCGTCTAAATTAATTTCAAGCCAATCTTTCTTATATTCTTATCTATAAAGTCTTTTAAGGTATAAAGAAAATATCTTGTATTCCTATATATATTTTTATATATATAATTTGATAAGGAAAATTGGTATTGTCTATTCTCAAAAAGATATTATTTAAGAAAGAGTCTGATCTAACATATTAGTAAATGCTTAAAAGGTGTATGATTAATTAATAGCATATATATAATTATAATATGTAATCAAAAGAAAGTTATAATTAGTGATATATATTATGATTTTGATTGAAAATTATAATGCAAATAACAAATATTGTTTGGAAATATCTATTGTGAATATATCGGGGGGTTTAAAAAGTTGTATTATGTATTATATATGTTATGTACTTTTCCTACTGATTCAAGTTAACAATTTGATAAGGTCCGTTATATTATGATTTTCATATAATCTGTGACTTTAACCTGTTTCTCAATTGCTATAGGTAACTGAGAACAATTTATAAGTAGTCACATAATAGATGAACAAAAAGATACAATGAAATCAATTTATGTAATAAGTACAAACAACAATATTCCGTAAAAGTTCTGCAAAAATTTAAAATCTAGAGATGTCTAATAATACGCAACTTTATCTCCTTTCAGGTAAAAAAACTTTTTTCAATAGTACCACATGTAACACAAAATAATGATCATACAAAATATAAATAAATACTTCTACATAAAATAATGAAAAAATATAATTTAATACATAGCATAGTACATATAGAACATGGTAAATATTAAATACACAAATCAGGAAAAAAAATCAAATCAACCATTACAAGACAATTATTAGATTAAGTAAGACATGTTGTGGCAAAATAACTAGGAAGAAAGTAGTACTTACTATTTTTTCGTATCTTTTTACTAGAATATCATGATGTCTTTTTTTAACATATCCAAACCATCTAACCCTAATTTCTATTAAAAAAAAAGTATTAATGCTAGATAATAGTTGAAAAGGTACAAACATAATTTGCAATGTACGAGTGCTAAAACAGTGCATAATGTCAAAGGCGTAGTTTTATGAGCAAATACTATATTTATGGAGACTACATCGCATCTAGTAAGTGATTATAATGCGATAATGAACTATCAGGTCCAAAATTTCAATGTATTGGACGTGTTGTAAGTGAAGTCTTGATTGATATATTAATGATATTTTAGTTATAGAATTGAGTATTATTGTTATTGTTTTTATTGGTACCTACAATTGGGTTGGATGTAAAACTTCACTTCCGAGTGACCCGAACCCGATATCGTTGGTGATATCCGAGTCTGTGCCCCGCGAGGGT